>JAXCLP010000081.1:1662189-1672518 GCA_035584035.1 Lepidocolaptes lacrymiger | reverse complement strand
CCGCCCCACCACACCACTTCCCTTCCAATCCCCCCACTCCCAACACTCCCCTCCCACTCCCCCCAGTCCCAACCCCCTGCAGCGCCTGGGGGCTCCAGAGGGCTGAGCCACTCGCTGCCCCCACAAACCGGGGCACAGGGGGGAGAGTTCAGCTCCAAACCATTCCCAGCCCCGGGAAGAAACATCATCCCTCAAAAATGCGAGCGCCGGGGTCTGCTCAGGAATGCCACTGGAGAGCTGAGCATTCTTCCAGTTACTTTTTTTAGTGCCTAAACTGGTCGTCCCAGAAGCCTGGGAGAGGAGGGGGAGGAGAACAGCTCAGCTCTCCAGGATGAGTTAGTTGGGAAGTAAATCCCATGGGAAGAGCACGGGGAATGGAGACCCCCCCACCACCCTCCCTTTGCTTTTGATGGGAAAATACTCAAAAAAAGGGGATACTCCATGTTAAAGGCAGCAGCTCGGAGCGCAGGGATTGGATTTTGGAAGAGGGAAGTATCAACTGGGATGGAAGATTTGAAAAAGCCAAAAAAAAAAGGGGGGAAAAAGCTGGATAATGGAAACCAGATGAGGTTCCCAGCTCCGGGGAAGCGTTAACTGTTGCTTTCCTCCGGCCTCCACAGGCACACGGGGGTGCTGCCTTTTAATTAGAGATATTAAAATAAATAGATCGAATTTGAACATAAGGGAAAGTCATGGATGGTGCCTGGAGAACCCTGGGAAAAAGGCTCTCTCCGTGTCCCCCAGCGTGGCACAAGAAGTGCCACCTCAGGGCTGGGAGGAGGGGGGACCCGTGGGATAAAGGGGGTCCCACGGCGATGTGACCCCCCCACCCGGGATTTGGGTGGGCAGCGTGGAAACAGCCCCGGGAATAGGATATCACTGGGAAAAGGATGGGGGTGGGGGGAAAACCACATTCCTTGGGGGCTCCCGGGGCTGGAAAGGGCACGGGGGACCCCCAGGACCCGGGTGGGCAGCGTGGGAACAGCCTTGGAAAAGGGGGTCCCGAGGGGGCAGCGTGGGAATACCCGGGAATTCCGGGGGGATGGAGACCCATCCCCTGGAGCAGCACCAGGAATGGCCATCCCAGGCCAATCCAGCCCCCCACGCCCCTCAAAAAAGGGCTGGAAGGAGCGTGGGGACCCCCAGGACAAGGGGATGGGACAACGGGACCCCGCAGCGATGCGACCCTATGGGAAAAACACCCCGCGGGGAATTCGCGGGTGGGAAAAACCCGTCCCACCCCACGGCAACATCCCCAAATCCCCTCCCCACGTGCGATTTCCCCCCCGCATCCCCAAAAAAACTCACCTTATCCAAGCAATTCACCTTCTCCGTGGGATACACGATCTTCCCGCAGCGCGCACAGTTGGGATTCATGGCCGCGAACTCGCGTGGAAGGGGGAAGGAAGGGAAAAGAAGGAAAAAAAAAGGAAAAAAAAGGAAAAAAACCGCTTAACTCCCACCCTCTTCTGCTGCTTCTCCTTCCCCTTCTTCTTTCCGAGCCGCCGCCCGCGATGTCGCGACTTTAAATAGTCGGGGGGGGGGAAGGAGGGAGGAGAAAAGGGAGGGACCACGCGTGGGGAGTGGCATAGACACGTAAAACCCCACGTGAGACACAGGCCCCCCTCCCCGAGCCGAAATATCCCCCCCTTAAGAAAATCCCCATAAGAAATGATGGGATTGGGATGGATTTAAACCATTTTTGGGGGGTTTTGGAGGGGGGTGAAGGGGGAGCATCCTTTTTTCCACGCGTGTGCGGTCCCCGTTCCACGCGGGGACGCCGCGGACGCGGCGTCCTCGCGTGGAACGGGGATCGCACTGGCGTGGGAAGGTGGAAAATCAATGGGAAATCGATGGATAAAGGGAAAACGATGCGGAATTTGGAGCACCGGGGGTATAGCTCAGTGGCAGAGCATTTGACTGCAGATCAAGAGGTCCCCGGTTCAAATCCGGGTGCCCCCTTGTTTTGCTTCTGGTGACTTTTTTTACGGTCCTTTTGGTCCGTTTCGTGTTTATTTTTTGGCCATAAAAGCGATTAATTGGAGTCCTGATTAAAGAGGTGCGGGGTGAGCGAGTTCAGGGCTTGATTCGAGCAGATCGTGGCGCTGGTGGTGTCATTTTAAACACTTCCAGACACAGAGAATCCACCACCTCTCTGGACACACCTTTCCAATGTCTGATCCCTCTCCCTGCAAAGAATTTATTTCTAATACCCAAATTAAATCCTCCTTGGCACAGCCTAAGCTTGTCATGGCACTGATGGCACATCCAGTCTCACTTTAAACACCTCCAGACACAGAGAATCCACCACCCCTCTGCAGGCCATTCCAATATCAGATCACTCTCTCCCTAGACAATTTATTTCTAATATCCAAGCTAAATCCTCCCCTGGCACAGCTTAAACTTGATCCAACACCACTGTGATTACCAGATCGTGGCACTGATGGCACATCCAGTCTCACTTTAAACACCTCCAGGTATGGAGAATCCACCACCTCTCTGGGAATACCTTTCCAATATCAGATCACTCTCTCTGTAAAGAATTTATTTCTAATATCCAATCTAACCCTCATACTCATACTCTCTTGTCCTAGAGAAGAGCCCAAGCCCACCTGGCTCCCCCTTCCTTTTAGGCAGTTCTAGGGAGGGATGTCTCCCCCGAGCCCCTCCTCTTATCCAGCTCAAACACTCCCTCTCCTCACGCACCTTTTTCCCCAATCCCCCCTTTTTTGGCCCATTTTCCCCCCCTCCATCCCAGTTTATCCCAGTTTATCCCAGTCCCTGCACTGGGTCACCGCCGCCACCCGGGGGCGCCCCCCCCCCCCCCCCCCCCCCCTCGGGGCGGGTCACGTGACGCGCCGCCTCTTCCGGCGCCAAGATGTCGAAGCGAGGTGAGGCCTGCGCGGCATCGCCATCCATCCTGGTCCATCCGCCTCCATCCCGGGCTGTTTGGATCCATCCCGATCCATCGGGTCCATCCCGAGCCCCCACGGCGCGCGGGGGGCTGGGAATGGAGGCGCTGAGGCCCCGGGATGGCGCGGCGGGCGGGTCGGGCCTGGCGCGGCCTGGCCTGGCCTGGCCTGGCCTGGAGCGGGGTATTTTAACCCTCTTGTTGACACGCAGGACGCGGAGGGTCGTCCGGGGCGAAGTTCCGCATCTCGCTGGGTCTCCCCGTGGGAGCCGTGATTAACTGCGCCGACAACACGGGTGAGCGGAGCTGTGCGGGTGGGAGCGGGCGGGGAGAGTGGGAAGGGGCCCCTCTGGAACCGGGAAAGCCCCTATGGAATTGGGGGAGCAGCAGGAAAGTCCCCTCTGGAACCAGGAGGGTCAGCAGGAAAGAGCCCCCTTGGAACTGGGAGAGAACCCGTGGAATTGGGGGGGACAGCGGGAAAGCGCCCCCCTGGAACTGGGAGAAGCCTCTTGGAACTGGGGGCTCAATGGGAAAGAACCCCCCTTGGAACTGGGAGAGGCCCCTCTGGAACTGGGAGAGAAATCCTGGAATTTAGGGGACAGCGGGAAAGAGCCCCCTGGAACTGGGAGAGGCCCCACTGTAACTGGGAAAGGCTCTCTGGAACTGGGGGTGGAATCAGTGGGAAGAAGCTCCCCTGGGACTGGGATACCCTCTCTGGACCCGGCCCAGCAGGAAGGAGCCCTCTGGAATTGGGGCCCCCCCGGGGTAACACTGAGGGTGACCAGTTGGTGCTGAGCGAATTCCCCAACCCCGTTTCCCCCCTGGCTCGGCGGGAGGAGGCAGCAGTGGCCGGGAGGCCGTTCCCGGCTATCCCGGGATAACGCCTGGCCCCGCAATCCCGGGATAACGCGGGTGCTGCTGTCCCCAGGGGCCAAGAACCTCTACATCATCTCCGTGAAGGGCATCAAGGGCCGCCTGAACCGGCTGCCGGCGGCCGGCGTGGGCGACATGGTGATGGCCACGGTGAAGAAGGGCAAGCCTGAGCTGAGGAAGAAGGGTGAGTCCCGCCGTTCCCTCTGCCAGAATCCCCTGGAAAAGGGAGCATCTCCTGCCCCCCTTCTGTAAAGCACTCGCTGGGTCTGTGCCGTGGCTCACGGAGTTGTCGTGGAAGGGCAGAGCAAAAGGCGCCGCTTTTGGGTGAAGTGGCAGCTCCTCGTGCTGTTGATTTCAATCAGTGGTGGGACATGGGGTCTTGGGTTTGGGGTTGGGTTGGGAGGCACCTTAAAGCCCATGCAGTTCCACACCCTGCTATGGGCAGGGAACAGGTTGGCTCCTGCTCCAGAGGAGTTTTTGCTGAATACTGTTTGCAAAATAATGGTTTATTTTAGAAATAAAGGTAGGAAAGTGGTAAAACAATGGATTATCAGTGTAGGGGCAGCTCTGTTACACGCTTAAGGGGGTTATTGACTATAGACTGAAACTGTTCTTGGTGAAACTGCACAAATATAAGATGTAAAGTAATAAAAAACACCTGAAATTTGTGCCTGGGGTTTGATGCTGCAGCAGAGCAGCTCCTGTGGGACATCTCTTGGTGGGTGGTTTTCTCCTGGTGCCTGTGAGCCCGAGCTGCTCCTCTCTCTTCCCAGTCCATCCGGCCGTGGTGATCCGGCAGCGGAAATCCTACAGGAGAAAAGATGGGGTGTTCCTTTATTTTGAAGACAATGCAGGAGTGATTGTAAATAACAAAGGTGAAATGAAAGGTGAGCACTGCAGTGGTGTCCCCCTGGGAACGTGGGCAGGTTGGCATTGCCACAGGGTTGGGATTTCCTCAGGGAAAGGACCCAGATTCCCCTCGGGGTGGGATGGTGAGGGGAAAATGCTGCCCTGAACCATTTTCTAATCATGGAATTCCAGAATGATTTGGGTTGGAAGGGACCTTAAATCCCACCCAGTGCCACCCCTGCCATGGGCAGGGACACCTCCCACCAGCCCAGGGTGCTCCAAGCCCCATCCAACCTGGCCTTGGACACTTCCAGGGATCCAGGGGCAGCCACAGCTTCTCTGGGAATTCCATTCCAGTCTCTCCCCCTCCTCCCAGGGCAGAACTGATGCTCCTTTCTCCCTGTTTTCCAGGCTCAGCAATCACAGGCCCCGTGGCCAAGGAATGTGCAGATCTGTGGCCCAGGATCGCCTCCAACGCTGGGAGCATTGCCTGAGCCCCTCCTGAGACAGAAAATAAAAGTCCTTGTACCAACTCCCTGGTGTATTTCTTGCCAAAATTCCTCCCCCGTGGAGCAGGACGGTGGTGGAAGGAGGGAGGTGGGGCTGGGAAGGCTTTTTGTGGAGCTCCTTGGATTAAACATTTTGGGGGGCCTTTTTTGGGTTTCTTGGTATCCTCTGCCTTTGAGGTGCCAGCTGGAGGACAGGCTGTGGGCAGGTGGGAGGTGTGGCAGGTAATTCCTGTGCCAGGCTGGGCACACCCTGAGACCAAACAGAGGCACAGCTGAGCACCTTTTGAAGTCACTGTTGGAAACGTCCCTTTTTCTTGTCCACAGTGGGGTGTTTTGGAGGAAATTAAGTGGGAATTCATCACCTTGGCCCTCCAGGGCTGGTTGGGAGGGTGCCCAGAGCCCCAGGGTGGGGATTGGGGTGGAAGGAGGGGCAGTGAGGGTGGCGTGAGCCGGGCAGGGATGAGATGTGGGAGCAGCCTTGGAATGTGGCTGAGCCACCCCGTCACTGCCCACAAAGTGCCTCACCTGGCCCTGCTGCACCTGTGGGGGTATAGCTCAGGGGTAGAGCATTTGACTGCAGATCAAGAGGTCCCCGGTTCAAATCCGGGTGCCCCCTCCCCTTTTTCCCCTCTTTTCACCCCAAAATGTGCTTGGGAGCCCTCCGTTCCCAGGCTCTCCCCATGACCTGTCCGTAGGCCCCGTGCTGGGTGCTGGCCACAGGTGAAGCAGGAGGTTCCCAGCAGAGCCAGAGGAGCATCCATGGAGTGTTTCCAAGGAGAGGGATGAGTATTTCTTGAGAACCTGCTTTTTGTCCTGGGGTTAATTAGCAATTTTGCTGGGCTGGTAATTAGCAGGGAGATTCCTGCTGGGAATTCCAGTAGAACAAAGGGGGTATAGCTCAGTGGTAGAGCATTTGACTGCAGATCAAGAGGTCCCTGGTTCAACTCCAGGTGCCCCCTCTTTTCCTCCTTATTTTTCTCTTTTTTTTGCCAAAATCTTCCCCAGGAAGAAGCAGGGGAGCTGTCCTTGGACCTGTGAGCTTGTGCTGGGCAGTGAGTGCTGGTTTGGAGCATCAGCTTGGAGGACAGAGGCCCTGCCTGCTGGGAGAACACAGGGATGGCACCGAGTGTGTAACTACTCGCTGTGGAGGTACTCGGGGTGTCCCTGCTCCCTGTGTAGGGTTCCCTTCCCTGCTCCTTATTGTCCCTATGGAGAAATCCCCTATACGGGGGAAAACGCGGACTGGATCGGGGCTGGAATAAGGAATGGGGGCAACACACACTGGGGTGGCCTGGAAAACGGAATGGGGGAAAATCCGGACTGGATTGAGCCTGGAATGGGAGTGGGAGAAAACCCGGGCTGGGTCAGGCCTGGGATGCGGAATGGGGGGAAAAACATCCATCTCTCTCTCTGGAATTCCCTTTGGAATTCCCTGCATAGGCCTTGGCACAGGGGGGTATAGCTCAGTGGTAGAGCATTTGACTGCAGATCAAGAGGTCCCTGGTTCAACTCCAGGTGCCCCCTCTTTTAGCTGCTTTTCCCTGGGGATTTGGGGGGGTTTGGTCACCCCAGGCAAACAAAGTCAGCTCAGTTTCCTCTGCTGTTCACTCTTTTTCCTGTTACAGTGGGAGGGGAAAGTGTCAGACTCCAAGGCAGTGGCTGTGACACACTCAGAGACTCCAGGGCACTTTCTGTGTCACACTCAGAGACTCCAGGGCACTTTCTGTGTCTCTCAGAGCACTCCAGGAACAGATGGATCTGGGAGAGGGAAGGGAGGAGCTGGCCAAGGCCGTGTGGTGCCTGCAGCACAGAGCAGTGCCTGTCCCTGGCAGGGGGAGTTACTCAGTGGCTGCAGAAAATGGAGCTGGTTCCTAAGGAACAGACACGTCAGGGATTTGTGGAGAACGTCCTTGAAATGGCATTTTTGTTGGCAAGGTGACAGCTCATGAGGCAGGGGGGTATAGCTCAGTGGTAGAGCATTTGACTGCAGATCAAGAGGTCCCTGGTTCAACTCCAGGTGCCCCCTCTTTTCCTCCTTATTTTTCTCTTCCTTTTGCCAAAATCTTCCCCAGGAAGGAGCTGGGGAGCTGTTCTTGGATCTGTGAGCTTGGGAGCTTCAGCACTGAAGGAGCTGAGGCCACAGTGGGACACTCCAGGGGCTGTGGAGTGAGTGAGTAACTACTCACTGTCTGTGTTTCTCTGTTCATAATTCTCTGTAGTCATCCTATTTAGCATAAATGATGACATTTACCATCACTTGTGATGTTTAACTCCCTGTGCAGGGATTGTCAGGCACATTGAGAAGGTCCCAGGGGGCTGTGAAATGGAGGAATACAAAGTACAGAGAAAAACTTGTGTTTCTGCAAACATTTTAAACCATCCCTGAGCAGGTGTTGAAGCAGGGGGGTATAGCTCAGTGGTAGAGCATTTGACTGCAGATCAAGAGGTCCCTGGTTCAACTCCAGGTGCCCCCTCTTTTCCTCCTCATTTTCCTCTTCCTTCAACCTTCCTTTTGCCAAAATCTTCCCCCAGGAAGAGGCTGGGGAGCTGTTGTTGGATGTGTGAGCTTGTGCTGTGCAGTGGGTGTTGGTTGGGAGCCTGAGTACTGAAGGAGCTGAGGCTGTTGGGAAGTGCAGGGGCTGTGCAGTGAGTGAGTATTGAATTTGTACTTCTCTCTGCTCTTAATTCTCTCTGTAGCCACCACATTTATCCCATTTGCCATCATTTATCACACTTAACTCCCTGTCCAGCCTTTGGCAGGTGCATTAAGGTGCACAGGGGCCTGTCAAATAAAGGAATCCAAGCCATGGACAGGAAATCTGTGTCTCTATAATAAAGTTTTTAAATGTCCCTGTGCAGATGTGGCACCAGGGGGGTATAGCTCAGTGGTAGAGCATTTGACTGCAGATCAAGAGGTCCCTGGTTCAACTCCAGGTGCCCCCTCTTTTTTTCATCTCCTTCAGCCTTCCTTTTTCCAAACTGTCACAGAAAAAACATGGAGAGCTCTTGTTGTTGGACCTGTGAGCTTGTGGTGGGCACTTGGGAGCTTCATCTCCAAAGGCAGCATGGCTCTGACTGCTGAGGAACTGCAGGGGCTGTGCAGTGTGTAACTACTTACGGTGCATGTGTGTGCCCTCCTCTGCTCTTAATTCTCTGGAGTCATCATATTTATGGTAATTTATGGTATGCAACTCCCTTTGATGGGCACATTAAGGTGCACAGGAAGCTGTTGAGCAAAGGAGTCCAGCCCATGGACAGAAAAACTTGTTTTTCTTCTCCAAATACATGTTTTTAGATCTCTCTGTGCACACTCAGACCCAGGGGGGTATAGCTCAGTGGTAGAGCATTTGACTGCAGATCAAGAGGTCCCTGGTTCAACTCCAGGTGCCCCCTCTTTTTCTCCTTATTTTTCTCTTCCTTCCACCTTCCTTTTGCCAAAATCTTCCCCAGGAAGAGGCTGGGGAGCTGTTGTTGGATGTGAGAGCTCGTGCTGAGCAGTGGGTGTTGGTTGGGAGGCTGAGCATTGAAGGAGCTGAGGCTGTTGGGAAGTGCAGGGGCTGTGCAGTGAGTGAGTATTGAGTTTGTACTTCTGTCTGCTCTTAATTCTCTCTGTAGCAACCACATTTAGCATAAGTGATGACATTTACCATGACTTGTGATGTTTAAGTCCCTGTGCAGGGATTGCCAGGCACATTAAGAAGTTCCCAGGGGGCTGTGGAGTGAAGGAATGTAAAGGACAGAGAACAAAACCCGTATTTCTTCAACCATTTGAAGCCATCCCCGAGCAGGTGTTGGGGCAGGGGGTATAGCTCAGTGGTAGAGCATTTGACTGCAGATCAAGAGGTCCCTGGTTCAACTCCAGGTGCCCCCTCTTTTAGCTGCTTTTTCACCCCAAAATCTCACAAACCGCACAGAGACTTTCCTTACCCCTCCGAGGTTCCTGGGAATCCCTCGCTGACCTTTTCCCAGGCATTGAGGCAGAGTCAGCCCCCTCCCCTTGGCTCTCCCGGGTGCTGCAGTTCCACCCCGACTGGCTCAGCCCATCCCTTGCTGCTCGGGCTTCCCCTCTGCAGCAATTCTCGCTGAGTTAAACAGTGATTCAGATGGACAGGACGATGCCAGGGGTGGCCCCGGGGCTCGAACCGGTGTCCCCAGGCCCCGCGGGCGGCGGCGCTGCCCCCTGAGCCGGCCCGGAGCTGCCCCCGGGGCGGGGCGGGGCAGGCAGGGGCGGGAGCGGGTGGCGCAGGGACAGTGCGGGGGGCTGGCACGGTGGGGACACGGGTTCGAGCCCGGCGGCGACACGGGAGGGGTGGTTGAATCCGGAGTGGAATGGGGAACACTGGTGTGAAACCAGAGTGGGATGGGTGGCACTGGTTCTTAACCCAACTGGAGTGGGGGGCACTGGTCTGAACTCCGGCTGGAATGGGGAACACCGGTTCTAACCCAGACTGGAATGGGGGGTCCCAGTTCCAACCCAGACTGCAAAGGGGGGACACTGGTTCTAACCCAAGCTGGAATGGGGGACACTGGTTCTTACCCAGACTGGAATGAGGGACACTGGTTTTCAACCCAGACCGCAATGGGGGGCACTGGTTCTAACCCAGCCTGGGGAGTCTCCAGTTTCAACCTCCCCTGGGACAGGAACTGCCAAACTCTAATCCAGGACATCACTGCGATTACTCACTTTAACTCCCAGGCGTTATTTTGGGATTGTTTCTACCACAGCCTCACCTGGAACGGCCTCACACCTTGCCTTAACTCCCTGGGAGTGCCCAAGGCCCGGTTGCAGCACCCGGGGCTAGTGGGACGTGTCCGTGCCCACGGCACTGGCTGGGTTGTGAGTTCCCCCCAACCCGCCGCCCCTTGGGCTCCATGAAGGGCATGAACACCCTCTGAGGGCCCTCCCCGTCGTTCCTTCCCTCCCTCCCTCCTCCTTCCCCGCCGATCGGACCCTGCCCGGCTCCGCCATCTTGCCGGTTGCCGGAAGTGACGCCACAGAGCGGCGACGTGAGGAGAGGAAGGAGGGGGCTCGATGTGATGACGCGTTTCCGGTCCCGGTAGTGGCCGGGGGGACGCGCTCGACCAGAGGCCGCGATGGGGGGAGGAGACCTGGTGAGGGGGGACCGGGGGGCTGAGGGGGCTGGAAGGGGACCGGGGGCGGGGGGTGCTGGGGAGAGGGAGCTGGTG
>JAXCLP010000081.1:1618385-1641781 GCA_035584035.1 Lepidocolaptes lacrymiger | reverse complement strand
TGGCATGGGATGGGATGGGAATGGATGGGAATGGATGGCATGGGGTGGGATGGGAAGGGATGGAATGGGAATGCAGAGCCTCGGCAGCGCCAGCCCCAGCTCAGGTTGTGCCAGGGCGTGTCCTCATTTGCATAACCACGCCCGCCTCATGAATCCGCACCTGGCCACGCCCCTTTCCCTTGGGGGGTAATGGGGGGGATGGGCAATGAGCCGCGGGCGCGCGCACCGGGAAGGGGCGGGGCCGGGAGCGCGCACAGGAGAAGGGGGCGGCGCCGGGCGCGCGCACAGGGCCGGGGCGGGGCCAGGGGAGGGGAAAGAGGCCCGCGCGCGCCCGGCCCCGCCCCATCCCCGCGCGCTCCCGCGAGGCGGCGGCGGCGCGCCCGGAGCGAGCGAGGGGAGCGGAGGAGGAGGAAGAGGAGGAGGAGAAGGAGGGGGGGCCGGCACGGACGGACAGACGGAGGGATCGCTGCGGGCACCGGAGGAGCCGCCGCCGCCGCCGGGGGAGGGGGCGAGCCCGGCCATCCCTCCCCTCCCTGCCCGTCCCTCCCCTTCGGGCGCGCGCTCGCCCCGGCGATGCGGTGAGAAGGAAGGAAGGGAAGGAAAGGAAAGGACGGAGAAGAGGGAGGCAGGAAGGAAGGGAGGAAGGAAGGAAGGGAGGAGGGAGCGGCCGCGCCCGGCTCGGGGCCGCCCGGAGCCCCCCGCGCCAGGTAAGGACCTGCGGCACATGGGGGGGTACATGGGGGTGTCCCCCCACCCAGGGGACAGGGTGGGGGTCACAGTCACACTGTCACATTCACACATTCACAGTCACATTCACACATTCACAGGGTGCGGGCGACGCCCGGCGATATGTCGGTGTCGCGACAGCAGACCCCGGCACGCCCCTCCCGCGGGCGGGGAATGGGAAAGGGAAAAGGGAAGGGAAAAGGAAGGGAAAAAGGAAGAGAAAAGGGTGGGGGTCCCTCCCCGAGCCCCCCCACCCCGAGGGCCTCGCTGGTTCCGCTGGGGATGCGGAGAGAGGCGGGGGCGGTGGGTCCCCCCCACCCCCAAAATTCCCGAATTCCCGAATTATTCCCAGCCTTGGCACGGGGTGGGAAAAGCCGCCCGGTTTTGTTCGCGGGAGGTGAGCGAGAGGGGTGTCTCGGGTGTGTGTCCCTCGGGATGGGAGGGAGGGATGGAGGGATGGGATGGGTGGGTGGAGGAATGGGATGGATGGGATAGGATGGATGAAGGGATGGATGGATGGATGGATAGATGGATGAAGGGATGGAGGCGATGCCCTCTCCCCGTGTTTACCGGGAGGTGCCGCAGGTACCGGAGGGGGCTCGACCCTCCCAAATCCCCCCCAAATCCCCCCAGTGCAGCCTTGGGGTGGGTGGGTGAGGCGTGTGCGGGCTGATGACACACCGCATCCCTCTCTGTTCCACGCGTGGGCTGCGTGCGGGGGGCTGGAGATGCTGTGCGAGATGCAGGATGAGGCAGACGGCGCTGCCAGGGCGTGTTTTTGGGGGGGAAAAGGCAGATTTTTGGCCCCCCCCCGCTTTGCCTTGGGAAGTTGGGGGTGAGCTGGCTCAGGGGGTGATGCGGCGGGGTGGGTTCTGTCCAGGTGGAAGCGGCGAGAGGAGCTCTCTGCAGAATTTAAATAAATGATGGGTTAATTAGCGCTGCTGGGGAGCTGCAGCAATATCTTCTGGCTGGGTTGGGAAGGAAGAAAGCGAATGTGCCGTGGAGAACAACAACAACATGGCCAGGAGAGCCAGCCTGCAGCAGGGAAAGGATTCCTGCAAAATAATCAGCCTTGGGTGGTGGCTGGTGGGAATATCTCATCCCCCAGGCGTGGATATGAGCCCTGGGGCTGGAGACACCCATTGCCAGGGTGATAAAGGGGAAAATAAGGTGTAAAAAGGGGGATTTGGAGAGAGGATTTGCTGGGTACGGTCACATGAGGCTTTTTGTGGGTGGGGAGAGACACCTGAGCTCATGGCGAGCTGGTGTGGGGGAATGCTGGACTAGGAAAGGCATGATGGACCTGCAGTGGAGTCAAGAATAGACAATATATTGCAGCTTGCTGAAATCAAAATCTCGTTTTTTGGCTCGCTTTGGGTGGCAGGAAAGCAGGAGTGCTCAGGCAAAGGGTTTGAACAGTTTGAGGTTTGTGGCCATTACAACGTGGGGGCTTGGAAGAAAATAAACTGCTTAGAGGGCTAAGGCATCCTAAGCACAAAAGGCTGTGTGTCCTCCCAGTCCCTCCCAGTTCCCCCAGTTCCATGGGAGGGAGGGATCCTGGTGGGATCCTGGCTGTGGAATGTTGGAGCAGAGTGGCCTGCAGTGTGGACTGGTGATTACACTGGGAATTACTGGTTACATGCCCAGTGTGACTGGCTGACTAAGAGAATTTTAGCAAATCGAGCCCTTATCAGTATTGATGGCATTGTAGCAATTCCTGGCTGGCTGTGCCATTGGTTTTCCCGTGATCCTGTGTGAGCTTCGGGCTTGGTTTTCATTGAAATACATATTCTGACCAAAAACCTGTCTTCTCAGGCACCCAGCAGTTAGTTCTTAACATTTCAGGTTGCATACACTGGATTTCCTTTCAATTAAACCTTTATAAACCAGTGATGGCTGTGTTGGTGCTGAGAAATCCACGAGCATGCCTGGTGTGTGCAGGGTTTTTTTTTAAAAGATGAATTTTTGAATACATTACAGGGGAGCATCCCGAACTTCCTGCTTGCAAATCCTCCTTTATTCATATTAATGAGCATCGAGGCAAAGTGTGCAAGGCCCAAATGTGCATTCTGAGCTCTGCAGGGCTGCCTTTGGATAGCCCTTTCCAGAAGGACACTTGTAATGCAGGGCCTGCTCTGGGAGGTATTTAAGGGATTTATACCCTATATTCTGTGGTTTATAATCTTTTCTTTGTTTAATTGCAGGGTGCTTGTTTAAATTGGTGATAGTATATCTTTTTTATTAGCCAGCAAAAGGGAAACGATAAGAAGGCAGCCAGAAAATGAAAAACAACCCCTTGGTGCCTTCAGAAAGAAATCTGTGACCCCTCCCAGCTTTGGGCATCGTTTGCCTCATTAAAAAGAGGGAAGGATTACATATTTTATCTAAGTTTACCTTTTCCAGAGCTGGTTCAGCTTGGGATCAGCTGACAGACTGGTAACACCCACGTGGTGCAGGGTTTAAAAACCCTTTTCCCATTGGTTTCATAAACAAAACGCTGATTTCTTGTCTTTTTTTATGTGTACACATTGATTCTTTTTGCTTTCAGCTTTGGAGGACGAATGTCCTTTAGAGCAGAGACTGCAGAATGATTTCCTTTGCCATCCAGACAAGCAAATGGCTCTGAGGGTTGGTTTTTTGGGATGTGTGGGGAGCTGCTGCTGACTCAGTGCCCTCTCTCTGGGTGAATGGCAGCTCTTGATTTTGTGGATCAAGAAATTCACCTTGACCTGTTGAACATGAGGAAGGAGGGGCTGGTGGGACCTTCAGGCCACCAGTGAGCTCTGAGAGGGTGATGCCACCTGGGCACGAAGCCTTGGGGTGGCACCTTTTGGGGCACGTGGTTTAGTTATGTTTAATCCTACACAAATCCAACCTTTTTCCCTGGATTATAATCCTGGTGGGTCAGCCCAGCAGTGATTTCAGGTCCTTTTCCTCTTGGTTAAATACGTGCCAAGCTCTAGGAGTGCTTTCAGCATCCCTGGGACATGCAGAAGGTCTATGGTGACACAGGACACGGTGACATTACCAGTGTGAGAGCTTTCCTGCTGGTCTGACTCTTGTCCTTGATGTCCTCATCCAAACCTTGGGAAAATGAGCCCCAGCCCAGCCCAGAGTGCCACGTGCACTTGAACTTGGAGGAGGAGGAGGTAAATGAGTGTTTGGAGCTCGCTGCACATGCAAATATTGGAGCCAGTGAACCGGATCATTCACCTCTGCTTTATTTGCCAGCTGGATTTTATAACCAAATTCTGCTTATGTTACTCAGAATGACTCCAGCCCTGTTGGGGTTTGGGGCTGAAATGCAGTTGTGTGGTTCATTCATTGAAAAGGGAATTACTTTCAATACAAACTCTTCATTAATTAGTGGCTTGTTTTGTGTACTTACATCAAGGAGGGAGAAATTGGGATTTTCGAGCCCAGCCTTGGATTGTCCCCCGTGGAGTTCCTTGAGGTTCTACTTCAGCAGCCCGGGCTGAAAGGATCTGGTTTAATGAGGAGGAGGCTGGAAACACTGGGGAGGAATTTGCCATGGGATTGGATGTGGGAGAGCAGAAGGGACTTTGGTGGACTGAGGATGAAATGCTGGGTGTGCTGGGTGCTGTGGCAGAGGAATTTGCCATGGAATTGGCTGTGGGATTGCAGAAGTGACTTTGCTGGACTGAGAATAAAATCCTGGATGTCCTGGGTGCTGTGGCAGAGGATTTTGCCATGGAATTGGCTGTGGGACTCTGGTGGGAGAGCAGAAGGGACTTTGGTGGACTGAGGATGAAATGCTGGGTGTGCTGTGGCAGAGAATTTGCCATGGAATTGGCTGTGGGATTCTTTTGGGATTGCAGAAGTGACTTTGCTGGACTGAGAATAAAATGCTGGGTGTCCTGGCTCCTGTGGTGGAGTCTCAGCGTTCAGGAGAAGGCTTTGAATATCTTTGGGGTTCCCCTGAGCAGGGTGGATTCCTCCCTGGGCATCCCTTATATAGCCCACCTTCCCAAACTGCACCCAAGGCCAGAATTCCTGGAGTGGCAGCAGAAACTCCATCTTGCAAAAGGCTCTGGAGGAGAACATGAATTAGTAACGATAACCCAGGAGAGGTGCCGTGTTTGACTCAGGTTTGGGTCGGTGCCACCTTGCGTCATTGTTTGGTTTCAAAGGAGTCATTTCTTATTCATGGCTTGGATAAAACGTGTGTGAGGGGTGGGTTGGATGTGCTCTGCACAGGGCAAACCTTGCTGGGTGTCTGGCTTCCTCAGTCGTTTTTATATCTTTAGCAGCTTTTTGCTGCTAAAGGGAAAGGGCTTATTTCCTAGAAACCTTGCTTTGTTTTGAACTTAAAATTTAAGTGGCTTTTTTTAAATTTATTTCCCCTTCCACCACTCCTGTTGTTGTGCGAAGTGGGAGAGTTCTTTAACTCCACTTTTTAATTTATTTCTTTCCCCTTCCACCACTCCTGGTGCTCTGCAAAGGGGAGAGTTCTTTAACTCCACTTTTTTATTTCCTTATTTCCCCTTCCACCACTCCGGTTGCCCTGCAAGGTGGGGGACAGTTCTTTAACTCCACTTTTTTATTTATTTCCCCTTCCACCACTCCTGTTGCCCCGTAAAGGGGTGAGTTCTGTGGCTCCAGCAAAGAAGTAACCCCAGGTAGGGCTCTTTGGGAGCCAGTTTGGCAGAGCCACATGTAGATACTTGAGGAACACGCTGCATCCTGGGGAGTTCACCTTTCCATTCCCACCCAGACAGGTCTCCACACGCCAGATCCGGGCCCTGGTGCTGCTCAGGAAGGATGCTGGGAGAGCAAAGGGCAGGGAATGATGGGGAGAGCTCTCCTCTCTCCCCTTCCTTCTCTGCTCTCTCCCCTTCCCTTCTCTGCTCTCTCGCCTTCCCTTCTCTGCTCTCTCCCCTTCCCTTCTCTGCTCTCTCCCCTTCCCTTCTCTGCTCTCTCCCCTTCCCTTCTCTGCTCTCTTCCCCTCTCCTCTCTTCCCTTCTCTCCTCTCCCATCCCCAGTGAGCAGAGCCATGAATCACTCCTGCTGACATTTCAGCTCTCCCCAGGAGCTGGTACTTCTTTGGCCTGTATGAAAAGAACATCTTGGGCAGTGAAGGAGCATCTTCCCCAGCAGCCTGGGCTGAGCAGGCATTTCTGGTGACACATCTCTCCTCCCCATCTTTTTTGGAGTCCTGGAGCAGCCCCTGGAAGAATGGAGTGGTGTGTCCCAGGAGGAGGTGCCAGGCTGCATCAATGCCCCTTTCTTGCCCCACAAGCAGTGCCATTCATGGTGCCCCCTTGGCCAGAGGTTGCTGAGGAGTCATCTGATGAGCGTTTGTGACCCAGCAGAGCAGGGCAGGCTCAAAGCTCTGTTTGTTCCTGGCTCTGTGCAAATACCAAACGTGTGCCTTGTCCTTCTTGCAGCCTTCCCAGGGCCTGGAAGGACGGGGGAAGCTTTTCCTGCCGCTCCTTCCCCAGGATTTTGAATCCATAAATTTATAACCATTGCTTTTGGAGTGTTTTGGAGGTTTTTTCACAGGACACAGGGGGTTGTTGGAGGGGTTCTTTGGCTTGACAGCCAGTTTTCCACGTGTTTGTTCCCCTTTGGAGCAGCCCCAGGGCCACTTTGCAGCTTTTCCAGCCTGTGATGGTTAAAACATGGAGCTTATATCCCATCCCAGCTGAAATTCAGCTGAAATTCAGCTGAACTGCCCCTTTCACCTTAATCTGGAAGAATTGTTTTTAAAATTAAAATGCAGACTAGTTGGGTTTGAGGTGAAACTCCCCAATAACAGTGAACAGGGTAAAGGTGTTGTTTGTCTCCAAATCCCTCACTTTATTGGTGAATATTCAATTGTCTGATTTTTATTTACATCAGCTTGGAGTGCTAATTATGGTTGAATTGCAGTGATCTCAAATTTGAGATCTGTAACGAGCTCATTAATGCCAGCCATATTTTGCATTGGTGAATCCTCCTTTGCAATCCAAGTCACACTGGGAATTTGTTATTAATTAGGGAGGCTGAGCAAAGAGATAGTTAATTTGTATTTATAGGAGGGGAGCCTCTTGTTTACTTAGAGGCATTTAGATATTTGGGGGATTTATTTCATTTTTCCCTTTTTTATTTGATTTCCAGGGCAGGTACAATAACATTTTGGCAGATTGCTGGTGTTTTGCTGTGTTCAGGTCACTTAAGCAAAGGGCTTTGATAAAGCAGCCAGGAGGAAACACTCTCCTACACTTCGTATTTTTCAGCTCTGGGGGGGATTATTTCCCTTCCTTTTTCTGTGTTCTTTATTTTCAGCTGGCTGTCTTTAAAAAATCTCTTTCCTTCATAGTTTGGATGAGAAATTCGATCTGAAACAGAGAAAGCAGCAGTGCCTGTGAAAAATAAAATGAAAAGGTGATGTAAAATCCCTTTCAGCATGAGAGGTTGAATATTTAATTTAATTAACCTGGGAACAATTATGGTCTCTCCTGTCCCTTCCACTCACCCTGTTGCTAATCTGAAGTTCCTTCAGTGCAGGTGAGTTTTCCACCCATGATTTGAGAAGCTGCTTGAGCTGAATCCTCTTGTTGGTGCTTTAATAATTGCCTTAAATATTAATCATATAAACCCTGTATTGATGGGCTCTGATGCCATCCATGCTTTGCTTTCCCAGTGTGGGCTCCTTCTGGCTGAGGTCAGGAATTAGTATTTCCCCTGGAAAAATGGAAATAAAACTGGGAGAAGACCCTGAAAGGAAATTGCAATCCTGCTCCTCCATCCAGAGCTGTAAATGCTGGAGGATTCAGACTCTTTCTGCAGTTGTTCAATGGGAACTGGTGCATCTCATTTATTATTTTAGGGAAGCAGCACACAAAGCAAACCAAAGCTCAGCTTTTCCTGCTCTTTGGGGAGGTTTTCCCTGGGTGTTCCATCCCCCAGCTGGGGGTTCCTGCTGAAATTCAGCTCCTGCTCTCCCAGCTCTGCTCCCCCACATGTCTGGCTGGAGGGGGAAGGGAATAATCCCATTTTCCTGCCTTCCCCCTGCTCTCCTGGAGCTCCTGGGTGGGGTTGCCACCCCCTTTGGTCCCACCAGTTCTGGGGATGTCCTTTTATCTCCCAGCAGAAATGAGCTGCTGCCCTTTCCTCTTCCTGGGTTGGATCTCCTCAGGTTGGCACTTTTAATGCAGAAATACATGAAAGCAAAGGAGCAGCCCTGAACAAAGGAGTGTGTGTCTTCCTGGGCCACTCCTTTTATTTACCTCTTTAATAACAGCTGATTTTCTTCCCTTCTTGCCTTATCTCCCCCTCTCTCCCATGGGATTATCCTCTCTCTTAGAAACTATTCTTGATAGGAGGGTGTCCTTAATGTTCCAGAACGAGGAGATAAAGGCACAAAGCCCTGTTGTAGGACTCTTTTTAGAGCTGGGAGACACCAGTGGGCAGCTCAGCAGCACTGGGGGATGGACCTTGGAATTGCCCTGAAAAGGGATTCCTTTCAGGCCTGAGCCCCCTGTGCCACTCCTGGTATTCCAGGCTCCTTGGGAATGCCCACATTCCTGGTGCCATGGCTGGGCTCTGCTCAGTGCCTGCTGCAGGAGGGGGCAGAAAATTGGGCTGGGTTTAGCCAGGCTGTTCCTGAGCAGAAAATTGGGATGGGTTTGGCCAGGCTGTTCCTGAGTAATGAATTGGGCTGGGCTTAGCCAGGCTGTTCCTGAGCAGGGAATTGGGCTGGGTTTGGCCAGGCTGTTCCTGAGCAGGGAATTGGGCTGGGTTTGGCCAGGCTGTTCCTGAGCAGGGAATTGGGCTGGGTTTAGCCAGGCTGTTCCTGAAAGATCTGCACTAAAGTCTCCAGCAAAGGGCAGATTAGTGGGCAAATTGATAAACAATTTTCTATCCTTCAGAGATTTTATGGAATAAAATATGAAGGGGTTCTGAGAGAGGGAAATCCAAAGTAAAACAGCATGAGGATGGATTTTAGAAATCTGTGGTGCTTGGAGAACAGAGCCAAAAGTTTGTGTGTGTCTGTGTTGAACTTTTATGGGAGTTGTTAAACTGAGCCTGGGGAGGGAGGAGAGCAAATGCAGGGGCATGTTGTGATTGGAGGGATGCAAAGAGATGCTCGTGCCTTTTTCTGGCAGCTTTTACAGTTCTAAGTAATCTTAGTTTAATAGATAATTTATATTTTATGAAGGGGCAAGTCTCCCATTTGCTTATGGGAAGGGTTTGGGGTTCATTTTCAGTGTAAGGTTTGATTAGAGGACCCTCCCTCAGTTCCCTGCTGCTTCACACAGATTTTAGGATGATAAACCTCACCTTCAGAGCCAGAAGAATTGTGTTTGATGGCAATCTTTGTGAGCAGCTCTCCCCTGCTGAACACCCAGCCATCCCCTGCTTTCTTACCTTCAGGAGCAGGGATTTAGTGCAACAGGCACCGTGCAAGAAGGGAACATTGCTCTTTGGAGGCTGGAGCTGTCCTGGAGCTCCAAGTGGCCAGGCTGTTCCTCTCCAGCCTGGTAATATCCCCCCTCTCCTGCTTTGGGAGGAGCTGCAGTGCTGGCAGCAGGCAGGGCTGCTCCTCCTCCTCCTCCTCAGCAGAGGTGGCAGCACCATCTGGCACTACGTGGGTAGCAGTCAGCCCAAAAAGTACCACCAGTGGGAGTTGTTGCCAGTTACAAGTTGTGATCACAGGCCAACTGGTGTCCTTCTCAAGCAGGGGACGTTGGCACAGGGGAAGGGATGCAAGGCTTTATTTTTGCCAGCCTGAGGAGTGTTTTCAGTCAAGGGGGGGGCTCTGCTGAGGTTTTACTTGTTGGCATTTGGGGGAAAGTGTGAGGGGAGGAAGGCAGGGCTGTGATGCTGCTAGACCACTAAAAAAAGGTGCCTTTTTTGGAGGGGGATTATGTAAACCTCAGCTTGGTTAGTCCATGAAACAGGAATTATTTAAAAAGGCTGTGTTGATTCGCTTTAGGCTTTGCCCAGTGGGAGCTGAAAGATCTCAGTTCTCCATCCTTGGCACTCCTAACCAGGCTTGAACAAACTGCTGGGCTAAAATGATGGGAGAAACTTGGGAAGGGGGTGGAGAATTCCCTGTTGCCTTTGCTGTGATGAGGGGCTGGATGCAGAGCTGGCTCCCAGGTTGGTGGGAACCTGGCTGGTGGAATTGAGTGTCAAACCTGAGCATGGCATTGCCTTTTGCAGGGATGGGAAGGAGGGATTGCATTCTAAGGGACCTGGAAAAACTGGAAGCTTAGAACATGAAGATTTCTCTGAGTTTAT
The DNA here is from genome assembly GCA_035584035.1 of Lepidocolaptes lacrymiger. NCBI lineage: Eukaryota > Metazoa > Chordata > Aves > Passeriformes > Dendrocolaptidae > Lepidocolaptes > Lepidocolaptes lacrymiger. The sequence continues at coordinate 1,631,806 of JAXCLP010000081.1, read as the reverse complement.
TGTGAATAAAACCAGGCAGCAGAATAAAGGCAGGCAAAGAGGAGCAGCACAAAGCTCTGCAGAACATCTGGAATGAGGATGGATAAAGGTTATTTGTGTGCACTCAGAGCAGGGGGAATTGTGACTTTGGGCAGAGCCTGTCCTTGCTCCCAGCCTGGCAGCACCGTGTGACAGGGGGCAGAAAAAGCCTGCCCAGGCTCAGAGAAGTTCTCAAAGAGGGCTTTTGTTGGTTGTTATCAGGTTGTCTGGGGGAGCTGATGGAGCTGCTCCCGTGTGCCTTGTCCCTGCCAGGCTGGTCCCACCCCCAGCACAGCTGGAGCTCCAGGAATCCTCAGCAATAGCTGAGCACTCTCATTTCTTTGGGGCCTCTTTTTTTCTCTTTTTCCATTGCTTCTGCCTCTTGTAAAGGTCCAGAAGCCCCTGGACCAAATGTGGGCAGTAAAGGCTGTGTGCCAGCTGAATGCATCCATAGTCCTTACTGGGGTTTGGAGAAATCCCTGTTGAAATGGCATGGGCACGTTTTGAAGTGTGCTCAAAATGCTGGTTTACAAGTGCCTGAGTGTGGTTGTTTGATCTCTTTACCAGACTCTTTCTATGAAGAAATGTAGCTTGAGTCAGCTCTGAAGGCACTCCTTTGGAATAATCCCCTAAATCAGATATTTTTTGGTGAGGAATTCAAGCACTCTGGTAAACCCCAATCCCTGATAAGGTTTCCAGGTTCCTGAGGTCACTGCACTGCACTGGTTTATAATGTTTATTTGGGCTCTTTGACCTATAAAAATGCTTATCAATGTTAAAGTTACCAACAAGTAAGCCCTGAGTAATTAAAAATCAGATCCCATATTTCATGACCAGCAACAAAGAGAATAAATTCAGGAGCCTTTGCTGGCTCGATGCAAATGTGGATCCATCACCTCAGTGCACAATAGGGGTGACTAAAGCTTGGAAGGGTTTAAAAAATAGCCCCATATATAATATTTTGTGTAAAATAACCTTGGCCACAGCCTGGGGGTGCTTGGGGAGAACCAGCTCTTTGTTTGCTGCAGTCTGTGTGTGCACCGAGGCAAATTCAGGGGTTCTGCAGGGCCTGTGTAGGAAGGAAAGTTCAGTGCCAGCCTGGGATTATTTGGGATAATTCAAAGGAACTGCCTAATTGTTCTGTGGGAGGCTTTTTTTGTGTTTTTCAGGTGCTCTGTAACCTCATTAAATAGAACTAAGAAGAGAAAGCACTGGGTGTCCTTGCTGCCTGAGCTTCCAGCCCTGGCGTCGAGTTGTTGTGGCTGAAGTGCTGGTGCTAATGGGGCTCCATCTGATTTTATTTCGTTTTTTTTTAAGCTCAAACACCAAGAGGAATTGATTACTGAAAGCAGAAAATCCTTCATGAAGTCAAATCTGAGCGTCTTCCTCCAAACAAGGAACCACTTGAAATATTAATGACTCGGCTTGCCTGTTTGCTGGGCCTAATTTGATGGAAAGATGTGATATTTACAGCTCGTTGCTTTGGAGAGAGAGGAGAGCAGGCTCCAGGTTGTGGGTTGGGATGTTTGGATCCCTCTGTGACTTCCAGGTTTTCCTTTAGGAAATGACTTTTCTCTCTGTGCAGCTTGCTAGGAAAAGGTTTCCTAAATAACATGTAGGAATGGGAAATAGTGTGGAAATATTGTAAGAAGGCTCCAGAGAGAGCCTGCTGCTTTCTGGAGTGTGTTTTGTTCTCCTAAATAATGTGTAGGAATGGGAAATAGTGTGGAAATATTGTAAGAAGGCTCCAGAGAGAGCCTGGTGCTTTCTGGAGTGTGTTTTCTTCTCCTCCCAGGGTTGTTTTACCCCTCTCAGATGGGCACCTTTTGCATGTTCCTCACTGGAGGGACCTCAGGTTGGTCTTCCTTCCTTTATTTGTGCTCTTCCTCCTCCTCTTTCTGTTCCATCTCTGCAGCTTTGTGGCACTGGAGGAGCAGGGCCAGGAATTGATGAGCTCTGATCCCCTCCAACACCTCCACTTCCCCTTCTTGCCTGTGCTGAGACCTTCTGAAATGAAAATTTCCCCGTGCTGAGGTGGTTTCCATCGTTCTGCTCCTTGGCAGGGAAGGATTTAAGGAAAGGATGGCACACCCAGACACTCCTCCCTGCTTACCCCTTCCAGCCACGTGCAGAGCCTCTTGGAACCTTCTAAGCCATTAAACACAAGGCAAAAGCAGCAGTGGGGAAGCGTTTCTGCCTGGTCTGGAGACAATTAAATATATGTGCCAATTAATTAGGGGGGTGGGAAGTGATTTGTCTTCCAGAGGGGCACCAGTGTGTGCTGGTGTGCAGGACTGGGAGGTGCCCAGGGCTGGTTTTGGTGTTTGCAGCATCTCCTTCCACACCCTTTGGGTTCAGCAGGTCCATCCTGCTGCTCCCCCTTTCCAAAGGGCTCTGTTCCTGGGAGCTCTGGCTTTGAGGGAACTGAAGGAAATCTTTGTCTAGGGTGGCAATCCCATAGTTTTCCATCATTCCTGACTCCCCTTCCCATATGGAATGTCCTGTTTGTCAGGATGACCCTGGCTCTGTGCGTGAGGAGCATCCCCTTCCCAAAGGGCTCTGTTCCTGGGACCTCTGCCTTTGAGGGAACCGAAGGAAATCTTTGTGTAGGGTGCCAATCCCGTATTTTTCCATCAATCCTGACTCCCTTTCCCATATGGAATGTCCTGTTTGTCAGGATGACCCTGGCTCTGTGTGTGAGGAGCCAGCACGTTGCCAGTGCAATGGAATAATGTTGTTTTCTTGCTCCTGGCTGTGAATTGCAGCTCTGCAAACACCCCACTCTCTGTTCCTTGTGCATCCTGAGGGCGAAGGAAGAGGAGGAAATAAATCCTTGCAGGACGACTCAATTAGCCCAGGTGAAATGGAGAGGGAGAAGAGCAACAAGATATTTGTGCATTTGTAAATGTGTTTTCTGACTGGATAATGGCCTGGAAATAGGGATGCAGATGGGCTGGTGGGAAGAGCAGCCCAAAAGTGGGGAACTTATTAATGCATTTTGAGAAGCTGCTGTGCTAAAGCCTCCCAGTCTCCTCCTGGAGAGGACAAAACCTTGTCTGAGGATTAAGAGTGATTTAAAAGTCCAGAAGGATTCTGACACCTTTCTCCCTGTGCCCCAAATGCCCCTGAGCATCCTGAGATCATTCCACTGGGGGGCTCCTTGGCCAACCTTGGGATGAGCAGCTCCTGGTTCTCCTTGGATGTTCCTCCATCACCCTTTTGTGGCAGCTTGGGTTAAAAATGTTTCAAATAATTATGAGGAAAAGAATGGGAGCTATTATTTAGTGTGATTTCCCCCCCAATTTCTGTTGGGTGAGGGGTAGGTGTGTTCCTGGGCTGCTGGGACTGAGCTGGAAGGGAGTTTGGGGTTGGGTGGTTGATTCAGCTGAAAATTGCAATTACAACTTCATTTCTTTTATCTGCACGATATCCTGACTCAACTGGAAGGAGAATCAGCATCATTTTCCTGGATTCTGGTAGTGAGGGTTCCATGGGTCACCTTTTGCTCCTTCTCACTGGAATTTTAGTGGATTCTCACATCTGTAATTATTAGCTGAGTGTTTGGAAGCTGCTAAATCTTCATGGTTTCCCCCCCCAAATTCTGAATTTGCCCCATTTTTCAGGTTTATTTAGGGGAAGATCTTTGCCACTCCCTGTCCAGTTCACTGCAAACTTTAAACTAGAATTTCACATGGTTTCCCTTTATCAATTTGATCTCCTGCCTTCTTAAAAATCTTCTCTGTGTGTCTGTATTTATAGGCATAATTCATATTCCACTGGCATATAAATGTGAAATGGAGCAAGGGCACATTTGGAGAGGTCTGAGGAGCATTTCTTTGCTGGCACTGTGGGATGGAGTCAATGACTCTCACTATTAGACATTAATCTGTCTAATTGCTGCCTGAGTTTCCTACAGATGTAGGAAATAAATAATATAAAATGTGCCTGGACACAAATGTTTTTATACAAACAAAGCTAATTGAGAGCTGGAGAGAAGGGGTGTTGGGAGTATTGAAATTCACTCCTTCCCTGCTTTAATGACTTCAGGGGTGTCGTTATTTTAATGTTATTTAAATACAGAAATAAGTGTTGAGGTTTGGGGCCAGGCTGGAGTGAGGGCTTAAATTGGCACATGGAGTTTGGAGCAGAAACAGCCCCGTGAAGGTGTTTGGGCTGAACCTGCTGACAGATCCCCTTCATTAATTGCTGCAGGAGAGTCCCAGAATCTGAATTTTGTGGCACTGAGAACTTTCTGGGAGGATTTCAAGTTCTGCACTGGCAAATGACCCAGAACTAACAGTGACTCCGTGTTCCAGCTTTGCATATTGATGCATTATTCCAACTTATGTAAGGAAAGGAGGATTCTGGCTGTATTTATAGTGGTGACCTGTGAACCAGGCCCACCCAAATTAGAGCAGGAATAATTCAGAAGTTGGTTTTCCTGGAGGTTTTGGTGCTGGGGCAGAGCTGGTGTAGGAAAGAATCACTTTTTTTGATGAGACTACATAATTTTTATTACTTTTTTATTGTATTCAGAGTATATTTCTCCTCCTCTGTCTCCATCCCTGGTCAATATGCACATTGCTGGACCCTTGCCCACCTTACCTGGGGCACTGAGCATCTTCTATGACCCTTTTAAAGATGATTTTCCACGTGGAAAATGTGACTTTGAAGGGCCTGGGAAGGATTCCTGTACGTGGAGTGATGACAAAGAGCAGCCCCATCACATCTCAGGGCTCTGTGAAGGCAAAGGGACAACCTTTGGGTGCCCCTTGGTGGCATCCTGGCTGTGACACCCTGGCATGAACAGGCTGGTGCACAGAAGATCCTCTCCCCTGCAGGGAATTGCAGTTTAAAGCTCTCCCTGCAGCTTCCAGAGCCATTTGGGATGCTGTTTGTCCTGCCTGCTGGGGGGGGTTTGGGGGAGCTCGTGGGAGGGGCTGGGATGGGGTTTGACTTGGGTACCAAATTCACACCCCACAGATCTGAAGGAACATCCCATCTCCACGTGCTCAGCAGGAGGAGATGATGTGACCAGGGTATTGTCCCCAAATCCCCAGCCCTGGGAGTGTCCAAGGCCAGGTTGGAGCAGCCTGGGGTGTGGGAGGTGTCACTGCCCATGGCAGGGCTGGGGTGGGATGAGCTTTATGGGATGAGCTTTAAAGTCCCTTCCAACTCAGATAATTTTGTAATTTTACAACACTGGGATTCTAAAAGTAAATGCAATCTTTGTAGGTAAGGGCCATCATTTAAAAATCAAGTGCCAGCTACCAGTTCTGAAGTTTTAATAACTTTTGTACACAGATTGACTGCTCAGTTACAACTTGAAATTCCAGTTTTCAGCACAATTCTGCTTTTTGGAAGGAATGAGTTGCCTGGTGTGTTTCTTAAATGTGTTTATATTGTGCATTTTCCTTTGCTGAGGTGGAATGACTGCTGGAAATTGATCTTTAGGAATATCCCTTGGCCTTTAGCAATGTTTTTAGACTGTGGAAATGCTTCATTTTCCCCCTTTAAATATGAATTGAGAGCTGTGAATGGACTGATCCTTATTGTCCTCACGTGGCCCAGGGGCTCCAATGGACCCTCCCAATTAGTGTCTTAAACATAATTATTGTACACCAAGTGACTCCTGAGCAGGGTGACCTTTCACTTGACACTCCAGGAGCGATTTTAGGTTGTGTTGACTCAGTTGGGACTTTATTTTCATTTTCTTTTTGCTTCTCATTGTTGCTCTGTGAGAGGAGTGCAGGAAATGACCTCCCTATACCCGGAAAAGCCAAGGCAAACACACTCCCTGAGCTCTGCAGGGGCAGGGAAGGCTTTTTTAATTCAATTTATTCTAACATGAACTGCCTGCAATGTGCAGAGAGGAGAAGGGATTTCTTACCTTGCATTTTTCCCTTTTTATTGTCATGGTTTCACCTGAAAGGAATTTTTGAGATCTCTATCAGGGACCTTGCAGTGGCTCGAGGGGGTTGGTTAATGTAAAATAACTGGTAAATAAACTCAAGGAGTTTTTCCCAGGAGTCATTTGGATGCCTTTTCCTCTCTTTGGTGGGACTTCACTGAGTCAGGAAAAATCTGCATTTGTGTTTTAGGTCATGGGAGAAGGTTCCATTGTGTTGATTTGCTTGGAGAGTGAGAACATTGGGTGTTCTTCTCACTGTGGAAGGCATGGCAGGCACCACCAAGGCTACTCATGGTGTAAGGGAGGAGTATCTTGCTTGTAAAAGAGGGAATTTGGTGCTTTTCCCAGGGCACAATAATCTTGTGAGTCTCTCGATATCTCCTGGTGGAGGAAGGTTTAAATTTAATTGATTTTTTTTTAATTTGTGGCTGAAGACCTACATTAGCAGGGGCTGGAATAGGAGTTATAATTAGCTTTGTCAGGACATTTCCCTGCTTTCACTTGACTTGTTCTACCTTGAAAAGGAATTCCTGCTGGGGGAATGTCAGAAGGCTGGAGGTGATGCAGCTTTGGTGCAGGAGAACCAAGAGGTGCAGAAGGGCCTTAAATCTTTAATCCCTGATTAATAACAGTGAGGGAAATGCAACAAGTGCTGCGTGGGCTGGGAAAATAAATTAAAGCTCTAGAAAGTTGTGATTCTCAAGTGTTAGTGGAGAACTTTGGGGTTCTGACTGGTGGAGCCATGGAAAGAAATATCAGCTCCAAGCACGTGTGTCCCTGAGAATGGGGCAATTCACCCTCTAAAGGGAACTTGGGTCACTTTTCCTGGGTTTTTTTAGGATCCATCTCCACCTTCCTGCCTCACCTGGGGAGCTGCTTCACTCCTGGGTCAAGGAGTGTGGTCTCTGAAGGTTAAAGGTGTTCAGTGCACACCCCATAGGGCTGGGCAGTGGGAATATTGTTTTAATATTGCTTTAATACTGCTTTAATACTGCTTTAATATTGCTTTTTAGCCAGGACACCCCACAATACTCACCCCATAGGGCTGGGCAGTGGGAATATTGATTTAATATTGCTTTAATATTGCTTTTTAGCCAGGACACCCCACATGGCTGGGCAATGGGAATATTGCTTTAATATTGCTTTAATATTGCTTTTTAGCCAGGGCACCCCACAATTCACACCCCATAGGGCTGGGCAATGGGAATACTGCTTTAATATTGCTTTTTAGCCAGGACACCCCCCAATACTCACCCCACATGGCTGGGCAATGGGAATATTGCTTCAATATTGATTTAATATTGCTTTATAGCCAGGACACCCCACAATACACACCCCATAGGGCTGGGCAATGGGAATATTGCTTTAATATTGCTTTTTAGCCAGGACACCCCACATTGCACACTCCATAGGGCTGGGCAGTGGGAATATTGCTTTAATTCTGCTTTAATACAGCTTTTTAGGCAGGGCCCAGGGGCAGAGCCCTCCCTCCCTTGCCTTCCCTGCCTGTGTTTATGCAGCCCCAAAGCTCTCAGTGGGAGCTGAGGAAATGTGCCTTTTTTTGGCCTGGTGTTAAGACCCTTCTGAAGTGGCTTGTGCAGCGTTGTTTGTGTTATTTTACTTGAAAAGCACTAAACTCTGGACAATGGGATGGCCACACTCGATTTAGATTAAAGCCAATCCAGTGTAGCTGCAGCACTGGCAACATGAAATATTTGTCACGTTTCAGACCCATTCCTGCTAAAGGAAAAAAAGCCTTCCTGCCAGGGATGGGGATGCAGCCCCAACCATTAATTGCTGTGTTTGCTGTTCCACAGCTCCATGGCAGGAAGGTTTTCCTGCAGAACCTGCCTGAGGAAATGGGGAGGGCATTGTTTCTTATTAACCATTGTTGCAGGGTGTAAGAAAGGTGAATCAGAGGCTCTGAGCCCAAAGTGGGAATTGAACCAAGCTCTGGAATAAGAGTTTGGGTGGAAATGGGGGATGTGTGAGACAGGTCTGGGTCTAACCCTTCTGTGCTGCTTCTCCTTGTAGGGCCTGAGTAACATTAGAGTAATGTTGGAGTAACATTAGAGTAATCTCAGAGTTAGTGATGGGGGCAGGATTTGGGTCTCTGCTCTCACCACCTCTGATACTCTGATACCTGATACTCTGAGCATCAGAGGGAAAGCAAAGCAGATACTTTGGCTGTTTCTCCTTTTCCCCCCCTTAGCTGTGCACACTCCTCAGTGCCAAGAAGGGGATGGGATTTGGGATTTGGGTCTATGCTCTCCCCACCTCATCTACCTGATACTCTGAGCTTCAGAGGGAAAGCAAAGCAGATATTTTGGCTGTTTCTCCTTTTCCCCCCCCTTAGCTGTGCACACTCCTCAGTGCCAAGAAGGGGATGGGATTTGGGATTTGCCTCAGTGAATGGGAACAGGAATTCTTGTGGCTGGTGCGTGCCAGTCGCAATCAGCCACGTTCCAAATGCAGAGAAAGACACCCATCCTCTCCCTCCAGCTCCAGGAGGAGTTCACATTTCCTCCATATGACAAGCTATAGATAGCAGCTAAAAAAATCTGCTTGTTTTTATGCTTGTGCAGCTTTAGGGAGAGATCTCACCCTTCCCTGCCAGAGTTTTATTTAAGCTCAGCAGGGGAAGGGGGGGAGGCTTTGCCTCCAACCCACAGCAGTGGGGCAGGAGCAGCTCTGCTGGGTTGTCTTGAACTCTCTGATCCTGCCTGGACTCTCTCCATGAGTCATGGGCACAGCATTTCCCCTGCCCAAAGCAAGGCTGGCAGTGTCCCCAGGGCACCAGGGGGCTCAGGCAAGCCCCAGAGCTGCAGCATCAGTGGGACCCAGGAGGGATGGGGGATGCAGAGCCAAGCAAGCTGCAGGTCAGGTGTTGCAATGCCTGCTGAAGGGCCTGGGCACACCTGAGCCAAGGGCAGTGCCCACCAGGGCTTGCTTGGCACCTGGGGCACCTGAGAGGGTGCTTGTCCTTCTCAGGCAGCTCCTTCAGCCCTGGGCAGGAGTTTGCAGGAGCCTCCCTGAGAGGAGGGCTCGGTGTGGGCTTTGGGCTCCCTTTGGTTCTCCCCCGGGAACATTTTCTGCCTGCTGCTGTTTCATCTCCTCCTCCTGGCTCGAGTTCCTCGTGTCCCAGACCAGTCTGCTTGGAGATGAGCTGGGTTCTCTCAGCTCTCCCTGCAGCAAAGCCCAGGAGCCCCAGTGGTTGTTGTCCCCAGGCTGTGTGTCCCCCATGTCCCTGTCCCCTGGGCAGGGCAGGAGGAAAGCCCTGACTGCTCCAGCTCCCAGGGCAGGCTGCAGTGGAGCTCCTGGGTCCAGCCCTGGGTTTTTTGGAAGCCTCTGATGTGCTGCAATTCCACTGCTCACACAATGGCTTCATTTATAACTGCTGCTTTAAACACATTGTCTGAAGGAGTCAGGCCTGTATTAAATATCACTTATGTACATCAGAAAAGATAAAAGGTGTCTAAATAAGCCCTTTCCTTCGAGTGCTTATTCATCTCCCTCATTGGAAGGCTGGAAGGAGTGACTTGAAGGGGAATATCCACTCGTGCCAAGTCCCAGTTCTGCTGCCTGGAATGGTTTGCCAGACATCAGATAAATGGAAGTGAAGTGAAATAAAACCCTCTCTTGAACCCCCCTTTCCTTGCTGTGCTTCACTGAGGGGCAGGGATCTGCTCTTTGGTGACAGCAGACTGGTGACAACACCAACCCCACTGTTCTCTCTGTTCTAGGGGTGGATTCAGAGATGAAAAATCCTTTGTTTTTATTCTCTCTGTCTTTCCTCTTTGGGTTTGAGCCCAAGTCGTTTGTGTGTGTTAAACCTCAGTGTCACTGATTTTGCTGAGTGCAAGGGATGTTTTTGGGCAAGAGCTGTGGCCATACAGAGTGTTTGATTGACTCTGCCCTAAGAAAGCTGTCAGGAGGATTTGGGTTCATTCAGCTGAGGAGAATTCAGTTTGCAGGCAATAGAAAAGCAAATGAATTCAAATCAAACATTCAAACTGCTGGTAATACTTCTACTAAAAAAACCCAAAACCCCAGATCTCTCTTTTAACCTCTCTCTCCTTTAAAGATTCCTTTCTCCATCCTGGTCAGTCTTTCCCAGTTTCTTCCCCCATCTGCACTTTCCTCTCTTTCCTGGTAATTGTTTTCATCTTCCCATATTTCCCCAGGGGGTTTTTCCAAAGGGGAAACCAGGCTGGGGAGAGGAATTTGTGTTTGGGCACTCGAGTTCTGGTTGTTGGAGCTTCTGCAGGAGCAGGGACAAGGGTTTTGGTGTTCTTTGGGGTTGGTTTGTTCTGGAGGAGCTGGTTAAGGAGCTTTGGAGTGGCTGGTTTACATCCCCAGGGGTTATTTTACATGCCCAGAGGTTATTTTGCATCCTCTGGGGTTATTTTCCATCCTGAGAGGGTTCTGAGCACAGTGGCAGCTGCTGAGGTGCCTCCTGAGGTTGGCAGGAATTCCCTGCTGGAGCAGGTCCTGTGCACGTGCCCTCTTAGAGATAAATGAGACAAACTCATGGAAATGGAGTTTTAACAGGAATAAAACACCCCAACCAGACCAAAACCCAAAAATAGAGCAGAGGGACGAGGGGATTTTTACCAGCCCATTCTGGAGCCACTTCCAGGGTTTTTTGCCTTTTTGCCCCTTCCTTCCCTCTTTTTGCCCCTTCCTTCTTTTTTTTTCCCCTTCCTTCCCTCTTTTTTCCCTTCTTTTTCCCTTCTTTTTTTTTGGCATATGGGGGGAAGCAAAAAAAAAACCCCAAAGCCCTTCATTTAAAGCACGGCCAATTCCCTGATTTTTCATTTGATTTTTTTTCCATAATTCCACTGATGCCTGGATGCTTTCCCATAGTTATTTGGAGTGATGATGATGAAGGGACTGTTGCCAGCTTCGAATATGGCAAAGTGGATTCCTGCTTGGTGCTGTTGGAGCTGAGCCAGGACGTGTCTGATCCCAGGCTGAGGGTTGTGGATGGTTTGATTGGTAAAATTCTGAATTTCTCAGTGGTGCCCCTTCCTGGGCAAGGGCAGCATCATGGGTGGCAACAGAGGACTCAAATCTTAGTTCTAATTAGAGAATATGAGGTTAAGAAGACAAATTCTTTATCAAGATGGAAATGTGAGGCTTGTTTGGCAGATCAGGCCTCAGTAAAATGAGGTCACTCAGATTTCCAGGGCTGCAGTTTAAAGAATCTTGCCATTTTCCTGAGCCTTGACTTGCTGCACGACAGGCATCATCAACACGCACGTTTTCCTTAAAAAAATGGATTTATAGAAGTTAGAAATGGACTTGACTATTTTTTGTGGGGCTCCCTTTAGTTTCCAACATGTCTGTGTGTGCAAAGAATTGGAACTGTGATTTGATTGGATTCTGGAACCCCTTCCAAGCTCAGGGAGTTCCTCAGATAAATCCCAGCTGGAGCATCCAGGAGCCCAAAGTGGGAAAAGCTGCAAATCCCCAGTCCTGGGGCCAGGGCAGGGCCTGAGCAGCAAGTTCTGCTCTTGGGGGCACTTTGGCTTTTCAAAGACACTGGGCAGGGTCCTGTTCCAGCCCCTTGGAAGTCTCTCAGTATTGGTATTCAATATATTCAATATAGGATGGCTCAATATATTCAAATATAGGGTGGATGGTTCAATATTCTCAAATACAGAAGGGATGATTTGGTATTTTCAAATACAGGATGGTTCAACACTCTCAAATATAGGATAGAAGGTGCAAGATTTTCAGATATAGGATGGTTCAATATTCTCAAAATATAGGGTGGATGGTTCAATATTTTCAAATATAGGATGACTGGTTAAATATTTTCAAATATGGGATGGCTCAATATTTTAAAGGGTGCTTCCATATTCTCAGATATTGGATGGTTCAATATTCTCAGATATTGGATGGTTCAATATTCTCAAATACAGGGTGGTTCAAAATACAAAATACAGGGTGGATGGTCCAATAGAATAGAATATAAGACAAGCTCTTTTGGAGAAATATTTGAAGGTGAATGTGAAGTTCCAGGGCTGGTAAATGTGTGTCTTTGTTGTTTTACCCTTTGGTTGCTTTGAACACCTCCAGTAGTTATTACCTACACAGGGAATTAATTAATAATTAATAATAGAAGCAAGAAATGATCTGGAGGCCCAGAGTGCAGGTGACAGCTCTGTGTCTGAGCTCCTTCCCCTCCTCCTCTCCTGGCTGTGCCAAACCTTCCTCCCTGTGCTCCTTTAGTGTTTGCTTTCTTGGCTTTGGGATGTTATTCCTGCCTTGGGCTTTTTTTATTCTGGCAATTGCATCATATCCCTTCATTCAGAGCCCTGGGCAGGCTGGCTTCATTCACAAACTGGGGGGAGGGTCCAGGGCAAACCCAGCACCTTTTAAAGCCCAGGATTTCTGGTTTAGGGGCTGAATGATGGTGGAAAGGCAGTGGTGGGGTGGGAGTTGAATTGGTGTCTCTCTGGGCTGGGGATTGTCCAGAAGAAAAGAAAAGAAATCAGCCCTTGGATGCAAAGCCAGGGAATTTGTCTCCTCCTTCTGTGTCATAAATTACCTGGTTCTGTTGGCCAAAAACCTTCTTCTATTATTTATTTTGAATGGTGGAACTCAAGAATGTTCCCATTCCTTGGTCCCACTCTGCATTCCCAGACCTTGGTGGGGATTGGAAGTCGTTGGGAGGAAAGAGTTAAGATGTGGGACTGCTCCCTTCTCCCTGCCAAGTCCAGGGGAACTTGGGAAAACAATCCTGATACGATACAAAGGAGTGATTTAATTTTCCTCCGAGATGGATGAGATGGATATGCTGACTCGCAGCCACAGGCCAGAGGTTTTAACCCCCCAAACTTCGAATATCTGAGTGAATGTTGGTTGTGATTCAAACACACTGGGTGTGATTTGTGTTTAATGAGGGAATGATTCTACAACTGATTCTATATGAACATTTCTATATCAATCTAGGGTGTGATTTGTGTTTGATGAGGGAATGATTCTACAACTGATTCTATATGAACATTTCTGTATCAATCGAAGTGTATTTGTTGTCATACAACATGTCAGCATTTACAGCTTCCCTCCAGCTCCACGGTGGAATTTCCCAGCATAATTGAGGGTTCAAGGCATTTAAAGAATAAAAGCCCTTTAATGGCATCGAGCTTTGATTGGGAAGCCACTGAGAGGTGCTGCCTTCCCAGGGAGCTTCCTGGTACCTTCCCAGAGAGTTTCCTGATGGCTCCTGGAGCAGATGCTGCTGAAACCCCTCTGGGGATGCCCCAGGGGAAGGTGATGGGGCTGCAGCTCCCCCAGCTCCCCCCACTGGAAGGTTGAACCATTTATCAGGAGTTATTTGGAGTTATCCCAGCGATGTTTTCAGTTTTCCAGCAATGGGGGCGTTGCTGCTTTGGGAGGAAGGGATTTCCCCCCTTCCCTTCCCTTCCCTTCCCTTCCCTTCCCTTCCCTTCCCTTCCCTTCCCTTCCCTTCCCTTCCCTTCCC
>JAXCLP010000081.1:1597093-1617234 GCA_035584035.1 Lepidocolaptes lacrymiger | reverse complement strand
AAATCCAAACTATTCTGTGTTCTAAGCAACTCCCCAGTGCTTGCAGTGGGTTGAACTGGAGGAACATATTGAATATTATTGAGGTTTTAATATATATATATATATATATAATCCAAACTATTCTGTGTTCTGAGCAACTCCCCAGTGCTTGCAGTGGGTTGAACTGGAGGAACATATTGAATATTATTGAGGTTTATATATATATATATATATAAAATCCAAACTATTCTGTGTTCTAAGCAACTCCCCAGTGCTTGCAGTGGGTTGAACTGGAGGAACATATTGAATATTGCTGAGGTTTCTGCAGGTTTGCAGAACAGCCTTAGAGCAGCTCCCCAATCAGCTCTGCATTTAAACATGTATTTTGGGTTATTTAGAAAAGGCCAAAAGAATCCCCCTTTCCTTTAACCTCCTGGAGCACTGAAGTGCTGTGGGATTTCCCCACACTTCATTTTTACTTTTACCTCTTTTGTCACCCCAAAGTGTCTTCCAGGATCACTTTTGGGATGGGCAGGGTGGAGCTGGGCTGGTTTGGGCTGCCCTGGGGCTTTGCCAAAAACATAAATGCAAAAATCTCTCTGCCCTTTGGGGGCATCTGGGGCAGGGCTGGTGCCCCTGGCACAGCCAGCCTGGTCGGTGCCACCTCCAAGAAGTGCCCTCCAATCCCTCCCCAGGTGCTTTTATTTCACCTTTTATTGTCGGTGGAGGTAACTTTTAATGATATTTAACACCTAAAGCCATAAATTTAATTTATGAGCACCACAGAAGGCACTAAAACCCAGCAGAGGAGCTGCTGAGAGGGGAGTGGTGGCATTCCTGCCTTCCCTGTGCCCCTCCCTGTGCTCCAGGGCTCTCTCCCTGGCACTGGAAATGGCCCCCAGCAATTCAGGCCCTGTCATTATGCCCAAATTAGAAACCAGGTTAGGCCAAATTAAATTCCCATCGTTTCGAGGTCACCCCGTCTCCCTGGGGAGGAGAGAAGTGGCTCTGACTTTTTGGCTTTCTCCTGGAGGGGGATTGCATTCCTCCTGGGGTGTTTCTGGGCTGGGTTCAGGGAGCTGCTCCATCCCAACACTTAAATAAAAGTTCAGGGTCTGCAGGGGACACAAATGTGACCAAATGTTTGAGGAGGGTCCCAAAGGATGGGCAGAGTCCCCCCCATCACAATTATCAGTCCTCAGCCTTTTGGGAGGGAACAAACATCAAACAAGTCCTTTCTGTTCACTTTCACTTGTTGCAAAGCCCATTAGTCTAGAGAACTTGGTTTAATAAACCCTTAATTGCTTAAAGACCTCTAATTGGGAGGGTTTAATTCCTTTTAATTCCCCCGTTGCTTTCCTGTTTCCAAAGACTCCTCGAAGTTCTTGGGGTATTTGCCAGGTGCCAACAGTGCTGGTTTCATTCCTCGAGTTCCTGGAAGTGTTTCATCTCCAAATTTTGCTCCTGTGCTTGAGCTCATAAAGACCTTTTCCCTTTGACTCCCAATTTTGCCCCTGTGCTTGAGCTTATAAAGACCTTTCCCCTTTGACTCCAGATTTTGCCCCTGTGCTTGAGCTTATAAAGACCTTTTCCCTTTGACTCCAAATTTTGCTCCTGTGCTTGAGCTTATAAAGACATTTTCCCTTTGACTCCAAATATTGCTCCTGTGCTTGAGCTTATAAAGACCTTTCCCCTTTGACTCCAAATATTGCTCCTGTGCTTGAGCTTATAAAGACCTTTCCCCTTTGACTCCCAATTTTGCCCCTGTGCTTGAGCTTATAAAGACCTTTCCCCTTTGACTCCCAATTTTGCCCCTGTGCTTGAGCTTATAAAGACATTTTCCCTTTGACTCCCAATTTTGCCCCTGTGCTTGAGCTTATAAAGACATTTTCCCTTTGACTCCCAATTTTGCTCCTGTGCTTGAGCTTATAAAGACATTTTCCCTTTGACTCCCGATTTTGCTCCTGTGCTTGAGCTTATAAAGACCTTTTCCCTTTGACTCCCAATTTTGCCCCTGTGCTTGAGCTCATAAAGACCTTTTCCCTTTGACTCCAGTGTTGTGGTCACTCATTCCCACTCCTGTGCTGAGGCAGAGTTGGATGGATTTGGTCCTCCTGCATCCCCTGATGGATCTCAGGGGTGATGGTGACAGTCCTGGGGTGGCTTCCCATCAGGCTGTCCCTCCAAACACCCTCTTGAATCCCAACCAGAGCTCGGGGTGACCTTGGCTGGTCCCTTGGAGGAGCAGGACAGGTTGGTGTGGCAGCAGCTCCAGCTCTGGGTGTGCAGCACGTGGAGGAAATGCTTGAGAGCCAAACCCTTGTGGGGCTGTGTTTGCCTTCCATTTATTCCCTTTTCTTTCATCTCGTGCTAATGAGCTTTATAAATGTGTCACTTGGAGAGTTAAAAAAGCCCCTCTTGGCTCTTCCTTCCTGGAGCTCTTTGCAAAGGGTTGGCTCATTTGTGAAAGGTTAGATTTTGTGTTCCCCAAATGTTCATTGAGGCTTTACACGGTGTTAAATCCTGCAAACTAATCTTCAGCAAGGTGGCTCTTTGTGAAATCTTCATGTAAGATACTTCTCATACTCATTTCTTAATTTCTGGTGCAGCAAGATCAGCTCCCCTCATGCAGAGAGGAATTCTTGTGCTCCCAGGAGCCTTGGAAATAAAATATTTTATGAATAGCATGTTTTGCAGTTATTTTGCATAACTGTGTTCTCTGCCCAAGGATTTTGGGGCTCGTTTTTTCAGGAAAAGTTTCTTTTGGGGAATCAAAGGAAGGTTCCCTTTACATGGAGGCAAGAAAGGAACTGAAAGCTTCGAGGGGGAAATAAAACCCCCTTTGCACATCTGACTTGTTGCATTCCCTTCCTCCTTTTGTAGCTGGGGAAGAAAACCCAGGGCTCTAATCTGGGGCTGGGCATTTATAGCTGGTCCTATTAAAGTGCCCCAAAGTTGCCAGCAATATTTGCCCGACTCACTGCACATCAAACACTCTTTTGAACAAGAGCTTAGCTTGGCTAAGCAGCTTCCCAGAAAGAAATAATTTCATTTTTAGGGAGGTGATCAGAGAAGGGGAAAAGGGAGGGATCTGGCTGTTCTGCTGCTGGTATATGTGTTAAAAAAATAGCTTTGATTTTGTAATTCCCTGCCTGACAGACAATCTCTCTCTAGAAAAAGAAGCCAGAGAGGCTCCTGTGGGCTGGGATAACGTGGGGTTTGTAGCCTGGCTGCAAACTCTGTCCTAAAATTAAGAACACAAAGGAATAGGCCTTAGTCATGCTGAGGGTTTAGGACTCCTTCTGCCTCTGCCTTTGGGTTTCCTTCCCTCTTCTCTTTGTGCTTCTCCCTTCTCATGCCCCAAACCAGTGCTGGTCGTGCATTAGGGTGAGACTGGGACTTGGGAGAAGAGAACACAACACAGGGCAAAGTGTCTGGGTGAAAACCAGAGGATTCTTGAATCAGAGCTTTTAATTCTCCTGCTGGGGCTGCTTGGAGGGTTGTGCTGTCCTGGTGGGGTGGGTAAAGCCACAAGAGAGGGGAGAAGTGGCCAGGAAAGTGGAGCAGCTCTTGGTTGGCAATGGGGATGAGAAGGATCTCCAGCAGCTTTTGCTTCTGCTGGCCCAGGGAATGGAGCTGGGCTCGAGGTGGTGCTTTGAGGAGCTGGTTGGGGGTGAAGAAAAGCCTGAGCCAGCTCCTCCTCATCCTGTCACTCTGCTCCTGAATCCATGCTCTGGTTCCATGAACTAATCCCAGCAAGAGAACATTGAATTGAGTTAATTTAATAACGTCCTTCAGTGTTATTTCTGGGCAGAGGGAAGAGCTGTGGCCACGTTTGCCCAAAGCCACAGAAGGATGTGCTTGGGTGCGGTGAAAATTTGGGTCACCTGCTGAACCTGCTGCTCTCTCTTGGGAAAAACTTACTCAGGCTTGAAGGCTAAACTGGAATGAGACAATCCCAGGGTGGTTTGGGGTGGAAGGGACCTTAAAGCCCATCCAGTGCCACCCTTGCCATGGGCAGGGACACCTCCCACCAGCCCAGGGTGCTCAGAGCTCCAGCAAAAAGACCTTTCCTTCTTCCCTCTCCCACCTGAGATGCTTCAAAGGGAACCTGAACCTCATTTAGGAGCTCTGGCCACGAGCCTAAAGCAGCTGGTTTGCTTTGGGTGGCACCGGGTGATGCCCAAGGGATTTCTGATGCCAAGGAAGCACCAGCTCTGCATTGTTGGCTGTTCAATGTTCCTCCTCCTTGCACAGACACCCCAGGGATGTTTTTGGGGTCTGCCAAGGGAACTTGTGGGAGTCAGGAAGGGCTGAGGTTGCTGTCAGCCCTGTGTGCTTGCTGGGGTTTGGGATGTGTGTGCCCTCTCAGCGAATAAATCACACCAAAAGTGGCTTTAAATACACCCCCAAAGCTCCTTGAACTGGCTTTTATTGTCTGAATAGGCTGGAGAGTATCAGGTAAATGAGACACTCGAGTTGGCATTTGCTGAGCATCCTCCAGGAGGAACCTGATACACTTCCAGGGGAAAATGGCCCTATTTCTGTCTCCCAGCTGGGTGTGCTCCCTTGTACCTGGGGAAGATCACGTTACACTGGAGGGGAAATTCTGGTTTATTGGATGTCCTGATCAAAGGCTCCTCACAAGCCTTTTGGTCTGGTGTGGAGCTGCTTTTGTTGGAGGTGTTTTGCTGCCTTACCTGCTTTAATAAGCTGTCAGTGTGGCTGCTGCTCCCAGACACCCTTTTATCTTCAGCTGCACTCAGACACCCTTTTTCCCCCCTTTTCCTGAGCCACAGAAACAAGGAAAAGATAGGAATAATATTTCTGGTTGGGGTTTTTGCATCAGTCCCTCTGGGTTTGAGTGACTTGGCTCCTGATGCCAATCCCTGCCCCGCGTCAGGATGGCTTTGCTGAGCCACAGGAAGGGTTTGGCTTCACCAGGGCTGGGGAATTATTTCCTAAAATCATGAAACCCTGGAAATGAGCTGGATGGGGGAATGGTGGGATTTGTGTGCGGGGTGATTCCAGTTGTGCTGCCAAAGGGGTTTGTCATCCTTTTATTAAAGTTTTTATCTTCATTTTAGCACTTTCCCAATGGGCCAAACCAGAGCCTTTTGGGTTTGGTTTTGTTTTGGATTGTTTTCAGTGTGTTTTCCTTTTCCCTTGGCAGTGTTTGGGATACACCGAGAGCAAGGGGAGCACCATGTTTCGAAACAGCCTCAAGATGCTTCTCACAGGAGGGAAATCCAACCGCAAAAACAGGTCCAGTGGTAAGTGACTGTCACCTCCTGGTGGGTGGGACAGGGCCAGTGCTGCCCCCAGCCCTGCCAGGGGCCTTGGCTGCTTCTCCCTGGGCACCAGGACTCAGGTGATGAGCTTGGAGACTCCAGGCATCCTTAAATTCATACTGTGTGGTGGGTTGAATATGGGAATATATATGTATTTGTATTTAAAATGGATGTAAACCATCAGCTGGCTTTATGGTGCAGGGAAAACAGACAGCAAGGGTCAGGTTGCATTAAGAACTTCCACAAATAACTTCTTTTCCCCCTTTTAAAATGCCAGTGGTGACTTCTGGCAGGGCAAATTACTTTATCACAGGCAAAACCGGTGATGGCAGCAGCAATTTTCTTGTCTTTTCTCATTTTGAAGGAGGGGGAGAGAGGGCAGAGTTGGAATCAAAGTTGAAATTGCCCAAATTTAGTCATCCTTTGTCAGGCTCTCCCTGTTCCCCCAGCCCAGGGAAGGAGTTGACACTTTCACTGCTTCACGTGGCTTGGCCTGTTGGAGCCCTGGTGGGGATTGGAATTGTGAGAAAAACAGTACAGAAATATTGATAGGCTTGAAAAAAGCCTTTTGATTTCCCTTCGGTGGTTATTTCCAAAAATGGAGTGTTGGCAGGCCGAGGGCTTTTAATTAGATCTTTGATTTGGATTTTGAAAGCCATCTGGCAGCACTTTTTCAATATTTTGGGCTCCAGTGTTTATTTGTGCTGGTGCATCTGTGTAAATAGTGCATGTGGCTGTTCCTGGGGAGGATGTGGAGATGCAGGGGGGATAAATTCCCTGGGAAAACTCACTGGTTTTCCCTTGCCTGGAAGAGGAATGTGTGTTTATCCCAGTGCCAGGGGTTGTGGTGGCACTGCCAGGGCTTGTGGTGGCACTGCCAGGGGTTGTGTTGGTGTGCCCTGAGGTGTCTGTGCTTTTAGGTTGTCTCCCCAGGCCACAGTGAGGGGCTTGGACATTCAGAGATCTGTGATTTATGAGTGGCAAATGCCAGGGCTGAGACCCAGATTTTGGAGAGGCTGCACCTCTGGCTTTGGGCAAAGCCTGAGAAAAGAGAGGGGTTCTTATTCAGACATGGATTTAATAGATGAGCTTTCCTCTGATGACTGGACTGTGTGTTTAATTCATTGCAATTGTGCCTTTGAAAGAAGTGGCTTTATTGAGAATTCTGTGTGCCATTGAGGGCAGGAGGGGGAGTGGGAAAAGGAGGTGCTGGGGTTTGTTACATGAACAGGGACTGAAGGGAAAACATCCCTGCCCTGGAACACAATCCCTCAGATTGTCCTGTCCAACTGGAACGTGCAGTCCGTGTGGGTGAGGCCAGATTTCATCTCCTGCCCTCCCCAAACCCCTCCTGTGACTCAGGGACACTCAGGCTGGTTCCCAGCAGTGCCTGGAGGACACATTTTGTCTGCACAGGGTTTGGGTGAGGCTGCCAGACAGATTAACTCGTGTAAATTCAGTTAGGGCCATGCAGACACACAAGTTTTGTGAGTCATGTTTGGAGCCAGGTGTTTAGGTGGGATGGGTTGGGTTTGAGGTGTCACAGGACTGTGCTCTGCTCCATCCTGGGACTCCTCCTGGCTGAGGGTCCAGCAGGGTGACTGTGGCATGAAGGAATATTAACACCAGGGAGAGGCTTCTTGCAGCTCTAACCCAGCCCTTCCAGGGCAGTTCTGGTCCCTGATTACACATTCTCTGAGGTTCTTTGGTTTAATTTCTTCCTCCAGGACCTGGCTCATGTTTGTGTGCAGTTTCCTTGCTTGCTCCCACCATTCCTTGTCCCAGCCCTGCACTCATGTTTTCACTCCAGGATTTTGGGAGGGAAATCAGCCCCTGGAATGGATCCCATCAGCCCCCCTATTCCACTTCTCCTTGTCCTCTTCCAAGCACATGGACCCTTCCCTTCTCCCATTATCCCATGGAATGAATACCCTGGCAGAGTTCAGGTTCCCTTCAGGAGCTGCTGAAATCCTGCCCACTGGGTTGGGGTTTCTATTTCTCTTGAGGTGCAAGCCCAGCACTTTGTGCCTTTCATTCCTGCCAGAAGCTGAGATAGGTTTTAAAGTCCTCTTGTCTTTCCCTTTTTTTTTTGCATGTTAAATTTATCTGAGGCATGTAATCCTTAGCCCAAAGGGCCTGCTTTTCTCTCCTGAGTTAGTTAGGAATTCTATCTTGCTTGTGCTTAACACTCCAATGCAGAGTTTTTATCTGCAGCTTCCCAGCCAGGAGCCTGCCTGGCACGGCGAGGATTTTTGGGGCAGGGCTTTTTAATAAACCTGTTCTTCTCCTTTTCCTGCTTCACACAAGACCCAATTACTTCTCCCTTCCGATGTATTTATAGGGCCTTTTGGAACCTGCCACTTTGTATTTTAATTCCAGGCCTGAATTTCACCCCTGTGAGATGCTCTTCTCCTTTGATTCCTGCCTTTCCAGGATAAAAGGCATTTTGGGGAAGGTCTCATTACAGCTCAGCCACCACTCCAGGCATTGGCTCATCTGTCTGAGCTCTTTTGGAAGGCTGAGGATCATTTTTGCCCCCCCAAAAGAGTTGGAGGGTCCCAATTGCTTTTTTTATTTCATTTCTGAAAGAAATTGCTGAGTGCTGAGATGGAGCTGGTGGGTCCTCCAGTGTCAGGCAGCTTCATTTGAGGTGTTAGAGGGGGGGGATTAAAAGCCCTAAAAAGGATTATGGGACTGAATCCCAAATGGATCCACATGCTCAGGGTGCTCCATCCAAACCCTACAAAGTCAGAGCCTTTTCTCCCACCAACTTGGCTGGTTTTTCATGAATCTGTTTTTAAACAAGCCTCGAGTGTGTTGACAAATCCTCTGGCCACAATGAAGTTTGTTTTGCATTTCTTTAATTCAGGATTTTCCTCCTGAAGAAGGCAGTGGATGGAGAAGGAGTGTTTGTGTGTACAGGTTGTTTGCTTCTTATATACTGATTTTTGGGGTCAGGATCTGGCTTGTTCCTAATCCACATTCTCTTCCCAGGCAAATACAAGATGCTGGCACAATGAACCTGCTGTTGGGGGGGGAATTGTAGCAACCTGAATTATCCTAATATTTATTATAGTATTTATTTCCTTCTGATTCAACATATCCCTTTCTTTTTCTTGTTACACCACAGCTATTAACCTGAGTGGCTTTATAGCTTATAAATAATTCCTCTTGGCCTGCTCTGGTCAGAAGTGACTCAGCCAGTCCCTGAGCCTGGGTGGTTTGAGCTCCTGACTTCACTACCTGTAGCATCTCTCAGTGAGTTGAGTTTCCACCCCCTCTCCGTGGCTTTTTCCCCCCTGGGGAGCTTTGATTTCTTGCCTTGCTCTTCCTCTCTTCTGTTTCCACCAAACTCAGGTGTGCAGAGGGGGGTTTGGAGCCTCTCCCAGTGTTTCCCAGTTCCCTCTCCTGGTTTTGGATGATTTTCTTCAATGATTTACATGGCCAGGGTTTTTCAGAGCCCTATTTTAAGCTCCCTCCTTTCTTTGACCTTCCTCTTGTAACTCCCCTCGCCGTGGTACGTTTATAAAACTCCTTTTTTTTTTCTTTGCCCCTGTTTCAAGCCTTCCAATATGACTTGTCTCCTTTTGTCCAGGCTGAGCCCCCCCAGCTCCCTCAGCCTCTCCTGGAGCTCCATTCCCTTCCCTGGACACCCTCCAGCCCCTCAATGTCCTCCTTGTCCCCAGGAGCCCAGAATGGGACACAGGGCTCATGTTTGGGATCCATGGGGGGTTTTGGGGCTTTGCTCCCATTCCCTGCCAGCTTTGGGATCAAACACTGCTGCTTTACTGGGGCTGAGCCAGGAGAGGGAGCAGGAGTTTCCCAGCAAATGCCACTGAAATTGCTGTGTGTGAAGGGGATAAAGTCACACCTTCCTCCTCTTCCCCATCACCAAACAAAGGTATTCTGGCACACAATTGTAAAGGAACATCCACAGTGGCTTCCAGAGGAAACCTCATCCCTTGGAGGGATCTCCAAGCCAAAGGGGAACAGTTGTAGAGTCCCAGAATGGGTTGGGTTGGAGGGACCTTAAAGGTCATCCCATTCCACCCCATGGAAGGGACACCTTCCACCACCCCAAGGTGCTCCAACCTGCCCTTGGACACTCCCAGGGATCCAGGGGCAACCACAGCTTCTCTGGGAATTCCTTCCCTACCCTCCCAGGGAGGAATTCCTTCCCCAAATCCCACCCATCCCTGCCCTCTGGCAGAGGGAAACCATTCCCCTTGTCCTGTCCTTCCAGGACAAACATCCTTCTGTCTCCTGCTGAAGTTCCAGGCTTTGGTTCCTGTTCTTCTGCCATTCTGTGTGCAGGGAATTCTGCCCTGGAGGGTTCCTGAAGAACCCAATGTCCCCATCCTGTGCCTTGGCACAATTCCAGACCAATTTTCCCAGCAATAAATGCCCTCAGTGGATGAAGTGGGTGAATCTGGAGCAGCAACCTGTGACTCCTGGGGGCAAGGGGGGGTCACATTCATTCATCTCCTGGGAGTGAATCCAGCTCCGTGCCAAAGGTTCTTTCAAGGTGGCTTTTCACAGCTCCTGCTTCTAAATTTGGCTCCTTTTTTGGAGTGTGTGTTATCAGGAGGTTTGGGCAAGGCTCCTGTTTCGGGGCCTCTCTGGAGGAGTGGGGTCAGGGAGCACGAGGGAGAAACTGGGAGCAGCAATATGTGAGTTTTGAGACAAGGCTGGAATGGCAAACAGGGCTTGGAGTGCAGAGACAATGCAAAATTGGGCTTTTTGTGTTTCTGGAGGGATTATTGTAAAACAGTGTGGAGGGAGGAGTTGTGGGAGAGAGGGACTCTGTATTCCCAGTTTCCCTGGAAAAACCCACAATGCAAAATGAGAGTTTGATTTTTGGGGTGTTCCTGGGCAGGGTGTCCCAGCTTTGGTCCATGAAATGCCGTTGGGTTTGAAGCTGCAGCTCCTCAGGACTTTCTCCTCCTCAGGACTTTCTCCTCCTCAGCCTCTTCTTGCCCAAACTTCTCCTCTCAGCATGTCTGCGAGGACTATTTGTAATTTTTTTTTTTTAGTATCAGGAATATTTTTAGATAACTCCTGGATAATTTTTGCTCGAGCTTCCATCTTTAAATGACCTATTTGAGGGAATTGTGGAAATTTTTGCGGCGAGATCTTTCTCAAGTGGAAGGGTTTATGTTTCCTTTTATATAATTTTCTTTTGGAGGGTGAGATGGGTATAGAAACTGACCCATATTCTCTTGGCATATAAAAACCCCCCAAATCTAAGTGATGAACTGGACCCTTGGTCTGTTCTTAGATAGGAAATGGAGATCAGGGATTATCTCATGGTGCCAATATACTGATTTAAAAAGAGGCATTTAATTTATATTTGTATTTCAAGTGACACATTAATCCATGAAGTTAATTGTATACTGAATGCAAATTAGTCTGCTTTTAACTTATATTAAACCACTTTCTTTCCCTGATAACCACAAGAATGAATAGTGCCTTTAAATGATTTATTCATCACGTTGTTCTTGTCTGATTTATAAGATTGAGTCATCCACTTAATCTTCTTTTTTAAAGCATTCCTTGAAGTTGTTCCCATTGAAATGCTCATTCTGATCACTCAGGTGCCACCAGTGTTTTATTGAGGGGCACAAAACTCTGTGCAAAACCTTCTGGGGGGGGTTCCTGTGTTTTCCACCCAGAAAGTCAAGTTCCAAACTGCTGTATTTTAATCAGCTACAAATATTACCTGAAGAAAACCAGTTTGGAAGTTCACAGCCATTTATTAAGCACAGACACCCAGAAAGGCTTTGGGAGACCAAAGAGCACCAGGAGCCACTTGGCCTTGGCAGTTTGAGTTCTGGTTTGAGTCCCAGGATGGTTTGGGTTGGAAAGGAGCTCAAAGGCCACCCAGTGCCACCCGTGCCATGGGCAGGGCCACCTTCCAGCAGCCCAGGGTGCCCCAACCTGCTCTGGGACACTTCAGGGCTGGGGCAGCCACAGCTCCTCTTGCATGTGCAAGTCCCAAAGTCTGTTCTCTGCTCCTAAAGAGGAGGTTTGGTCATCAAATCAGAGCAGGAGGAGGGGAAAAAACCACCCAACAAGCTTTTGGAAGGCACTGAGACCTTTGAGCATCCCCTTCCCTGGCTCTGTGTCCCAGGTCAGTGCAGAATTCCTGCTCTGCTCTGCTGCCCTTCCTTGAGGAGGGAGGAACCTGCATGAGGAATGGGATTGGGATGGGGATCCCAAGGACATGGAGAGGTGCAGGCTGAGGTAAAGCCCATGACATTGTGCTGAGCAGCTCCCAGCCCTGCTGGGACATGGTGTGCTCGTGGTGTCCTGAGAGAGCCAGGGAATGATGCCTTGTCCCACCTCCCTGGGAGCTGGACCATGTGCCTGAGGGTCCCTCTGGAGATCCTGCTCTGTGGGGCTTCCTGGGCTCAGGTTTCCATGGGTGGGATGAGTTCAGGATGAGCTGGATTGGGAAACAGGCACCTGAGGGACAGGAATGCATTGTCCTTCCTGAGGATCCATCAGTGTCTGTGAGCAAGGAGTGCCTGAATGGTCCTTCCTGAGGATCCATCAGTGTGTCCTGGGCAAGGAATGCCTGGATGGTCCTTCCTGGGCATCCATCAGTGTCTGTGGGCAAGGAATGCCTGGATGATGCCAATGTTTTCCTCCTGGATTGAAAAGTTGATTTCCTTGATTGAGCTGTAAAAACTTAATGGGAGCAGCTTTTGTGGCATCCCTGGGAGCTCATCCTCTTACTCACAGGTCCCTCTCTGGCCAGCACATCCACCAGGATGAGTCTGCAGGCTTTATTTTTAATATCTGAAGAGGAGGAAAGGGGAGGGGGGTGGAGAAAAAGGTGATTTAGAAACGTTTACACCTTATTCTTTAGGTGGGTGTGTGGAACAGCAGTGCAGCTGGGAGGGGTCTGAGCAGGGAGGAGGAGGAGGAGGAGGAGAAGGGCAGGGTTGGGGCAGCTGCTCTTCCTTCCAGAGAGGTGGGAGGGAATCCTGGCAAGGTACAGGCAGTTCTGGTGGAATCCTGGAGGCCCAGAGGGGTTTGGGTTGGAAGGGACCTGAAAGATCATCTCATTCCACCTCCTGCCGTGGGCAGGGACACCTCCCACCAGCCCAGGGTGCTCCAAGGCCCGTCCAACCTGGCCTTGGACACTTCAGGGATGGGGCATCTTCTCTGGGCACCCTGTGCCAGGGCCTGCCCACCCTCCCAGCCAGGAATTCCTTCCCAATATCCCACCTAACCCTGCCCTGTGTCCGTGTGAAGCCATTCCCATTGTCCTGTCCCTCCATGCCTTGTCCCCAGTCCTTCTCCAGCTCTCCTGGAGCCCCTTTAGGCACTGCAAGGGTCTCTCAGCTCTCCTTGGAGCCTCCTGCTCTCCAGGCTGAACAATCCCAGCCCTCCCAGCCTGCCCCAGGGCCTGAAGAACAGTTTATTGTTCAAAGGAACAGACCAAACAAAACTGCATTGAGTCGATAAGGACAAAATATCTAAAACTGGATGAACTCAGAAGAACTTATCCATATTTTATCTGCCCTCTGGCAAAAGGCTTCTTGCGTCAGCTGGAGGGTTTTTTTACTCTGCATCTCCAGCTCTTCCCTTCAGAGCTGCATCCATCCTGAGTTACAGAAAAAATGGGAAGGAGCAGAACTTTGGGCACATTCCCTTGCCTGGGCTTTGGGAGCATAAATGGGATTTTTCACTGAGAGCAGTGAATTTGCTGTGTTACCTCCCTCACCTTTATAGAAGGATCAAATGTCAAAATCCATTTTGGGGGAGTGGAAAATACCCCCTTCATCCGTTGTGAGCAATGCTTCCCTATGTGCCATCAAGTAATTAAGGTAATAAAGCATATTAGTGGCTTCATTAAGCCTGGCATTTGGATGTGGCACCCTGAACGTGGCAGGGCTGCAGTTTTGGGGGAAGCCAATATCATTTTATATGGGATTTACAGCCCAGTGGCCCCAGTTCAGAGCTCTGAGGGGTTGAACGTGGGTTTCAAATAAACCCCGACCTGTGGCTACAATTATATATTGGTTTTTTTGGTGTGTGGGATTCAGTTTAACCTGTGTCAGCAGCTCAGGCTTTCATTTCTTTGCTTTGGGATCCTCTGGGTGGTCAAAGGTGGGAACTCCACTGGTGGATTTGGCACTCTGAGCCCTTTCTGTTGAGGGGGGAAAATGTAAAGCCTTGCTGAAAAGGGGATTCTCAGGGGTCTTAGGAGTGAATCCTTTATTTATGTGTTAATTTGGAGTTCATTTAAAAGGCACAGTGTTTATGTAGATCCCTTTGACCTATAAAGGTCAGGAATAAATTTGTTGCTTTTGGGCTTTGCCACATGAAAATGAGTTGCTAATTTGAATATAAGTATTAGGGGGAAAAATATATTTAGTCTTTTTTCAGAGAATCCCAGAATGGTTTGGGTTGGAGGGGATTTAGAGACCACCCAGTGCCACCCCTGCCATGGGCAGGGACACCTCCCACCAGCCCAGGGTGCTCCAAGCCCCGTCCAACCTGGCCTTGGACACTTCAGTGGGGCACCCACAGCTTCCCTGGGCACCCTGTGCCAGTTTTGGGGCACCCACAGCTTCTCTGGGCACCCTGTGCCAGTTTTGGGGCACCCACAGCTTCCCTGGGCACCCTGTGCCAGTTTTGGGGCCTGTGGGTGGCTCTGGGTGCTGACCTGACCCTGGAGGGGGCTCTACTGTGACAGCCCAGTGTCACCTGCTGCACCAGGGCATGAGCTGTGGGCACAGAGATGTTTAAACCAAGCAAAAGGGCTAATGAGGCACCTCTTTATTGAAGGATGTGCTTGATCATGTTTTGTTCTGACTATATATATCTATATATCTATATCTATAAAGAACCCAGGTATTGTTTGGAGCTGCTTCCCTGCTGATGATCCCTTTAAAATTCTGCAGGATTTCTGTCTTTTGGAAGGTGACCAGACTGTCCCCTGCACTTTGAGATGCTTTTAGGGCAGCCCCAGTTGTGCCTTTATTTCCCCAGGTGTCCCTGTGCTGGTGGGGGTGACACCCAGGGCAGGATTCAGGGGGTGTTGTCCCCCTGGCACTTGGGGGTCACTCCTCCCTCCTCTGCCTTCCCTGGGGGTGACACTGGTCACATCCAGAGCATTCCTTGGAATTCAGGAGCTTCCTTAGGCTGTGGATGAGCCCTTTTGTGGGGGATGTGGCTCAGGCACTCTGCTTGGTGCTGTTGCATCCTCAGTGCTGGATGGATCTGCCCCTGATCCCTCTTTCCTCCCTGGCTTGATCCCTAAAAATAAATGGGAATAGCAGGTGCCTGAAGAACCCCATGGCTCATTTGGGGGGTGTCCTTTGAGCTCAGGGTGAGGAGGGAAGGTGAGTCAGGCAGGAGAACTTGCCCCGAGCAGCTTCTCCTCACCCACCACCAGAAGGTCAGGATGGTGGAGAGCAAAGCCCCAAGTGACCTGGTCTAAATTGGAATTGCTGTGGGTGGGAGGGTTGGAGCTCCTGAGCCCCAAGGGCTGAGCTTGAGGATACCCCGTTCCAAAGTGCTCTGCTTAAAGGCCAAAGAAAAAGC
Source organism: Lepidocolaptes lacrymiger (assembly GCA_035584035.1). Taxonomy (NCBI): domain Eukaryota; kingdom Metazoa; phylum Chordata; class Aves; order Passeriformes; family Dendrocolaptidae; genus Lepidocolaptes; species Lepidocolaptes lacrymiger. The sequence goes on along the minus strand of JAXCLP010000081.1, from coordinate 1,602,406 downwards.
ACTTTGGGGTTCAATAAAGTAATAATTTCCTGAATTCTGCTGCGTGTGGCTCAAGTGGAGGGGAACTGGAGATCTGTTCCAATCAGAAGTGATTTTCTTTGCTGGCATCCTGGGTGTTTTCACTGCTTACAGAGGGAAATGGAGCTCCAGAAGGTGATGCAGGGATTGATTTGTTCCTCCCAGGAGGAATAAGGGATGTGTGGACTGAGCTGTGCAGCCCCTCAGTGTCCCTCTGTCCTTTAATGGGCACCAATAAATAGAATTACTGGCCTGCTAATGCCTGCTGTCAATTAAGAGGAAAGGATTGAGTGTGGTTGTGTAAGAGATTGGAGTGTTCTGGGTAACCTAAATCCAAGATGCAGCTATTGCAGAGACTTAATTTGCACTAATTGCTCCACCAGCTGGGTGACTTCACAAATGCAAGGGGAGTTAGATATCAACACCCTGCTATTTTTATATAAAACCAGATCAAACTAACACTCAATGTGCCCAAATTACTGTTTTTTTCCCCTGTTCTCTGCTCCTCTCCAAGCCCTGAGACACTGAATATGCAGGAATGTTGTACTAGGTGTGAAATTCAGGAATTATATGGATCTCCTCAAATCCCAGGGAAGAGATCCTTTGCTCCTTGGAAAAGGAAATAAGTGTATTTGAAGTGGGTTCTCACAGCCAGGAGAGCATGCAAGTTTATTTAAAAGCAGTGCAATGCTTGTGAAGCAAAATGAAAATACTCCTCTTCCTGCAGAAGGAATCTTTCAGTAATTCCTGCTGGATTTGTTGGAAATGCTGCAGTGGGAAAGAATAAACACAGATGCAAGTTTAAAAAACCAAGATATTCCTCTCTTTGTAAAAGAAAATCCCTTTATTCTGTCAGCAGCTTTGGTTGCACTCCTACTGATGGGTCAGGAATATATCAAGTATAATATCTATATATATTTAACTATTTAGGGAGTTTCAGGGCGCATCCAAAGTTGTACAGTCAGAAGAGACTCCAGATTTTTATGAGCAGAAAAAGCTTGGGAATTGGGGGGTGTTGTAGCCCCTTCCCAAAATCATGGGAATTCCACCCAGGGCGGCTGATCTTTTAGTGGGAATTCAGGAGGAAGTTTACAAAAGTGCTTTGTGCTCCAGTAACAATTTTAGGGACAACTTTATCGAGCAAGAAGTTGCATTTTCATCATCTCTGTGTTCCGTGCCTGGCCAGGAGGGATTCAGGGGGGGCACTGGCTGTGCCAGGGCTGTGCCAGGGCTGTGCCAGGCACTCCTGGGGGTTGTGCAAATGCCACCCCACCCGGGGCTGTTCCTTGGGCCCCAAATGTCACTGTGGGGATTTGGGGTGGGAGGATTCTCTCCCTGGAATTGGGGATACACCTGGGCTGGCTCAGGGCAGGGGTGCAAGTGGATTGCAGTGGGGGGCACTGGGCAGTTTAAATCCATTCAGAGGATTGGGGTTTTCCTGGTGATCCTGGGAAAGCAGCAACTGTGCTCTTATTTGGGGCTGTGGGATTTAGTGGGGATTTTTCCCCAGTTTTTCCCACTGATGTCCCCAAAGAGATCCTGGGGAAGCAGCAACTGTGCTCTTATTTGGGGCTGTGGGATTTAGTGGGGATTTTTCCCCAGTTTTTCCCACTGATGCCCCCAAAATGATCCTGGGAAAGCAGATGTGTGTGCTCTGGATGCTGCTACCTGGGGGCTCACAAACCTTTCCCAAGTGTCCCCATTTGTTTTCCTGAAGTTCAGTTTCCCATTTCTCATGAAATCTCTGTGTTTGCCCACAAGCAGCAGGATTTGGGGGAATTGGGGCTGATGCTCTGCCTGCTTTGTTGCATTTCTGTGGTGGTTCCAGTGCCACTCAAACATTACTTTAGTCCCAGTTGGTGGCACTTTGCAGCTCCTTTTTTTTCCTTCCCCTCCTCTTTGGCACGTCCTGGCAGTGCCAGACTCTGCCCTTAACCCCACGCAGGGGGCTCAGCTCAGCCAGAAAACCCCTCCCCGAGCAGATGGATTTGGAGTTCTCCAGAAATGCCCTGCTTTGTGTCAGGGCAGGAGCTTTGGCCTTTCAAGTTGTGCTTAAAAAGAGATTTCACATGATCTTACAGTCTGAGGTTGAGCAAATCTCTGGCAGCCAGCAGGGCTGTGGAGCCTGCCATGGATCACATGGAGCTTGGGTATGGATTGGATTTTGGGCAGAATCAGAGTTTTCAAAGGCTCAGAGTGCAAAGGAAAATGAGGTGTGTTTGATCTTCTCTCGGTGGGAGAGTTCCCAGCAGATAATCAGGAGATAAGGGAGGGCACACACAGGGCTCTGAGTTTGGACTTGCAGACCAGCAAACCCAGTCTGGGACAGCAGAGGGGCCAAAAGGGTCCTGTTTGCTGAGCACCAAAGGGTGGGGAGGTCCTTGCTTAGGACATGGCCAGCCTGGTGGGACAGCTGGTGGCTTTGGTGGGCTGTGCTGATGCAAGGGACAACATGGAAAGCCACAGCAGGGGTGAAATGTCACCTCCTGGGTGACCAGGGTGAGCAGGGTGGCAGAGGAGCAGGTAGCTTTGGTCAGTCAGGAATCAAGGAAATATGAATATTCCCATGTGGCAGAGGAGCAGGAATCAAGGAAATATGAATATTGCCATATGGCAAAGGAGCAGGAATCAATGAAATATCAATATTCCCATATGGCAGAGGAGCAGGTAGCTTTGGTCAGTCAGGAATCAAGGAAATATGAATATTCCCATATGGCAGAGGAGCAGGAATCAATGAAATATGAATATTCCCATATGGCAAAGGAGCAGGAATCAATGGAATATGAATATTCCCATATGGCAGAGGAGCAGGTAGCTTTGGTCAATCAGAAATCAAGGAAATAGGAATATTCTCCTATGGCAGAGGAGCAGGTAGCTTTGGTCAATCAGGAATCAATGAAATGTGAATATTCCCATATGGCAGAGGAGCAGGAATCAGTGAAATATGAATATTGCCATATGGCAGAGGAGCAGGTAGCTTTGGTCAAACAGGAATCAATGAAATATGAACATTCCCATGTTGGAGGAAGAGGGGCTGGGGTGTCTCGTGGGCCTCCTGGATTTTAACATTGGCCTTCAAATCAGAGGCAAGGAATTCTCAAGTGGAAAACTGGCCATGTCTCTCCATATATATATATATATATATGAATACACATAGATAGCTGTCCATTGTCGCTGAGTTTCTCTAGGAATTAATAGCTGGTGAGACTGGCTGTGTGTGCTGGCTCCTTGCCTGCCCGTGCAGTGGCCTCTCCTGGTGAGAGGCTCCAAAATTGCCTCTCTCAGACAACAACTCCTTTTTGGCAGGAGCTTTGCAATGCTCTGCAGGTCAGGGAGGGTGAGGGCCAGGCTCTGCTAATGTTTCTATTACAGAGAGCAAAGCACTGCAGTTGGGAGGTGTTCTTGCTTTTAAAGGAGCTGGGTCTGGGAAGGCCTGAGGAGAAGTCCATCATCAGCTGAATTTGTACCTGCCCAGGAAACCAAAATACTCAGACATAGGATTTGGTCTTTATGTATTCAGGTGAACTTCTCCTTTTCCCCCTCTCCCTTTTCCCCCTCTCCCTTTCCCCCCTCTCCTTTTTCTCCTGTGAATTTGGAAACCAAACTGCAAACCCATCATCTCAAACAATCATCTCTTTTTATTCTTTTTAAAGTCTGATGCCACTTGAAGTACGGGCTGGTTTGAATCCTGGCTGTGCTTCCCTGTGTGTGTGCCCTGCACATCCTCCTGCATCCCATGGAGCACAGGATGGGAAGGGACCTCAAAGGCCACCCAGTGCCACTCCTGCCATGGCAGGGACACCTTCCACCAGCCCAGGGTGCTCCAACCTGGCCTTGGACACTCCCAGGGATCCAGGGGCAGCCACAGCTTCTCTGGGCACCCTGTGCCAGGGCCTGCCCACCCTCCCAGCCAACAATTCCTCCCCAATATCCCACCTAAACTCCATGAGTTCCCCCCAATTAGTGTGTCTCACTCGTTAAGAGCTGCCTGCTTAGGAAAGCACCACCAAAATGGAGCCATAATTTATTTAATCAACACAACAGCTGTTTCCCTGCAAACTTTCATTAATAAACTTCAAAGTTGCTCTACAGAAACAGCATCATTTTAGCCCGAGCAGGTTTCCCCATCATCTCGTGTCTAGCAGTCATTTTTAAAAGTGTAATTATTTTCCATAATGTAATGCTATGCAAAACTTGGCCTCATTAAATTAAACGCTGCACGGCCTGAAATTGCACAACAAAGCTCTGTGCACACAACATTTCGGAGGAGATAATTTGCAGCTCCTGCAGGTTGGGGGGCAGAACAGCTGATGAAACACTGATAGGGAATGTAAAGTCACTGCTGAGCCTGGGCCTGATTACAAATGTATTTAAGGATGTAAATCAAACATGGCATGGAATTATGGAACAGCCTGAGTTGGGAGGGACCCACCAGGAGAATCAGTGAGTCCCTGTCCTGACACCCCCAGCAATCCCACCGCGAGCATGGTCCTGATGGAGTGGAAATGCTGCTTGGGGTGATGTTGGGGTGTTCCCAGGTGGGCACAGCTCAGTTCCACCCAGGGGAAGGAGAGGGACAGCAGAGCTTATCAACAAAGTTATTGTAGTGAAGAACGTCCTCCTGCAACCCAGATGGTCCTCAAGGGTGCTGAGGGTGGAGGAATAAATAGCAGAAGTAAAAATGAGCCAGCAAATAAGGTGGGGTTGAATGGCCTGGGTGCGGCACACCGAGGTGGGAGGGTCTGCAGAGGGACCCCACTGGGATTTCATCTCATTTTTGGGACTGGAAATGGGTGTCCTTGGCCCTGCTTTGAGTTGTTCTGGTGGTGTGAGATGGGCCTGGTTTGGTGGTGGCTCAGTTGGGGCTGTGCTGGGTCATCTGAGCTCTGTTGTGGCATTGAGGGCTCTCCATGTCCCTCTGTGCTTGTGTGTGGAGATCACTTGGAGGAGCAGATGGAAGTGACTTCACCTGATGAAGTTCCCCCAGCTGAAACCCTTGGATTAACACCTTTCTCTGCCTGTACCTATGAAACGGGGGGAGAAGAACCTGGAGGAGTTTCTGCAGCAGCCACTGAGACACCTGGGTGGTTTGACCCACAGAAAGCCTTCTCCAGTTTTGGATGAGGATCTTCTGTTCCTGCTGGGAATGGGAAGTCCCAGATCACCAACTGCACTGTGGGAAAGCAAGAGTTGGCCAGATTGAGGCCCAAGGGGGCAAATTGGTACAGCTGAAATGAGCCTGAGAACTCCCCTGGGTTTGGGTGGTTCAGGACCCACCAGTCCTTGGATGTTTGG
>JAXCLP010000081.1:1566999-1582604 GCA_035584035.1 Lepidocolaptes lacrymiger | reverse complement strand
GTCCTTCCTTCCCTGGGATGTCCTTCCCTGGGATGTCCTTCCCTGGGATGTCCTTCCTTGCGATGTCCTTCCCTGGGATATCCTTCCCTGGGATGTCCTTTTCTGGGATGTCCTTTCCTGGGACGTCCTTCCTTCCCTGGGACGTCCTTCCTTCCTTGGGATGTCCTTCCCTGGGATGTCCTTTCCTGGGATGTCCTTCCCTGGGACGTCCTTCCTTCCCTGGGACGTCCTTCCTTCCTTGGGATGTCCTTCCCTGGGATATTCTTCCCTGGGATGTCCTTTCCTGGGATGTCCTTCCTTGGGACATCCTTCCTTCCCTGGACTGTCCTTCCCTGGGATGTCCTTCCTTCCCTGGGATGTCCTTCCCTGGGATGTCCTTCCTTGGGATGTCCTCCTTCCCTGGGATGTCCTTCCTTCCCTGGGATGTCCTTCCTTGGGATGTCCTTCCCTGGGATGTCCTTCCCTGTATCTGGTTGATATCCAGTGGTTTCCTATTATGGGATAGAGCTGCCTGCTGGCTCTCCAATGCTCCTCACACACTCTCTGCTCTCCCACGTTCCCTTCCAGCCTGACAGTTCAGGATCTTCCTGCTGAGCCAAAGGGATGTGTTCAAAAAACCTGTGGATGTGGCTCTTGACATGGTTTTGTGGTGACCACGGTGATGGTGCTGTTTGATGGTTGGACTTGAGTGTCTTAAAGGTCTTTTCCAACCAGAACAATTCCATGATTATGCTGTAAAACTCCAAGAAACAGTTAATTAGTTCATTCCATGATTATCTTGTAAAGCTCCAGGAAACAGTTAATTGATTCAAACATGCACTTTGCAGTGATGTCCTATTTAATATATTCAGTAGGCAAGGTCCAGTCCAGCCAGGAGTGATCCCTAATTCCAGGGTTTGATAAACCCAATAGTCTTTTGGACCAAAAGAGATTCCAGACTGTTCCAGTGACCTTGTTTGTGTGTTTGTTTACTCATCCAAGGGGGAGAGAGGAATTCTGACATCTGGGGAAGCTCCTTGTGGGAGTTTGGCGAGTTTGCTGCTTTGTTTTAAGGCATTGGAATTCTAAGAGGGAAAGTGCTGCTGGAAACTTTGCCAAGTTATAATTGCTTTCTTTCTCTATCAACTACTGCCCTTGATTTTCAGATTGATCAAGGACTCTGGGAGCTCACACTGTAATAACCACACATGCACTTGTAGGTCTTTCCCAAGCTGCCCATGGTTTATTGTTCCCCAAAATCGAGCCTGAGGCAATTGAAACTGGTTTTAAGAATCAAAATCAGTGGTGGCAAATCTTATTTTTTCCTGCTTGGTGCCAAATGTCTTCTAAAAAGCCCTGGTGGCTGTTTTTGGCAGTGAGGGTGGGTTGGGCTTCCCTGGAGCCCCCAGAGAGGCTGGTGGGGTCAGCAGCAGGTTCATCTGGAGAGGGTTCAGAGGGTGGGACTTGTGTGTGGAGCTCTCACAGCTCTGTGTGTGTGTGAAGGGGGTTAGGGCTTGTCTGGGTGTCCTCTGAATGATGCTCCAAACCTGCTGAGAGATGTTCTGAGCGTTGGCATCAGGAAGGGATGGATTTCAGCCTCCTGGAACCCTCCAGGAACCAGGCCAAGATTTTTGGCCGTGGGTTTTTCCAGCAGTCTCTTGGTTGTTCACCTTGTCCTTTGGATGTTGGGAATACAATGAGTCTGTCATCTCCTGGATGTCTCCTCCCCACTCCTGTCTGTGTCCTCCTCTGTCCAGCACTTACATCTTCTCCTCTAAACTTGTCCTCACAAACCATGGAGACCAGCCCAGATATCCAGTGGAAATCCAGTGTTTAGGGAGGAAAACCAGCAGGCACCAAAAGCCCAAATGCATCTGGAAACGGTGTCACATTGTCAGGGATGAAATATTCCTGGGAACAGCCCCAGGTTGGTTTGGCAGATGAATTATCCGTGGACTGGGTTGGGTTGTTCATCTTCCTGAGGAGGGGTGGAGATCCAGGTGTCCTTGACCCCTGAGCTTTCTGTAGCTGCAGCTGATGGAGGAACTGCTTCTTGCTGATCTGGAGCTCCTGCCCCTTGTTTGTCATTAATATTGATTGCCCCAATTAGCAATATGTGCTTTTATTGTTCTATCTCTGCTTGCTTTCATGTCATTTTGTGTCTTACACGTGGCTCTTCAGTGACGTGACCCCCACACGGGCTTTGTGTGGAGATTGGGGGCTGGTGGTTGGTTTTGGAGCCTTTTGGCCTTCCATTTTATTTGGGGTTTGGGTTTTGTTTTTAGCATAAAAGTCCTCATATTGAAATGGAATTCGGCTGGGAGGTTTTTCATTAGAACCCCACAATCCAAAAGCCAGCAGTGACAGGACAAATCACTGTGTTGAAACCTTGTGATGCTGAGACTCTGAGAGAGAAATTAAGAGTGTTATGAGCAATTCTTCCTGGTTCTTCTGCTCATCATGCAGCGACGCTGCTCCAAAGCACAATTTCTCTAAGAGAACCACCAAGAGCAACCATAGCCATCCCTTGGCATGCCAAAGCAGGAGTGTCTCCTTTGTTTGCTGACCCCTTGCTTTGTGTTTCTCCTGCCCCCAGGCACCTCCACAGAGAACGACTGTGCTTTCGAGCCCGACTACGCCATCGCTCCCCTGCCAGTGACCGAAGGTATGCAGCACATTCGGATTATGGAGGGCATGTCCCGCTCCCTTCCATCCTCCCCCTTACTCACACATCAGTCTATCAGTGTTCGGCTCCAACCTGTGAAGAAGTTAACTGGTAAGGACTTTAATAATAAAACTTCACTGGGGCTTTTTAAGGTCCGTCGGTGCAAAAAAAAAAATTAATAAAAAAATCTGTAAGAAAAGGTTTTGGAAGGGCTTCGGTAGCCAAGTCGTTGGTTGGGTTGGTGAAGGAGCTGCTTTGGTCAGACCAGGGGATGGATTGGGTTTTGTGCTGACAGAGAAATCTTTCTGGGCTGGAAAAGATCTCTCTGGTTTACAAATATTCCTGGGTTTGTTGAGATGTTTCTGGCCGAGTGGGGTTTCGGTCCCACTTTGTGCTGTGGTTTGGGCACTGTTGGAAGAGTTAACAGTGATTTGAAGGAACTTGGGGCTTAAATGTTGAATGCCCAGAGAACGTCAGAGAAATCATCAACTTCCACTGCAAAGGGATTTGTGCATATTTTTAGACTGTTCTCTTTATCCAGTGTGCTGGGGTTGTGGTTTGAACACCTCGGGGTGGTGGAATAGTTGGATTTTCAAAAGCACTTTGGAGTCCAACACCCATATAAAAACCTGAAACAAAGGTGTTTCTGCAGGGAACAGCTTGAAAAACTCATGTCTTGCCTAAAATCTGACCTCCACCTTTAAGGAAAACCAGCCAGTGTCCTGTTCTTGTGCTGGGGGAACCTCCAAGCAGCATTTTGAGTGGGGCCAACCTGACCTAAAAGGGAGCTCTGACACACCTGGTGCCTTTGGTTTTCCAGGAGAAATTGGGAACAAGGGGGGGACACTGGGAGCTGTGACAGGGTCGCGATGCCAGCACTGGGCAGGGCAGCTCTTTGGAGCATCCCAGGAGTTCCACAGAAGAGCTGGAATTGCAGCAATAGTTTTTTGCAGGTGGTAACTCAAGGAAAAGGGTGGGGATTCCTGGTGGGGCCCAGACCAGGATGGTGCCACTGAAATGCTGGGCATTCTTATTGCCCAGGGAAGGAAAGCATGGGCTGCCAGTTCTGTTCAGAGGTCCTTTTTGGGGTCACACACCAAACTCCTTGGGAAATGGCTGGGGAAGGTGACTGCATCTGCCTTCTGCTTGCACACATTCCCTTTTCCATCTGCTTGGAATATCCTGTTCCAGCTGGAGCCAGGCCCATGTACCAGGCAGAGCCCTGCTCATGCTTTGCACGTCCGTGGCTCGATGGCTCCTGGTGCACTTCGAACTCAGGGTGTGTTTGCCTGTGTTGGTGGAGCAGATTTTTCACATTATTAGGTTAATTTACTGTTGATGTTGTAAAAGGAAGGTGTGTATTTTGCATCCTCCTGCAGTCAGAAGAGGAATTGGTTTGCTTTCATAAGGTGACATGGAGAGGAGCTGGGAAAGCAGCACTTCTGCTCTTAGTTACTCTGAGTATTCATCCTCTTTCCTCAGCTATTCCTTATTGTCTGTCTCTTATTTCCTATTAATCTGAGAGGTTCAGGAAGCAAGAATATCCCTCAGCAGCAGAAAGAATCATGGAATATCCTGAGCTGGATGGGATTGATCCAAGCCCTGGCCCTGCCAGTCCCACCCTGTCCAAACCCTCCTGGAGCTCTGGCAGCCTCGGGGCTGTGCCCACTGCCCTGGGCAGTGCCCACCACCCTCTGGGGGCAGAACCTTGTCCTGAGATCCCCCCTGACCCTGCCCTGGCACAGCCCCAGCCCTTCCCCTGGACAAGATGCCCATGGAATGACTATTTACTACATCAACAAGTATTTTGCCAGAGTGCATTGACTGGCAGGTTATAAAGACCCTCCTCAGTTTTATTCAGTAGTAAAGCAGCATGATGGGTTGAAAATGGAGATAATTTAGAGTTACTATTAGATTGTGCTCATTTTTGGGGTGTTTCTACCCAGTTTCACCCAGTAACCCTCCCTGCTCTTATCAGAGCACACTCCCAACCTGGCAGAATTGTTTGGAAACTCTTCCTGGGGGAGCTTTCAGATCAACCCAAGGTGCCAGGGATGGCACAGAGAGGTTCCACCAGGGCTCCCTCCCTGGGAGGATCCTCAGGGGTCCCTTCCAGCTCTGGATATTCCGTGTCCCTGGGATGTTTCCTCCTCTTCTGTTGTCCAGTGCTTAATCCTGCACAATAAGAGCAGTGATTGCTGCTGGAAGGGGGATGAGGCTGATTCTGGCAGGCTGAGCTTACAAAGAGAGCCTTTTGTCTGCCTGACAGTTGCCACATGGATTTTTCAAAGCGACCTCCAGAGCATGGAAAATTGTTGAGAAATTATCCAATTGTAGGGGCTTGTCATGCTCTTTGCTCCTTCCAGACGTTGGTGTGGGACTCCCCCCGTTCCTGTCACAATTCCTGTATCTGCAGAGGGCTTGGGACATAAAAATCTTCTTTGTCTCTTCTATTTTATTTTTTTTTTCCTAAAGCTTTAATTCCTAAGACCATTTAGCAGATCTTCCCAGCAGTATCTGAAGGGGCTGCAAGGAAGGGACTCTTCCTGTAGGGACAGGACAAGGGGGAATGGATTCAGACTGCCAAATTTAGGTTGGATATTGGGAAGAAATCCTTCCCTGGGAGTGTGGGGAGACCCTGAATAGGATTTCCCAGAGAAGCTGTGGCAGCCCTGGGAGTGTCCAAGGCCAGGTTGGAGCACCTTGGGCTGGTGGAAGGTGTCCCTTCCATGGCAGGGGGTGGCACTGGATGGGCTTTGAGGTCCCTTCCAACCCAAACCATTCCATGACTCTCTGCTAAGATAATCTCTGAAAGCTCTGCACGTGGCTCTTTGGTAACCAAGCCAGCTTTTCATCCGCACAAAAGCGAAAAATGCCCGTTTTTGGTCAAAAAAAGCCCCAGGAAAACATTCCACGGGGTGTTGGTTTTCCATGCAGAGGGGCTGAGGTCACTGCCGTGTTGGTATCTGGGTTTGCTGGCTCTGGAGCCTTGGCTGGAGTGGGAGGGTGATAAATATTCCAGGGGGGTGCAATTTCCACCCCTCTGAATAGGCTGGTGATTAAGAAAACGAAGGTCATTGTGGCTCTGAGGGGTGAAGGAACAGGCAGCATCAGTAATGAGCTCTCCCCTCCTGCCTCTGGCCCCTCTGGTTTAGCCCTGCCTGGGAACACACTGGAAATCAGCACTTTTCACCTCAATTTGTGTGGCTTATTATTATTTTTTTTAACCAACAGTGCCTTTATTAGCACGTGGGATGTGCAAAACACGTAATAAAAAGGAAGCAAAGCCCCCCCTGCCACCCTCCCAGCCCAGGCTAAAGGGTGAAGACACCATTTTGGTATCAAATCAGCCCTCAAAAGTCACCCAAGGAGCAAATCCATGGGGTTAAATATTCTGCAGAGTGTGTTCTTTCTTGAAAATCCTGCAGTGGACCTGCCTGGAGGACAGGATTGCTTTCCAGGAGGGATGAATGTGTCTAAGTGCTCCCATGAATCAGAGCCAGCAATCCTCCTATCAGGTTAATAAATGAGAGATTGGGCTGGAAAACGGGGGGGTTTGTGCCACTCCTGAGGAAGGCAACACGTGCAGGGGGGTCACACAAAGCCCTGTGCCCACCCCACTCCTCCTCCTCCTCCTCCTCCTCCTCCTCCTCCTCGCCAGGGAGGGTTCATTCCCAGCTTGCACATTTATATGCAGGGGGATAATTTTATTCAGCGCTGTACTTGGCTCTTGCTATTTTTTTCCTGCTGAATGACAGATTGCAAGCGTCAGGATTCTCTTGGAAAGAGCACGTGTGTGCATGGGGAGGGGAGGAGGGAGGGGGGGAGCAGGGGATTTAGGCAGGGAAGGGGGTTCTGCCAAGGAGAACCAGGCTGAGATGGGTCACTTGGGGTCCTCAGAGGTCTCACTGCTCCTGTTCCCACTGAATTTGCTGCTCCAGTGTCTTCAAAGACTGGTTTTGTGGCTTCTGAGAAGGTTCCTCCCATGTGCTCTGGGAATGTGGGGACTTGCCCTGAGCAGAAACTTCAGAGAAGTGAGCAGGAATATTCCTGGGTGTGTTCAGGCCGTTCAGAGAAGAAAAAGAAAATGTATATTCTTTCAGTGGATCCTTCAGAGCTGAGTGGGATGGAGATTTGCCCTTCCCAGTGACACCAGTAAGGGCCCACCATTGTGGTTCTTGACACCCTCAGGTCCATCTGGGTTTGGGGCCTCACAGACATCCATGGTATTTGTAGTGCTGGGGTCTTGTCACCTCCCCATCCCTTTTTGGGATACCCATGAGTCTCTTGGGAACAGCCATGAGGATTGTCACGTGTCCCTTCTCTGGATCTTCATCAACTTATCCATATTCTTGATGCTAATTGTAATTGTGGGGTTAAAAAGCTGAGCTCTCCCTCCCTGTAAACTTGAATTGTTTTTTGTTCAGTGCTGACAAGGCCAGATGAGTGAGTGCAGCTTCCAGGACCTTCCTTCCCTGTCCCCAAAGTGGTGCCACCAGCCCAGCTGGGTGGGAATGTGAGGGATGGTGGGACCCATCCACCACGTCAGGGTGGGAAACTGGCATTGTGGGAAGGGCTGGAGTCACTGGGAGTGCTCAAAAACTTGTGGAGGTGGCACTGGGGCCATGGTTTAGTGGGGAGCGTGGTGGCCGTGCTGGTTGATGGTTGGATTTGATGACCTTAAAGGTCTTTCCCAAGCTTAATGATGGGTCTGTGATGTGAGGGTGGGGAGAGGCTGGGATGGATTGCCCAGAGAAGCTGTGGCTGCCCCTGGATCTCTGGGAGTGTCCAAGGGCAGGTTGGACTGGGCTTGGAGCACCCTGGGCTGGTGGAAGATGGCCCTGGATGGAATTTAAGGTCCCTTCCCACCCAAACCATTCTGAGTGTCTGTATTTGTTGGAATGAAACGGAGTCATCCATGGGAGGGATTTCTGGGCAGAGCCTGCAGAAGTGTCGGGGTCGGGTCCTCTGGGTCCTGCTGTGTTTTCTCTTTGAGCACAAGGGTCAAAGGAAAAACTGGTGAGGACTGGGGCAAATAATGTGCTTTTCCTGCTCCGTGTCGCACGTGGGATGCAAAGCTTGGCCTCGCTCACAGCTTGCTGTGGCAGCTGGCTTGGCTTTCTGTGCCCTGCTGGAGTTGGAGATGCTTTGTGGGCACCACCAGCCCTCCCTGCCTGGCAGTGCCTGGGTTAGGGGTTAATTTGGGGATGTTTTCGTGTCCCCAGCAGGAGCTGCAGGGTCTGTGCTGGTGGCAGTGCCACTCAAGCTCTCAGCCACCTGATGGTGCTGCAGTTTGGCTCATCTCAGCCTGGCTCTGTGTGGGCAGAGCTCCTCACCCGTGTGCTGGTACCCTCGTTAGCCCAGACCTTCTCTTGGGCCCTTATTATCATCTGGCCATTTCCCTTAATCAATAAACTCAATCCCTTCCCTCCCAGCTGTTCGAACACGCTGCAAAATCAGGTTATTCCCTTGTGTTTGGGCACAGCTTCCCAATGGGGTTGGACAATCGGGTTGGGCACCGTCCTGCCTTGGGCCATTCGTGCCCATCCCTTCGGTGGGCGCCCCGAAACCCTCGCCCAGCACGGCGGGGCCGCTGCAGCTTTAAAAGCGTCCGAGGGCTCCGAGCCTTTCCGTAGGAATTGTTCCCCGGATCCGTGGCACGCCTCCTGCCATGGTGGTGCTTTTTTCCCCCCGTTGCCATGCCAACAGCAGCACTGCACCATTCATCAGCTCCGCCGCTCGGGCTGCATCGCCAGCGCCGCTTTACTCCGAGCTGTTCTCCAGAGCATCCCTGAGCCTCTGGCTCCTGCCTCCTGCTCCCTGATCTCCCTGCTCCTTCCCCGCTCCGCCCTGGGAGCTCGGCAAATGGAGCCGTGGCGGAGAGAGGAGCTGTAAAAAGCCCTTGCTCTGCCTCCCCGGGGAGGAGGAGGAGGAGGAGAGGCTTCGTTTGCTGCAGCGTTCCGGAAGGAATTCGAGCGGCTCCGGAGGCTCGGCGAAGAGGGAAGGCTGTGTTGTCCAGGAGCTTCTCCCAAACCCCCCCGGCTCTTCTTCCTGGCGCCCCAAAGATGCCCAGGTGATGCTCGGAGGGGCGGCTGGATGTGATTTTGGGAGCGCGGCTTGGCATCGGCGACGGGAGGTGGCACCTGTAAGCTGAGCCTGGCGTGGGCAGCGGCGCGATGGAGCCGTGCCTGGGGACACGGGGGCACCACGGCACCAGCCCAGAGCCCTGAATTCCCAGCCCTGGCATTCCCAGCCTGGAATTCCCAGCGTGGAATTGGCAGCCCGCGCAGCACGAGGGGATGGGCAGAGCAGACAAAGCCCCTGTGAGTATTGGGGGGTTTTGCCAGGGGATGGATTGGGTTTGGTGTTCCTGGCACTGCGGGCGAGGCGGGCACAGGGAGGGATTCCTGGGGCTGCTGCTTGGCCAGGGAGCCATGACTGGCAGGGCTTTGGTGGCAGGGAGGGCGATGCTGCCGAGGACTTGGTGTGGTTGTGATAGTTTTACATAATCCCGGTTTGTCACCCCCAAATTTCTCATCCGAGACAAAAACGAACGTGCGGGGGGGGGAAAATGGCATTTCTCAGCGTTGGCTGGAAGGGACCTGCTGGGGGAGCGGGGTGGAAATGCTACAGATACCAAGGGGGTTGTTTGGAAAATGTTGGAACAATAGGATCGAGAGAAGGTTTTCCTTCTGTGTTCCAAAAACACCACAAATTAGCTTGGAGTGGGTTATAAACCACCCCCCTGTGCTGAGGAAGGGGGATATTTGGGTTTGGCCGAAAGAGTGAGGGCTTTAATTCGGTGCTCGTAGACAGACAAATAAATAACCAACCCTGCTCAAGGTGTAATTGGAGGAGAGGCTGTGGAAGTGCCCGGTGCTCACGTTGCAGCTCGGGTTTTGTGCCTCAAACCGTTGGGTTTTGCTCCTGGGCAGGCATTTTTATCCCCCAGCGTTTGCAGCACGCTGGCATTTCTTGTGGTTGAATTCTCTGGCGTTGCCTGTCGTGCTGTGGGCACGAAATCCCCGTTTCTGGTAGGATGGAGGGAGTGGGAGGCTCCCTGTGCCCCTCGGGATGCACCAAGGGACACCCTGACCTGGGATGTGCCCCCACCTTCTGGGGCTTCCAAGATGTAGAATCGGGTTTTTGAGGGCATCATTCATTGCCCATTGAATTTTCCCTTAATGCTTTGCAGTCCAGAGGTTTCACGAGTAGAAAACTTGCATTTTGGGGGAATTATTGAATGGTTCCTTTTTAAAAATTCACCTGGGACACACACACAGAGAAACATTTCATTGGGGTTCGGGCACGTGGGTTTGAAACTCTTCACGTGGCAAAGCCCAACGTCTCAGGAAGAATTTCCCCATGGAAAGGGTGGTTGGACATTGGCAGGGGCTGCCCAGGGAGGTTTGGAGTGCCCAGCCCTGGAGGTGCCCAAGGAAGGACTGGAGGTGACACTGAGTGACAGGGTGGGCTCCATGGGCTGCGAGGGCTTTTCCAACCTCACCAATTCCAGGATTTGGTCCCCACCACTGAACCTGCTGGAGAAGGAGGCTCCTCCTTCACTTCCAGCAACATGTGCTGAATATTTTTTTCCTCCTGGTGTGTCAGTTCTTACTCTCCATTTTTGGGATTCTTCGTCCATTATTTTTGGACTTGTGATTTGTTTTGACAGGCACAGAGTGAAATGGAAACCAACAGAGCTGAAACAGGTGGATGAACGTGGCCCTGCATCCCCACAGATGCACATTTCTCTTTATTAAACCAACACAACTCTCCGGGGGGAAACGGGAAAATTTCCCACTGGAAGTTTTTTTGGGAGCTCCCAAACTGTCTCTGAAATTTCTGCAGATGAAATAGTGTGTGTGTTTGTAACTTTTGGAATGAAACCAAACCCTGCGTGGAGGGCTTGTTGTTTGTTGGAGATCTGGCAAACTCGTGGGGGTTTTGCATGAATTTCAGGACGGTTTGGATGGAGCTTTTCATTTTTTGAATGAAAGGAAGGAAGGAAAAAAACCTGACAGATATTTATTAGATTTGGAAAGCCACTGCCCAGTTCCAACATGGATTTTATATGCTGTTTATAAGACAACCCCTCTTCTATCTTGCTTTGCCATATTGACAGAGCAGGAATTGCAGGAGAGAAAACCCCAGAAAATCCCATATTTTCCCCTGGTGTTGGGAAGGTTTCTGCCTGCCCACCAGCCCTGCAGAACCTTTGGGATTTGCTCTTCCCACGGCTCAGGTTTCTTTGCATCGAGGCTGTGGGACTGCTGAGCCTTGCAGAGGATGTGGTAAACATGTCATCACAGCCCCTGGAGCTGGCAGGAGGTGACAACAGCTCTGCATTTCCCAGCCTTCTGGAGCTGCCTAAACAAAGGGACAACCCCAAAACTTTCTCCTAGCGCGGATAACGTTAAAAAAGGCAAAAAAAAACCCCACCCCAAGTCGTGAAGCTCCGTGGCTTTTCCGAGGCTCAGGGATGGAAAGTGTCCTTATTTCACCCTGGGGCTGCACAAAATGGAGCAGCTGGCACCGTGGCACTTGGGCTGGGTGAGAAGGGGGGTTTTTCCACGGAGCTGAGAGGTTTCTGCAGCAGGAGGAGGTGGGCTGGGAAGCCTCCTGTGGAGTTAAATCAGGCCATCGCTCTTCCCCTGGCTCCATCTCCCCTCCTCCTGCTCCTGGAATGTGCCCTCAGGGGTGTCCTGGGCACTTGGGAGACCCTTCTGGGTCTTCACATGCTTTGGAATAAGCCCTGATGTCCAAGCAGGCTGAGGAGAAGCCCTGATGTCCAACCAGGCTGAGGAGAAGCCCTGATGTCCAAGCAGGCTGAGGAGAAGCTCTCATGTCCAGCTGGGCATGTCCTCTGCTCCTCTCCTGCTTCTCCCACCACGGGGCAGGGTGTTTTGGAGACCTCTGCAGGACCACAGTGGGAGGAGGTCGAGGCTGGAGCTGCATCTTTGGCTCTGCATCTTGCCTTGTCACTTGTCATCTCCTCCCTTGCTCTCTGGTGGCTTTCCTGGAGTAGGTGTTGGTGCTCTGTGATTCCAGTCCTGGACAAAAGGGCTACAGGAAGGATGGAGAGGGAATTTTAACAAGGGCCTGGAGTGGCAGGACAAGGGGAATGCTTCAAACCCTGCCAGGGGACAGGGATAGGTGGGATTTTGGGAAGGAATTCCTCCCTGGCACAGGGTGCCCTCTCAGAGAAGCTGTGGCTGCCCCAGCCCTGGAGTGTCCAAGGCCAGGTTGGACCAACCTGGTCTAATGGAAGGTGTCCCTGCCCATGGCAGGGGGTGGCATTGGATCATCTTTAAGGTCCCTTCCAAGCCAAACCATTCTAGAATTCCATGATTTCTTGCTGGTTTAGGTTTCTTTGGAGTTCTTGCAGAGATGTCCCTGGCCCAGACCATCCCAGCTGGGTTCTGCTGTCCCTGTGTGCCTTCACCAGGGGCTCCTGCACCTCAGAACATGCAGGAGTGGAACCCAGCCCTCCTCCCTGCACTTCATTAGGAAATAACATATTGTCTCGTACCAAAACACGCTTCTTGGTCCCTTTCCAAGTACATATTGTGCATATACATTCCCAAACAAGCTGCTTGCTGATTCCAGCAGCAGCTTTTGGAGCAGGCCAGATAATGCCCCTCTGAGCAGCTGCTTTATTGAGCCTCAGCTTATGGTCTGAGGGTTTTGTGCTGCAGGTGGACATGGGCAGTTCTCCTGTCACCAGGAACATCCCCCAGCTCAGGGGAATGAGGCAACAAATGAGCCCAAATGGGTTTGGAAGGAGCAAAGGAGAGAAAAACAATCCTCTCTTTCAGGATTTCTTTGGTTCAGCCCCTTTGTGTTTATTAAAGCAGCTTTCAGGGTGCTGAACAGGAGTGTGGTGGGTCTGGCAGGAGCCACAGGCTGAGCCCTCATTTTGCACCTGGACTGAGCCTGGTGCCTCCCCAGGTGCTGCTTCAGATCTGGATAGCCAGTTATTCTTCAGGATTTTATAAAACCCCCCACTATCATTTCTTTATCCTCTCCCTCCATCCCCCCAGCTGGAAAAGGTGCTTTTAGAGTCGTGTCCCAAACCAGGCAAGAGCCACGGCCATGGGAAATGGAAGTGTTCTGAAATGGAGATTTTCTGAGGTTTTTTTCATGTTTTTTTGATGTTTTTCGCAGGAAAAATAAATGATGTGGAGCCAGACCTGTTGCTGGTGCACTGGAAGGCAAATTCCTTTGCCCAATTAATCGGAGGGCAGGTTGTTTAAGGGGCTGAGGAGCAATAACTGCACATCTCCTGGTGGTGGAGGGAGGAGTCACCCGGTAGCTTTGGCTGGTACCACCTTGGTTCCAGTTTATAAATAGAAACCATTTATATATTTCTGAATACCTTGTTGTGTTTTAAGCTCATTGTCTCTGGGAAGGAAGCAGGACCCACCCCAACATTGCACAGCCCACTCGGTTCTGCCTCGGGATTCAATGAAATTCCTGCTCAAAAAAGGGCTTCATGTCTAGCATAGTGTTGGATTTCAGGAGGATTTGCCCTGCAAATCCCTCATTACAGGCTAAATCCCACGTTTATAACTGAGCTTCACGTGGGGCTGGTTGTGGAGCTGGAGTGGTTTTTGTTTTCCAGTGGCAGAGCCCACCCCATTTGTGTCTCTGAGCTTTGCAGGGCTGGATTGGCAGCTGCTCCTGGAAACCCAGGGGTTCCAGGGGTTCCAGATTCCACCTCTTCAGCAGCCAGAGCTTGGTGCTGGAGCTTCTCTAGTTGGGTGTCAGGATGGGCCTTGCAGAGGGCAGGGATGGGGGCTCTGGTTTCTGCCTTCTCCTGGCCTTGCTCTCCTCTCCTTCCAAAGTGTCACTGGGATTTTCCACCATAACCCAACACAGACCAATTTTATGGCCAGGAAGAATAAGCACAAATTCTTGGCCTTCTGATCATTCCCATCAAGGCCTATTTTAGACAAGGGGGCAGCTTCAGTTCTTTGTGTTGTTTTGCTTTCCTATGGAAGTGTCCAGTTTTCTATTTAATGAAGAGATGAAGAGATTTGTGAGTGGATTTAAACAGCCCCTAAACTTGTCTCAGGTTTGCATCTTCATGGCATGAAAATAGAATAAAGCAGTGACTAAGTGCTTTGCTTGCTGCAGTTCTTCCCAGGCCAGGCTTTGAAATT
Source organism: Lepidocolaptes lacrymiger (assembly GCA_035584035.1). Taxonomy (NCBI): domain Eukaryota; kingdom Metazoa; phylum Chordata; class Aves; order Passeriformes; family Dendrocolaptidae; genus Lepidocolaptes; species Lepidocolaptes lacrymiger. Next base: position 1,568,795 of record JAXCLP010000081.1, on the reverse strand, counting down.
TCTAGAAGCACTTTGAGCAAGGGTAGGAGCTTGTCCAGCACCTTGTTCAGAAGAGCAACAGCAAAAGGTGAATTATTTAAATCTAAATATTAGAGAATATATAAAATATGCAGTTAAGATGAGCAAGAGCAAAATGTGAATTATATAAATCTAAATATTAGAGTATATATGAGATATGCAGTTAAAATCTAAACATATTATATATATATAAATCTAATGGAACTGGACTGAGCATTGCTCTTGCATTGCAGGCTGATTTTAAATTCCTTTCTCTTCTCCCCTGCTTTAAAAACTGTGTGCACAAAGGCCCTTGATTCTTGCCAGGCACTCAAAGCACGTGTGGCTGCATTTTGGGACACCAGGGTGTCACCACCACAGGGTGACATCCAGGCCTGGAGGGCCTTGGGGTCCCTTTGGTGCCCTTTGGAGGTCGCAGAGGGTCCAAACTTGGAATTCCTGCCAGGATTTTCTCAGCAGAGCTGAAGGCAGGCTGGGGAGGGTACAGGTTTTATCCCTGTCACCTTCTCCTTTTCTCTTCTCACCATGGCAGGGAGTGGGTGGAAGTGAGAAAGTGTTTTTGGAGGGGAAGTCACCTCCTTCTGGCCAGAAATTCTCCTGGCCTTGTTGCTCCTCCAGCTTTGGAAAAACACCCTGAAGGTGCTGCTTTGCCATCAAGATTATTTGCACTTAAACAGCTCTGTGGTCCTTTGTGGGATGTCTCAGCCCCACAGGTGCCTTGGAGAGATTTTGGGAGCTTCAGTGCCCTGGTGCTCAGGGGCTGTGGCAGTGCCAGTGGGTCTGTGTGTGTGCACATGGGCATTAAATACTTTAATTAAATCCTCCAGCCATGCCATGTGTCCTTGTCCCTGCTCTTCGTGGCTGATGGGCAGTCATCACTTCTCCAAACTTCCAACAGCTCCTTTAATTGGATGAGGAAACGAAGAATTTGAAAAGCAAATAAACTGAATGAGCAATTTCCTTGGGTAAAACCTCCCTTTTAAAAGCAGCAGAATGCAGGTTTGTGCCTTGCCAGATCAGCAGCCTCATTTTTAAGGGTAGAATAATCTGTGACTCTCCCACCAGTAGAGAAATCCAGACCCTCCACCCAGTTTGATAAGAATGGAGCAGTTTTGCCCCCGTGCCAGTGTCGTGCCAGTGTCCTGCCAGCCCTGCTGGCACCTGCCAACCCACCTGAATGAGGGTGAGCTTAGCAAAGGGTGAGTGGTTGGCACAGCAATGAAATCATCTTATCCAGCCACAGCCCTCACCTTTATCTGAAATGCTGTTATCAAGCAATTAATTAATATTGCCTTGGAGCTGGGGGATCCTGGTGGTGGACAGGGCTGAGTGTGAACAGGGTCCAGTCTCTGGGATTGGATTTTTAACTGCTCTAATTCCAGGGAATTCAGAGCAGCCTGGACTCAGAGGCAGCCCTGGAAGGGGCAGTGGGCACTGCAGGGGAAGGGCTGGCAGAGGTGGCAGAGCAGGTCCTGGCAGCAGAGTGGGCATGGCCTGAGGAGCAGGAGGTGCTGTCTCTGCTGGGTGACCCCTTGTTTGCAGCTCCCTCAGCACCAGGGGGATTATTGGGGGCATCGAGTGCTCCAAAGGGCTGGGAGGGAGCTCTGGGCTGTGGGGCACGTTCAGCATGGTCAGAGAAGTGACCTGAAGGGCAGGGTTAATGAGAGAAGCAGACTGGTTTGGGTTGGAGGGACCTTGAACATCACCCAGTGCCACCCCTGCCATGGGCAGGGACACCTCCCACCAGCCCAGGGTGCTCCAAGCCCCGTCCAACCTGG
>JAXCLP010000081.1:1552227-1565699 GCA_035584035.1 Lepidocolaptes lacrymiger | reverse complement strand
ATGCCTTGTCCCCAGTCCCTCTCCAGCTCTCCTGGAGCCCCTTTAGGCCCTGCAAGGGGCTCTCAGCTCTCCCTGGACCCTTCTCTTCTCCAGATGAGCCCCCCAGCTCTCCCAGCTCCAGAGGGGATCCAGCCCTTGGAGCATCTCCATGGTCTCCTTTGGACTTGTTTTCCCAAGCCCTTTCCCAGGTGTCTGGTCTTCCCTGCTGAGCTCCATGAGCCTGACCCTCCTGTTCCTACATTTCTCTCAGCTCCCAAAGGCCCCTGAGCTCACCTGGAGCATCCCAAGCACTGGAAAAATTGTTCTGGTGGGGTGGGAGGGCAGTGGCTCCAAACCCCTCCTGCTTCAGTGTGCCTTCAGAGCTGGGATTCCAATCCTGCTGTGGCCAAACCTCAGTCATGGGATGCTTTGGGTTGAAAGGCCCCCTGAGCTCAGCCAGGAGAGCTGTGCAGGAGCAGAAAACATTCCCTGCCTTTTGGAACTGCCTGGGTTGCACTTGGGTGGGAAGAATCCTCCATTAAATGTGTTTTCTCCTTTTTTTGTGCCTTAAGTTGAGTTTTGTCAGTGTCCAGAAGGGACTGTGCACCCTGACACCTTCAACACAGGACCTTGGCTGGGCTCTGCCCTGCCATCAGCTCCCCTCCAGAGAGGGAAAGGTGTTTTTTTTGGGAGATGTTTCATTGGGGTTTGATTTCTGTCCTTAAAGCGTAGCTTGAAATCAGCGCGTTGTCTTTGGGGAAGTTGGTGTTTAGAAATTGGGGAAACAGGTTCTTTCTCACACATTGACTTAGCAGGTTACCCGAAATGTGCTCGAAGGGACTGGGCTCTTTGCTGCAAATGTCCTTTATTACATCTCCAGCTCCTTTCCTTGGGCAGTTTTCCCTCATTTTTAGTGCCAGTGCAATATTTGAAGCCCTAAGTTACTGAAAGAGCTCCAGGATAGTAGGAGAGTGAATGGGAATAACACGCTCGTGTTTTGGAGCATTCTCCTCTCATCTGTTCTGCATTTAACATTTAATGAACTAAAACTGGTGGGAAAAGGGATGTGAGGGCTTGAGGAACGTTTTCCCCTCCAGCCCTTCCCCTCTTGCTGCCATTTGGGAGCGTTTTGGGGCTATTGGAGCAGATCTTACGTAGGTTTAAAACGTTCATGACGTGGTTTCGTCCTTTAGTCCCAGGTTTGCAGTCACTGTTTTGGGGGTTTTTTTAGTACAAAGTTTGAAACTTGAAAAGGAACACTTGAGTGCACCAGAAATGTATGGAAAATATCAGGGGGGAATTGCTTGTTTTCATAACAGGATGACTTAGAGAACTGGAGCAAGTGGTGCTGCCTCCCCTTCTCCTCTTTCATCCTCCTCCTCTCATGCCCAAGTTTAAACCTTGACTCACACATGAGGAATTTCTCCTGAATTAAAGGCAGTTTTAAAAGGCTTCAGAAGATGCTGCAAAGAAGGGGTTGGGATGGCAGCTGACGTGGGGAAGTGTACCCTGTGCCACAGCTCCCAGGAGTCAAAAGCCACTTGACAGGTCGGGATGGGAAGATGAAAGTGCCATCCCCTCCTCCTGCCACGTCTGTGTGTTAATGAAACAGCTTCCTCCTCCTCCAAGCCCTCCCCTGCAGGGAGAAAAACTCCTTGGCAGCCTGAGATGGGAAAAAAACCTTTTCCAGAGGGAAGGAGAGGGGGGTTTCTCCTTTCTGGGAGCATTAGAGGGGCAGCTTTATTTCCAAAGGCTTGCCAGGGTATTCCAGGATGCTCAGCAGCTTCAGTGGGATGCTCGGAGTGGTCCAGCCTAGACCAAACCATTTGGGCTGACTGGGAGAGGCACTGGGCTGACTGGGAGAGGGCACTAGGCTGACTGGGAGAGGGACTGGGCTAACTGGTGTGTCCAGCAGGGAGAAGGTGGCTAAAAGAGTCCCTGTTCCATTTGCTGTGGGTGTAGGCACAGCCCAAGGTGTGTGGATATTGTGGTCAAACAGGGGGGTGAATTGAGACCTGCCAAAATTCAGCCTCGTCCCACCAGCTCATTAGGTGTTAATGACCCTTTATTAGTGACACATTCCTGCCAGAGCTCCAGCTGAACGTCAGAGCTGAAGCCTTTTGCTAATCCACCATAGCTTCCTTTCATCAATGCCTTTTAATCTAAGGAAAACCCATTTTTAATTAAAACACTAACTCATCTATAAATTATGTGGCAATGAAATGGTGTCAGAGAAAATGCAATGGAATTAGGGAGCTCAGTGGGCTGAGGGAGAACTCGGTGCTGCTGGAGATAAAATGATTATTCAGAGACAATAAGCACATCCTGGTTTTCTTTGGGGTGGGTTTGCTGTGGCAGGAGCTGCTTGGCATTGATCACTGAATGGATCCCAGTGCTCCGTGCAGATGTTCAGAAGGATAAACCCTCATTAGATCCTGGAGCTGAGGTGCTTTCCATGTCGGAGCAGCCACGGAGCTCTCCCAAACTGCTCCTGCAGGCTCAGGAAAGGAGCCCCAGCAGTGCCTGGTGTGGGCAGGGAGGGTTGAGGGCTCTCAGCAGTGGGGCTGATGGGTTCTCTTGGCCAGGTGGAAGCAGAACTTGCCAGGAGAGAGACACCTGAAAAACCAGGCTACTGATACAGAAATACAGCTTGTATTGAAATACTTGTCCTGGTGTTGGTTTCTTGCAGAATCCCAGGGTGGTTTGGGTTGGAAGGGACCTTAAATCCCATCCAGTGCCACCCCTGCCATGGGCAGGGACACCTTCCACCAGCCCAGGGTGCTCCAAGCCCCATCCAACCTGGCCTTGGACACTCAGAGATGGGACAACAGAGATCCCTGTCCCCACTGAAGATGCAGAAAGTACCAGAAAGGAGCCAGCTAATTAAACTTTGCGACTGCTGGCCCTGCTAATTGTTTTGCATCAGGTGCTTAATTCCTGCCCTGGAATTAGCATCGCTTTCCTTGCTCAGGAGGAGTCCCTGGCAAAGCCAATTGAGGATTTTATTTGCTCCAAGAGAAGGATTTGCAGTTTTGCTCTGCTGGCCCTGGCACTGATGGGGATGAACCTCTGCAAGAGCTGCAGAACTCACCCCAAAAATGTGCATTGATGGTTGGAAGTCACTTGGGAGCCACTGAAACTGGAGCTCCTGCCTGATGCCAGCACGGTGCTGGCCATGGAGCCCTGGGCACAGGGGTGGGCACAGAGCCTGGAGTGTGCCCATCATGGGTGGTGGCACCCCAAGGGGGACGTTGTGGCTTCAGGCTCTGTGTGATCAACGTGTTTTTCTGACTTTAAAGCTCATTCTGCACTTCTGGAATGCCAGACTCACTAACAGCTGCCACCTCTGCTTAATCCCTAATGCTTTGATAATAATTTTGGTGTTTTATAACATAAAGGGTATTGAACATCCCCTTCCCCCCGTGTTTTTGGGAGACAGAATGTTCTGTGCTCCACAACCCTGCCGTTGTGTAACAGGCAGGGCTGGTTTGATGCTGGCCAAGGCCTGCAGTTGGTCTGTTCCCTTTGGAAAATCCTGAAGGAGCAGGAGGCTGAGGGCACTTCAGAGCATTGTTTGGGGCCTTGGGTGGTTTTTACAGTCTGTGCCAAATGTTCTGTGCCCGTGACTTTGATCCTGAGCCTCTGCTGTGCTCCCATGAGGGAGGGCAGGACCGAGGCAGGCTCAAAAGTCACTCTTATCAGAAGATCAATGTTGCCCATTAAAGTGTCCAAGCAGCTTGCTGAGCTCAGGACGTTCCCAGGCCTTCTTTATTCCAGACTAATGCCCAGATCAGAATCTGGCAGGATCATCTTCATTTGGACACGAGTCAGGGGGTTTAATTTTAATTCTTGGGGGGGAAAACCCTCCTTTCCTGGGATCAGGTGACGTGGGAGTGAGGAGGAGGTTTTTTGTCTTTTCCAGGTTCAGGATATTTGGAATAACAGAAACTTTTGCCCTTTGACTTTTGCCCAGGGAGGGTTTTGTTGGCTGGAGCCTTCAGAGTAAACTGCTCTCTGTGAGTCTTGTTGCCATGGTGTGTCTTGGCTGGTGGAAATGTGTTTTTAAGACTCAAATCGTGCTTTTCAGGGAATAAAAACAGAATAAAATAGGTGTGAGGCCAGGTTGGACTGGGCTTGGAGCAAGCTGGGATAGTGGAAGGTGTGGTGGTGGAACTGGGTGGTCTTTAAGGTCCACCCAACCCAACCCAACCGCCCAAAGACTGAACTTGCAGCAGGCTGAGAATTCACCACACTGGGGATGGGAAGTTCTTTCTTGCCCTCAAAGTGGGGCATCAGCTCATTGAACCTCCAAGCTGATCATTTGTGGTGCCACCAGCCAGTTCTGTGCAGAAGGCAGGAATTAACCAAGGGGTGATGGAGCCCTTGGGGAGGAGTGAAGAAGATCCAGATGCAGGAATAAACCCCACACTGACCTGGGAGATTCACTGATCCCTTCCAGGTGGGAACCAACCTGCTCAGTGCTGATTTATTGCATCTTCCAGACTGGTGTGGTGGTGCCATCACCCTCTCTTTGCTTATTAAAATGCTTCTCCCTCTCTTTTGGAAATAAACTTTAGTGCAGAACCTTCTGGTGACAATCCCATCTCATCTTTGACGTCTCTTAGTGTTGTATGTCAGAGCCCAGCCATGGGATGGGATGATGTGTGGTCCTGGTGGCAGCCAGAAATGATGAAGGAAAGATGGGCCATTTCTAACATAGGTTATAAAAATGTTACCAGGGCTGTATTAAAACATTTGAAATCCCCATATTTATTAAAATTGCAATTGCAAATGAAATCTTACAGGACTGGCCACTGCAGGGTTATCATTCTAAATCATTTTCAGGCTGTAGCAACCTCTCCCTTACCATTTGAGTGATTTAAAGTCACCAGGATGTGGCCCAAGGGAATGCTCCTTCCCTGGTGGTGGCCAGTTTGGAGCTGGGGGGTGTTGTGGGGGCACACCTGGGATTTTTGGGGGGGTTTCTATGGACTGGGCTCTGGGATCAGGTTGTGTGTCTGAAGGGGAGCCACATCCATGGGTTTCCTGGGATATGGTGGGATGGGGACTCTGCCTGGGGGCAGGAGAGTCAGGAGGGTGTTCAGCACCAGTTGATTCCTTGCCTTCGTTCTGCTTCACAGGGACTTGGTGTTGGAAGAGAAACCCCCAAATTTACCTCTGTTTTCCACAGCTCTTTTACAAAAATCCCTGGGATGGCAGTTGGAGAGGGCTGGGGGTGTGTTGTGTGTCTGGCTCCCCATCCTGGACCTGCTCAGCTTTCCCCAGCTCCCAACCCCAGATTTATTGCTGTCTCCGAGGTCATTCCCTGCCCTGCTGAGCTTTTATTGCAGGAGATGCACAAGAACAACCCCCCCTCTTGAGTTTCAGAGCCCAAATTTAATTTGTGGGACACAACTATAAATCTAATTTCTGTAAATAAAGGGCAGAAGCTGCTGCCCCCTGGGAGGGGTGCTGAGTGGCTTCTCAAATTAGCCTTTCACTGTGATGGGCAGGAGGGTTTCACTTGGAAATGCAATATAATAATCTCTGCAGAGGACTTGTTCTCCAGTTCTCTTTCTCAGCTTTGGCAGGAATATGTTTAAAGGCTTTCACTAAACCACTTTTTATTTGAATTAATTTTATTCCAAACAAATGTTGTAGAGAATTTCATGTCTTTCAGAGTTCAGGCTGTTGAACCATGATGCAAATCCCATTTTTCCAGCACTAGTGGCCAGCCCTGCTTTCTTACAGACACTTTTACCTTTCCCCCCTGCTCTTTATTAAGTCTCTTGATCCCTTCTGGATTTGCAAGGATAAAAGTGGAGGGCTTGGTTTTGTGCTGAATGCCCGGTCCAAGCCCTGAGAATGTTTTGAAATGGAAATTTGGTGTGAAAGGACCCAATTCCTGCACACCCCGTTCGTGGGCTCCGTTCAGCTGTTTCCACTTCGCTGGGCTCTGTGTCCCCCTCTCTCATCCTGCTTTTCCACATTTGCTTCCTGTAAGAAACCTGTAATAAAGCAGGCCAAGAGGAAGTGTTGGAGAGCACCAGGAATGTGCTCACACGCTTCCAAGGCAGCCCGTGCACTTGGAAAGCTGAACCCAGAGCCATCTCCTTTGTAAAGAATGCAGATCATTTTTTTTTTTCTTCTTCTTTCTCCTGGCAGAGAGAAAAAAAAAAAAAAAGAGTAACCTGATCTGAGTCTGACAGTGTCGTTTAGTTAAGTGCTTCCATCTGTTGCCTGCTATTTCCCTTACTCATGACCTCTCTTTCTCTCTCCCCCTCCTTCTCCCGTAGCCCCTTTGAGGAAGGCAAAGTTTGTGGAGAGCCCTCGAATCCCCGAGTCCGAGCTGGGCTCGCCGACGCTCTCGGCGGCACCGAAATTGGATGGGGATGCTTTCTGCCCTGGTAAGCCCCTTGCGAAGGCTCTGCGGGGTCAGGGAGGGCAGCAGGGCCAGCCACGAGGGGGTTTGGGGGGACAACTTTGCCTGGATGCTCCTTGGGACCCCTTGGAACCCTAACCCTTGGCCAGCCAAGCTTGGAGACTTGGATTTGGAGACTTGAGTCGAGGATTGGTTTGGGGTTTTTGCCTTTGCCCCCCTGGGTTTGTGTGTGGCCACTCTGCCCTCAGAATCATTCAGGGAGTTGCTTTGCAGGGGATAAAAACGAGCCAATAAAGGCCCTGCTTTAAGTTGCATTTTTGCTGCTGCTCTGCAGAGAGGCTGCCATAAAAGCACCTTTCAGAAACGGCATTAAATCAGCTGGAGCAAAAAATGAGGGATCCCGTAACCTGCAGCCAAGAATATTGGGGTGGGTTTGGGTGGGTTTTTTTAACTATTATTTTAGTTTTAAAGAAATGCTGCTTGATTTATGCATCCTGTGTAGTTGCTCTGAAAGTATTCACGTTGCTCGAGGCCTCTGGGTGAAACAGAAATAGAAGTGGGTCATGTCCCTTCCTGGCTTAACCCCGTTCTCATCCCTTGGCTCAAAACCCCCCTGAGCCCGGGCAGAGCCAGAGGTGGGAGGGAGGTTTTGGGATCTGCAGCTCCACAGCATTGCCCACCTTCTTCCCAGCCTTCAGGTGGCAACCTGGGGAAGGAAGATGATGGGAGGAGGCTTTGAAAGCAGTTTGGGTGGCTTTGGGGTTGAATTCTGCGCTTCCATCCCGTGGCTTTCCAAAGGGATCCATCCTGGCTTAGGATGGACTGGAAGGTGTGGGAATGATGTGGCAATGGGTGACATGTGCCAAGGAAATGTGCAGCTGCAGGAGCCAAGGTCATGCTCAGAAATGACACTGTGGGATCAGCGTGTTTATTTCTCCAGGAGTGCCCCAAAATCAGAGGGATGATTTGAACGGTGTCCAACTTTGGAATGTTGGGCTCTCTTTAATTAATGTCTTGTGTCTGGGAGAGGGGTTGTCTCAGGAAACACAGAGCCAGTCCCTGTGCTTGGCACTGCCTCCTTGGAGGCCACAATTGCCTTTTTTTTCCAATCCCCATGAATTACAATGAAAATTGTGCTGGTGCAGCCCTTTTTTTCCTTTAACTGGATGGCTTCTTACGCTGGTGTTTATAATTGTTAATAATTATAAACTGATTACGATTGCATCCACAGGGAGTTCTAATTGAATTGTGAGTTCTGGCCTGGAAAGCAGGAATTCCACATTGCTGGGCCTGCACGTGTGTCTCTCCTGTGCCCCAGGAATGGGATCTGCAAGCCCATTCATTTCTGTTTTTGCTGTTTGATTTCTTTTTGCTGATGGTGGAATGATCTGAAGGGGAAAGGGGGGGTTTGTGCTGCTTTGAAGTGTCCCTAAAGAAATATGAAGCATCATTAAAGAAGGGGGAAAAATGCCAGCAGAGGAGTTGGAATCATTGAATCATTTAGGTTGGAAAAGGCCTTTCAAATCATCAAGTCCAACCATAACCCCAAGGCCAGCACTAACCCATGTCCTCAGGTGCCATCCTGGTGGGCTTGGAATAGGGAGCAATCCATGGGGAAGGGTTTCTGAAGCTGCTCCTGCATTTATGGATCCTGCTGGGAAAACAGGAGTAACGTGAGGGCTGGAAGGTTGGATTGAAGGTGTTCAGGAGAGGAGACCTGGGAAAGAAGCAGGTGGCTGGGGGGGGGATCCTTGTGTGAAGAAAGAACAAAGATGTGGACAACCTGAAGGGACCAGAGGTGTAAGGTCCAGCTCCTGATGGGAAGGTGGAGGAAGAGGGGCTGAGTCCTACCTTGGATGGTGGGAACACTTCAGGCACTGCCTGTGATCAGTTTCCCAAGGAAACACAGCTCCTCTCTTCAGGGTCAGCCTTGCTTTAACCCCCTCCTGAAATGTGCCCTGTGAAGGATGCAGCACGAAGAGCTCAGTGCTGAGCATCTCCAGGAGCAAAGGTGTGAGCTGAAGGAAAGGGAGGGGGAAGATCTGCCTGGTTGGAGGTGGAGGGGTTTGTAACACGATCCCTGCCAAGAGCTGTCATGAATTCCACGCTGAAAGGCACTTCAAACCCCCAACAAGCAAAGGAACACCAACATTATCTCCCCTGCCCGGCGCAACGATGACGCTTTCGCCGGGAGATGCCCGGGGTGAAGTTTTCCTCCACCCTAAAATATTTATTTTAAGGTTCTGGGCAAATCTCAGCACATTCCAGCGAGGTGGTTTCCTCAGCAAGCACGATGCCACCAGCAGTGGCCTCTGGTGCTCCGGGGGGAGGATTGGTTGTGACATCTCGGGGCTGAGTCAGCGCGTGGGACGCCGCTCCCGACGTTCCAACTTCGAGGAAAGGGAAAGAACATCCAGGTGCTGAGTGTCTTTTGAGGGAAGCTCTAATGGCGAGGACGTGGTTTAAGTTTAAAACTCAGTATGGGTTTTTTTTTTTTAATTTCTTTTATAATTACATTGGATGTTCAGAGAAGGGAGCGTAGGTGGTTAAAAATTCATTAAATCTGTTCAGGTGAAAGGAGGAATTGGCCCACATTTTGTAGTTGCTGCACGCAACACGGTGACGAAGAAAGCTGGTTCGTGGCTTGGAGAAAGAGCCCTTTTTGCCAGGATGATGTTTCTGTAAAGGTTTTTCTGGGATTGCAGTGGTTGTTGGGAATGTTTCCTTTTGTTCCTTGTTTCTTCCCTGGGAGGGTGGGCAGGCCCTGGCACAGGGTGCCCAGAGAAGCTGTGGCTGCCCCATCATCCCTGGGAGTGTCCAAGGCCAGGTTGGACGGGGCTTGGAGCACCCTGGGCTGGTGGAAGGTGTCCCTGCCCATGCCAGGAGGTGGAATGGGATGATCTTTAGGGTCCCTTCCCACCCAAACCATGCTGTGACTCAGTGACTTAACAGAGACTTTCTAAGGAGGGTCTGGAAGGTTTCTGGTCCCTTCTCCCTCCTTGTCTCAGCTCTGATCCCGCAGAGACCTTCGTGTTTTCCTTCTTGTCCTCCTTCCAAAGGGACACTGAGGGTGACACCCCTCAGCCACCTTCCCTCTTCAAGGGGGACAACGTGAAAGAGCAGGACTTGACCTTCACCCCTGTGTTGTTCAGCTGCTAAACCTTCTCTGCAGTGGTTCTGGTGACTCAGTTGGATATATCAGGTTTTTCCCTCCCTTTATCAGCCCCCAGCTTGTGTGGTGGGTGCTGTCCTGGCTTCTTGGTCCTTAGTCATGGTCTTGAGGGCATCTTAGAGCTGCTTTTCCTTACTCATGGCAGCTTAAGACATGTTTTGACTTCTGTGTGCTGAGGTGGAAGCCCTCAGAGCTGGATGGTGCTTTAGCCCCAGAGTGATGTGTGTGATTTATTACCTCGTCACTGTGTTCCAAGGGCTCATTATATTTTAATTGGATTAACTCCTCCTTCAGAAAATTTTGGGGCACAAATGTTGAGTGTCTGGTCAGGGGCTCTTTGCTAGTTCCACATTAGGCTGGCAGGCTTCTGTTTCCAGCCCTGATTGAGTTAAGAACCACCACGGGGAGGGAGGGGGGATTTCCCATCCCTCCTTTTCCTCTTCCTTTGGTTACAGAATCCTTGAGGTTGACACCTTCTCCCTTCTGCTTCTTTCTCTTCCTCGTGGGAAACGCGTGGTTTGGGTTTTACACAGCCCATGTTCTTCCCCTAAACATCCCTCAGGTGGTGGGAAAAGCCCTCGAGGAGGGAACGCAGGAACCAGCCTTGGACCCTGATGTTTCACGGTGAAAATACGGGCAGTGAGACCAAAAAACCCCCCAAAAAACCCCTCCCAAATTTCAACCAGCAGGATCCTGGCCAGCGATGGGTTGGGGGGAAGGAGAGGGAATAGGCAAACCAGTCACCCAGTTTGACTGTTGGGTGTTGTCCCAGCATCCTCGAGCTCAGTGACCCGAAGGGAATGGGAAATCGTTGGGCTCAGCCCTAATTGCAGGAGAGCAGGAATTTGGCACAGCGGTTGCCATGGCAGCGATTGACTTCCCTCTCCGGGGCTGGTTCCTTGGGGCGTGTCAGGAGATGGAAAGAGCTGCAGAATAAACTCCTGCATCGAAGAAAACCCAAGCCCCAGGCTGGTCTGAGATGCTGGTTCTGAGAGAGGGGTGCTGAAGGCACTGGTGGAATTCCAGGTGTGAATCCATTTGGGATTGGCCACAGGGACTGGAGAGCAGTGGCTGGGGTCAGAGTTGAGGGTTTGTTGAGTCTTCTTCCTAAAGAGGAGATGCTCAAGGGGAGAAATAAATGATATGAATCCCAGAGATTATTGCCATGTGTTTTAGCTGTTAACTGGAGATACAATGGTGTCCTTCAAGCTTTGTGGTGTGATCTGTGGACAACCAACTTCCCTTATAACCCACGGTTTGGGTTCATCTCTGTGGGGGAAAAACAAGGGGAAAAGGAGGGGGAAAGGCTCTGGGTGATCCCAATTCCCTTTCTGTGAAGAGCTTTGCAGTGTTGTGGCTTCTGCCAGAGGTGTCACCCCATGGCCCCTGAGGTGTTGTCCATCAGAGTGTCCTCCAGCCTCCACCTCTGGCTGCCCATCCAGGTGGATCCCAGGTATTATTGTGTGAAAGCAAGGGCAGCCCACGCCAACAGTTCCAGTTCATGGGATCCCAGACTGGTTTGGGTGGGAAGGGACCTTAAAGCCCATCCAGTGCCACCCCTGCCATGGGCAGGGACACCTTCCACCAGCCCAGGGTGCTCCAAGCCTCGTCCAACCTGACCTTGGATACTCCCAGGGCAGCCACAGCTTCTCTGGGCAAGGATTCCTTCCTAATCTCTAATCCTGTCCTGAATCAGTTTGAAGTCATTTCTGTTGAAGGGTCAGGGCAGGGTTTGCAGGAATGCTGTAAATTCTGTCTTCCTGAGAACATCCCCATCCCTGGAAGTGTTAAAGGCCAGGTTGGATGGGGCTTGGAGGAGCTGTTTTGCTCCAGGATTGTGGTCCAGTGATGACTCTCTGAGCCACTTTGGGTGGAGAATGTTGTGTTTGGGCTGCAGGCAAAGGGGGATTAGGTGAGTTCAGGGACTTCTCCAGTGGATGAGGCACATGGGATGATGGCAGGTCCTGGACCCTCAGCCCAGGGCAGACCTCCAGCACTGCCCCAGTAGTCCCTGCTTGCTCAAACACCTTCTTATCCACCTCTCCTCCAAGTGGCTCCCTCTTGGTTGGCCAAATACATCCACCCAACAAAATTAAATGTTGAGGATGGGCCAAGGCCGTGGCTAATAATGGGACATCACTGTGCCTTCCACCAGAGCCACTGGACCTTCTAAGGACACATGACTTGCCTGGAATTTGAGTCTGAAACGACCTCAGTTCTGGCTTAGATCAGAGCACGTTGATTTATCTCCAACCTCACACATTCTGCAAAGGTCCAAAGTCTCCTGCCTCAGACCCAGAAATCAAACTGAAAAGTTGCAAAGGCTTTTTTTTTCCCCTCTGGCTCTCAGGTAACAAATCTCCCTCCCCCTTGGCCTTCTGCTTAATTTCTTTTGGATTATTTATTACTCTTGGCCATCAAAGGCATCATCCCAGGGAAGTTTCCAGCTGCTTTTCCAGCTTCAGGATCTCAGTTTATCGCTGGCAGAGTGGTAAGATGTGCCCTTTGAACTGGCAGCAGTGCTGGGGGCTCTGGAGTTTCTCAGCCCTTCCTGCAGTGCCACGGGGATTCTGCTCTGCCCTCCCATTTTAGGATTGCCCCTTCTGGCCAAAACTGGGTCACTGTGCCCAGATTTTCTCTTCTTTGGGAGGAAAGAGCCTCCAGTGCGGGGAGATCCTGCCTGTCAGGCTGGATTTGGGGATTCATTTCATCCTTGTCCCTACTCAGCATCTGTCAGGCTGGATTAGCCGTGTGTGGGTCCTGGGGTGGTGACAGCCTGGCCTGGTGGTGACAGCCCTGTCCCAGCTGGCTTTGGGCTCCTGCTCTCAATGCTCTCCATGTCTTCACAAACCTCCTCTTTCCCTTTGGTTCCTGGAGCTGTGGAGTTCTTTAGGAGCTCGTTAGGTGGAGTTTCATTAGTTTAATTAGCCTGTGCCTTGTGTTTCTGCCCGTCCCGAGTGGAAATACTGGGATGCTGAGCAGGGAAGGAGATGGTGGTGGCTGGAGTTGCTCCTCATGGTTGTGCTGATCAGTGACTAACGTGACCACCCAGTGCTCCCCTTCTCCTCCTGGCTCAGCTATTCATTCCCAAATCCTTTGCAGTCTGGAGCAGCACTCAACAGCTCCACTTCTTCTTTCCTCCCCGTGTTTTGGGATGCCCTTATCCCAAAGGTTTCACCTCTTTGTGGAGGCAAACCCCTCCATACCCATCTGACCAGCTCTAACACCAGAAGGAGGGGTGGTTGCATTGCAGGGAACTTCTCCAGTCTTTCCCAGCCTGGTTCCCATGTCCCAGGCCCCACATGAGGATGACCATCCTTGACCTTGGGGGTGCTGCTATGAAGAGCTGCTCCCAAGGGAAAAGATGCAGCTCTCTGAAAGCCACCCCATGACTTGTGCTCTCCTGCCAGTTGCTGTGACCCCCTCGCCCTCCCCAGGCCTGCTCAACAAGAACTTCTTTATTCTTCCCATGAAATCTGGTTCCACCATCCCACCTGCTCCGTTCTCCACGACATCACCTGGGCCCTGAAGAGAGGACATCGCTTTACTCAGAACCTCCTGGATTGCAGAAGAGTTTCTGCTTCGTTAAGCAGAGTTTTTGATGTCTTGTGTCACTGATTATTTGGAAACAATTCCTTTGGCTGCCAGTTTGAAAGCAAAGCCTGACTGGGAAGCACTGGTTGTGGCTTCAGGTTCCCCCAGTGCTCAGAAACTTAGTGCAGGTCCCAAAATTGTGGTGTTTGATCTCAGACTGAGGCACATCTGATGGGTGATCAGATCAGATCATACACTGTGTGACCTCAACGTGCTGCGGGGTGGTTTTGTTGGAGTGGGGTAAGAGTTTCATTAATGTAGTTTATTAGAGGCCATTCCCTCTCCTCCTGTCCCTGTGCCCTGGGAGCAGAGTCCAATCCCTGCCTGGAGCCAGCAGGGACTTGC
>JAXCLP010000081.1:1477348-1504615 GCA_035584035.1 Lepidocolaptes lacrymiger | reverse complement strand
AGTCCTTAATGCTCTTGGCTTAAAGTCTCCACCTGGTGAAGGTGAGGGTGAAGGTGAGGATGAAGGTGAGGGTGAAGATGAGGATGAAGATGAGGATGAAGCTGAGGGTGAAGATGAGGGTGAAGGTGAGGGTGAAGCTGAGGGTAAAGGTGAGGGTGAAGCTAAGGGTGAGGGTGAAGCTGAGGGTGAGGGTGAAGGTGAGGCTGAAGGTGAAGCTGAGAGTGAAGATGATGCTGAAGGTGAGGGTGAAGCTGAGGGTGAGGGTGAAGGTGAGGCTGAAGGTGAAGCTGAGGGTGAAGATGATGCTGAAGGTGAGGGTGAAGGTGAGGCTGAAGGTGAAGCTGAGGGTGAAGATGATGCTGAAGGTGAGGGCAAAGCTGAGGCTGAAGGTGAGGCTGAGGATGAAGGTGAACCTGAGGCTGAAGCTCAGACTGAACCTGAGGGCAAAGCTCTGCCACTCCAGCTCCAAGGACAGTGCCACACTGGTGTTGCTGTCCCCTTGCAGGTGGTGGCCTATCACTACTGCCAGGCCGACAACGCCTACACGTGCCTGGTGCCCGAGTTCGTGCACAACGTGGCCGCGCTGCTGTGCCGCTCGCCGCAGTTCGGCGCCTACCGGGAGCAGCTGCTGCGTGAGCCCCACCTGCAGAGCCTGCTCAGCCTGCGCTCCTGCGTCCAGGACCCCATGGCCTCCTTCCGCAGGGGCGTCCTCGAGCCCCTCGAGAGCCTCCACAAAGGTACACTGAGGGGTTCCACCTCTGGGCTGGCTCCCCACGAGGAGTGGGGCTGGGTGGGTTTGGTGGTGGAGCCGTGGGTTGGTCCTTTTGGGTTGGAAGGGAGGAGGTGGGATGGGGAGGGTCATGTTAAAGATCATCCAGTGCCAACCCCTGCCGTGGGCAGAGTCCCAGAATGGGTTGGGTTGGAGGGACCTTAAAGGTCATCTCATTCCACCCCATGGGCAGGGACACCTTCCACTAGACCAGGGTGCTCCAACCTGCCCTTGGACACTCCCAGGGATGGGGAGGGAACAGCTCTGGGAACTCCAGCCCAGCCCTTCCCACCCTCCCAGAGAAGAATTCCATCCCAGGGAAGAATTCCATCCCAGCCCCTTCCCAAACTCCCAGGGAAGAATTCCATCCCAGCCCCTTCCCACCCTCTCAGGGAACAATTCCATCCCAATATTCCCCTCTGGCAAAGGGAAGCCATTCCCCCTTGTGCTGTCACTCCATCCCTTGTCCCACGTCCCTCTCCAGCTCTCCTGGAGCCCCTTTAGGTCCTGGAAGGCTCCTCTGAGGTCACCCTGGAGCCCAGTGGTCCCTCCCATCATGACCCATTCTGGGTGAGTCTGTGATGGTGCTTGGTGGGCCACAAGGGGTTAAGGAAACATTTGGTGTTCCCTTCTCCTGCCTCCTACCATCTCCCAAACCTGCCCTCACAGTTCCAAGGGGGAAAACAAGCAACAATTTCCATGCACAGTGCTGGTTGCAGCAACATGTTCGGATTTAATCATGTAGAGGGGACTTTTTTCCTTTCCCTGCCACTGCTTGGTGGGTTTTGGAGAATGTGAAGCTTTCAGCAAAGGACTGATCCCAGCAAAGTCAATGGACACCCTGTGTGATGCTTTGGGGAGCTGCTGACAAGCCTTATCCAGATTACAGAGCTTTTTCTAACGCAGCATTGATTTTGTCTTCTTTCCTTTCTTCCCTCTGCAAGTTATAAGTAATTCATTGTGACAATCCCTCCATTCGAGATCTTTTCTCGTTGCCATGAAAACTGCCAGAGCATTTGCAGAGTTCAGGTCTCTCCTGTCCTGCAGAAATGATGTTTATCACCGTGCCTGTGCTGCATCTTGGCTGCAAAAATACTCCAGCTCATTTGGGTTGGTTTTCTGACCCCCCCACACTCCCCAGGGGAGGATCCAGCACGAAGTGGGTGCAGCTTCTGCCACATCCAAAGCCCTGATGTTGGAATCAGCTCCTCCAAACCGTGTCCAAGCCCTGGAGCAGCAGCATCTGGGTCCAAGCACCTGGTTCCAGCAGGCACAAGGCACATGTGGAGCAGTTGGCTTTCCTGGCATGGAGAAATGTCACTGTGGGAGGAGCGTGGCTGCTCTTTCCTACCAACACTCCTGGCCAAAAGAAAAATGCACATTTAGGAACGGCTGCTCTGAAAGACAAAAATTCCTGCTTATTACAGCAGCTCCTTAGGAGGCTCTTTAATTGCAGAGCGTTTTAGAGGATGCTTATTTTTCTTGCCAGGCAGGTTGGTCCCCATCTGGTCCTAAATTCTGACCAATTTTCTATAAATCCCCTTTTTTTCCCTTTCCTCTGGGGCTCTGCACTCAAGAGCTCCAACAGAGCAAGTGACCAGCCCTCCCATCCTTCAGCCTTGCTGGTCAGGAGTGCTGGCAACCTCATTTGCACCGAGTCTTCTCCAGCAGAAGGAACAGTGTCTGGCAGCTGGGTTGAAGATATATAACATTTAAGACTCTGTAAATACATCAGCAGGTCTTTTACAAGGTGCTGTTGAAGCTTTAATGCTACTGGGATGAAATTCTGGCCCAGCTGTTAATGGCAAGGGCCACAGAGAGAGATTCAGGTCTCTCAAATATATATAAATATATATATTTTTAATGAAAAGGAAGCTGAATAATATATAGGAGAACAAAGTTCTGATTCTTCCCCTGCTCTCTGCTTTCTCCTCTCTCCCTTAGGCTTTATGGGGAATGTGAGATGGGGGTATAAAAGTCAGGCATTACATTCACTCCAGGATTTCAGAGAGGCATGAAGTGTATTTCCAGTTGTGCCCAAAAACCTTGCTGAAAAAGCACCTCTGGTCAGTTTAATGCCAAATAGGTGTGTTTTCACATGGATATTTAGAATATATTAGGAAATCAGTGCCATTTGTTGGCCTAAGACAAAGACAAGGTGCCTGGCAGCACCAAACATGAGGTGTTTGCTGTGTGTTCTCCCTGGGGCATCACGGGCTGGACCTTCACAGAAAATTTCCTCCTGCAGTTTAAAGTCCAAGAGAAAAACTCTCCTGCTGTTGGGAATTTGTGACAGCAGGATTTCTCTGGAGAACTTCACAGAGCAGAACCTGCAGTGTGTGTGGGCAGCACAGGCCAACAATAAACTCAGATGTCCCATTTGCCACCTGCTTTTGAGTTCATTAGGCAAGATCAGCTTTGAGAAGGTACCACTTGAGCTTCAGATCCAAGTCCAAAAGTCTCTTTATCCTTACTTGTAAAGTCACAATCAGCTCTCAGCATCAGAAACACTGACTGCATTGTTTGCATCCCTGGGTTACTGCATTCTCCTGGGTTCCTGCCTTCTCCAGCAGCCACAAAATCCTGTTTAAAACATCCATGATCCCATTTTTGTAGGATTCTCAAGGCCAGCTTGGACAGGGCTTGGAGCTCTAGTGGAAGGTGTCCCTGCCCACAGCAGGGGGGTGGAATGAGATGACCTGTAAAGGTTCCTTCCAGTATGCAATTAATGTGTCATTAAAAAGGTGCTACTGCTGGGATTTCTTTCTTCTTCAGCAATAGCTGATGGTGCTTTAGAACACTGGGGTGGCTTAATGGGTTTGCAGGATGTTGTATTTGCATGTCTGCAGCCTTTCCAATAAATGCTTTTGCCCTTTCTCTCAGAGAGGAAGATCCCTGACGAAGATTTCATTATATTAATTGATGGTTTAAACGAGGCTGAATTCCACAAGCCGGATTATGGAGACACCATAGTATCCTTCCTCAGCAAAATGATTGGGAAATTCCCTTCCTGGCTGAAGCTGGTGGTGACAGTCAGGACAAGTCTCCAGGTATGTTGAGACCCAAAATGCTGATAAACTGTGTCACTGTCGTGGTGGGCTGACATAAAGGTGGATATCTGGATGACATAATGGTGGATGTTTGGATTTGCTCAAGACCCTTTATTTCAGGTTACCCTTTTCTGGCTTTTTAATTCTTGGCTTTACATCCATGTCCCCAGGCTGGCTCTGCAGCTTTGGGTGGATCTGCTCCAGCATCGCTTTCTCACCTCAATAAATGTTCCTCAGCAAATGGGTGAGATCATTTTGTGGCACAGCTCATGTGCCAACAGCTCTGACTCCCTGAGCCATTAGGAGGGCAGGGCTGGTGTCTGTCAGCCTGTGCAGCTCCAGAAATCCTCTGCTTTCTGTGCAAGAGCAGAGCAATTCAGATTTCCTGCCCCTCCTGTCTGACCCAGGGCAGGATCATTTCAGTCTGGAGGAGCCAATGTCAGGCCAAGACATTATTCAGCTCAAAACCACCAGTCCTGAGCAGGTGCTGAAGCTCTCACTCTGTTGTTTGGGTTATTTTTAAGGGGTTTTATTTCAGTTTGCAGCTGGGCAGGTTTTTACCTTTGGCATGCCCTTAGCTGCTCCTCAAGCTGAGCCTGGTTTGCTGGCTCTGCTGCTCCTGTGAACAGGGGGAGGTGACAGGCAAACACAGTGACCCTGCTGGGGACATTCCCACTGAGCAGAGAGCCAGAGTCAGCAGGATGGGACACATTTGGGAGCCAGCTCGGAGCTGCTCTGGGCAGAAAGGGTGGCTGCAGCTCTCTGGTTCTCTTTTTTGCATTATTAGCCCTTTCTTCATCAGCACAGAGCTGTGGAGTTCAGTTTTAATGACATTGGCTGATGTTTATTGAGATCCCTGGCAGGGAACTGAGTCTGGTTCCAGCCCCAGCAGGGCAGGCAGACCCTGCTCTCTGTCCTTGTCACTGGGAGTGGCAGCTGCTCCCCAAAATCCAGGAGAGCACAGGATATCTGATGGATTATCTGCTCCCCAAAATCCAGGAGAGCACAGGATATCTGGTGGATTATCTGCTCCCCAAAATCCAGGAGAGCACAGGATATCTGATGGATTATCTGTTCCCCAAGATCCAGGAGAGCACAGAATATCTGCTGCTCAGTGCTGGAGTCCATTTTTTGCTCAGTGGTGGAGTAGATTAAATATCATTTGGAAGAAATCTTTTTGTAATTGTGAGCAAATTGCATCCTGATGGCTTTGATTCCTCATTTAATTAGTGCTCTTGCAGCTCTGTGTCCTTCACTGCAGCTTTACCTTGCACTGGCCTCTCCCTCTTTATTTTATGCCTTCTGCAGAGCCTGCCTCACCCAGGGCTGTTGCATCATTTCTCTCCTCACCAAGAGCCCAGGAGAGGCTTTGGAAAGGCCTTTGAGGAGTTTCATTTTGGTTAATTTGGATAAGCATCAGCAGTGAGTTGAGCTGATGACCATTCCCTGGGCACAGCATCCCACAGCGGGCAGACCCAGGGCAATACCCACATCTGTCCTGGTGTTTCCACACCCTGTGGAGGTGTGGGATGCAGGAGGGTCTTGGGCTTCAGCAAGTTTCTGTCCCCAGGCTGTCCCTTCCCATCTGGGGGTGGGGATAGCAGGGGCACTGCCTGGTGTGAATTTGCCAGCCCTTTCCACGGCTGTGGTGGGAGGAATTACCCTTCATTTTCATTTCAGGCATGTTTCCCACTCCACCTGCTCGATTATAGATGAGCCTGAGGTCCTGAGGGCACAAACTGCCCCCCCTGTGGAAGGTCTTAGAGCGGTCCCAGAGGGGCCATCGGGGTAGAAATTAAGCGTGCTTGATGAAGAAGAAACCCTGCCAGCATGAGTGTCTTTTTTTTTTCTTTCTTTCTTTGTAGGAAATAATTAAGCTGTTGCCCTTCCACAGAATATTTTTGGACAGACTGGAGGAGAACGAAGCCATCGACCAGGACCTGCAGGCGTACATCCTGCACCGCATCCACAGCAGCTCCGAGATCCAGAACAACATCTCGCTCAACGGCAAGATGGACAACACCACCTTCGGCAAGCTCAGCTCTCACCTCAAGACCTTGAGCCAGGGCTCCTACCTGTACCTGAAACTCACTTTTGATCTCATAGAGAAGGGATACCTGGTGCTCAAAAGCTCCAGCTACAAGGTGGTGCCCGTGTCCCTGTCCGAGGTGTACCTGCTGCAGTGCAATATGAAGTTCCCAACACAGTCTTCCTTTGACCGGGTCATGCCTCTCTTGAATGTGGCAGTGGCTTCTCTGCACCCATTAACAGATGAACATATTTTTCAGGCCATTAATGCAGGTAACATTGAGGGCACTTTGGAGTGGGAGGACTTTCAGCAGAGGATGGAGAACCTTTCTATGTTTCTTATCAAACGTAGAGATATGACGCGAATGTTTGTTCATCCCTCTTTCCGAGAGTGGCTCATTTGGAGAGAAGAAGGTGAAAAGACCAAGTTTCTTTGTGATCCTAGGTAAGCAACACCTGAACACCTCTGAACAAAGGTGTTCCACTCACACTGTCCCCTGGGTGGTTCCATCTCACGAGGTTGCACGTGGCTGTGGTCACCTGGCTTAGGTGTGTGTGCGCTGTGGTTCTCAACATCTCTGAGGATCACCTGAGATCTCTGTGGTGTTCAGGGAAAGAAAAGAGCCCCCCTTGGGCACACAGCTCATCTGGTCAACCCAGCAGTTGTCTCTTCAAAGGGAGATGAGCTGCTCCTCAGCAGGTCCCCTCAGGTGGCACTGGGGGCAGGTCACTCCTGCCAGCTCAGTCTGGAGAGGGGGAATCATCCTCTCTTTCTCCAAAGGTATCAAAGTCACGTGAAGTGGGGGCTGAGGAGGTGAAAGATGAGTATGTGGACATGTCTACTAGGTGTCTGAAAACAAACTAAGGGGCAGAACTGGGTTGTAGTGACTTGGGCCTGTCAGTGCATCTGTGAGCTCTGTGCTAACAGCCCCTGAGCTCCTGGCTCAGCTCACAGGGGACAGGACTGGGTCACACTTAGATTTATGTCCTCTGGACCCAGGGATCAGTATCAACAACGTTCTCTTTGTTCCTGCTGGAGAGGGGAAGCAGATGCTCTGACTGTGACTCCTGGAGTTTGTCCCCATGAGCTTTGCTCCGTTTTGTCTGCCTGTTTCTTAAAATCTGATGATAAAAATGAGGGAAACACTCGGATTCAAGGCTGTGTCAGTGCATCTCCCAGACCTGATGGTCATTCAGCAGACACTCTGATGGTATCTGCTGGAGCTGGTCAAGGCAGCTGTGGCTGAGAAATTCACCTCTTTAACTTTTGAGGTGAACAGGCTGCAGTAGGAAAACACAGAATAGCTCCTTGCAGTGGGCATCTCCTTGGTTTGAGTAGGTTCTGACAGGATTCCTGTCCAGTGAGCCCTTTCTAAAGCCTCTCACAGCAGCAGGTGCCTTTAGATCAGCCACTGAGCCATTTCATATCCTCCCTCAGGGTCACAAAGTGCTTGTCACCCCATTTGCAGCATCTGGAGCTCAGAGCTTTGTCCTCCCCAGTGTCTCCCACCTGGTGTGGTGTGGCCTGGCTGTAAGAGGGCTTGTTATCAGCAGGGTGTTATCACTGATCCCACAGCACTTGCCATAAATGATCCCTAAGGAGGGAAACTGGGGAAAAGCTCTGCTTTCCTTTGTTACCCTGAGAATGGAATGAGGTGTGGGATGCTTTGGTGGTGGGTGAGGCAGCCCACTGGTGTTGGGTGCTGTGGGTGGTCCCAGGTAGCACAGGGGCTGTGCTTCTCTGTGGCCTGGGAATCTCTTCATCCTCACAGCAGTGGGAAAGAATCCCAAGCTCAGAAGGAAACTGCAGATGGGTTGCATTTCAGGTGGCTTTGCACCAAAACCAAGCGTCCAACCACGTGTGATTTAGGCTGAAGGCACAAATCCACCCTCCACAAGTCAGCAGACAGTTCTCTGCTCAGCAGAGGTGGTTTTGCACTGAAACCAAGTATGCAGCCACGTGTGAGTTCAGCACAAAGCCATCAATCTGCCTGTTGTCACTCAGCAAGCCACCAGAGGAATTCCTGCTCAGCCCCTGGTGCTGCCTTTCCTGAGCATCACAAACACAGCACGCTGCCCTCGAGACCATTCCAGGGACTTCCAGGCATCCCTTTTCATCCCATCCATGCCATTAATGTCAGGAATTAATGGTGGGTTTAAAGCTTATGGGGGGTCTGTGCAAGCAGGGGGATCCCTGCAGAGCTGACCCAACTCAGCTCCTTCCCTCTGGAATAAAGAACCTCCAGAGCACCAAGAGGCTCCCCCTGCCTTGAGCGTGAACCCACATGGACTGAAGGATTAATAAATACCTCTGGTGTATAATGTGTGCTAATTGCATTATGCTCTGATGGTGGCTGATGAAACAGGCTACAATTCAGTGATTAACAGAGAGGGACCCCTGAGATTCAGCTGCATCTCTCCTCAAAATCCTGTCCGGCCGAGCCTGAGATGCTGAGCTCGGAGCGTGGAAATCCTCGGCGTCCATGAAGACAAGTGGCTTTTCCTTTTATTTCTCCCCAGAGAAGCAGAGCTGGCCACTGACAGAGCTCACAGCAGTAGCCTGGGAAAATTGGCCTGTGTCTGGTTTGTTCCCAGCCAGCTTGATTTGCTGGGAATTGAGGAGACGTGACATTGCCGGGCTCGGTCAGAACGTGGAGCTGTTTGACATGGCCATGTCAACAACGAAGGGTCAGCTTGCTGAGCTGATGGTTTTCCCCACGAGAAGAGCTCTGGAGTGAAATGTGGCCTTGTGAAGCTGCTTTTCATTGACTGGCCCTGACAGGGCATCCAGGTGTGAGGCCCCCAGGAAGGAAATGGGGACAATGGGCCTCGTGTAAGTTAGTGACATTAGTGAGTGTCAGAAGATGGACAAGAGGGGAGGGCGAGGAGGAACCAGGACTCACTATGCTTTTTGAGCTTTTGAGATAAAGAGCACATCTCCATGCTCTGGGGCTTTGACTGGCCCGTGGAGATGCTGACCCTCCTCTCTGAGCCCTCCCCGTGCCCTTTGCTGGGCAAAGCACGGGCTAATTGGCTCCGAGGGGGAGTTGCCCGTGCCAGGCCCCCTTTGGCCCCTTTGTTGTTTAACCCGGGGCACCCCCGAGGTCTGGCAGGGCATTTATTTGCCCAGCCCTGCAGGAACACCCTCCCCAGCCTGCCAGGGCAGCATGGCCAGCCAGGCAGCTCCCTTGGCAAACTGCACCTTTTAGGGAAAGACCAATCCTTTGTGACTGGTGCCCGGAGAAAATGGGTCTTGTTGCGCTTTCCCTTTTGCACTTGGTGTTTCTTAACGTAAATTCTGCTCTGATACCGTGCTGTTTCTGCTCAGATTTAATCAGAGGCTTCCATGCAGTTGTTTTCCCTGCTTTTACAACACCCATAAAATGTTTTATCCCTGTGCAGCTGCTGGAGGGACTGGGGGAGAGACAGAAGTGAAGGGATTTGCTCTGGCTGCAGTCAGATACGGACCCCAGAAGTGAAATTACCTTCTCCACATTTAAATATCAACATCTGAGTTCCTTGTCTAGACTTGCTTTATCGTCAGAGGAGAGAAATCAGAATGATTCATTCCATGCTGAGCTAACAGGCTGCAGCAGGTCAGGCAGGAGTGCCTGGGAAGCATCTCCTGCTGATTTATGGGGGCTCTCGGGGTGATGGGCTCCCCAGGAGATGTCTCCAGCACAAAGCTGGATGAGATCAATCTCTCCAGGCTGCTCTTCCATCCATCTCACAGGGGCTTGAGGTGATCCCACCGGTTTTCTTTTCTTGTACAGGAATGCAAAGGAAGGGAAAACACTCTCTGAGTGCTGTTGGCTGTGTTTGGGTGTCTCAATTTGTGTCTCACCCAACACTCTGTGTGTGCTGCTGGTGGGGGCTGAGGGGACAGGCTCTTTGTGCTGCTTGGGGATGTCCCACCAGCCATGGGATCCCAGCCAAGTGCTCTTCACTTCAGGTGCTTCACCCCTGGCATGGGGAAGCCAAGCCTTGCCTAATTTTAGGTGCCTGTGGAGGTGACCTGTGCCAGGCTGGGACTTGGAGGAGAAGGGAGGTGACAGAGCTGGGGCCTTTGGTGTAGGTTTGTGTTTGTTTGCTGTTCCTTAGCGTGGCAAAGGCTCTGCTCTGCCTCTGGCTCCTTGCACTCCCTCTGGGATTGACCATTTGGGCACTGCAGCTCTTATTTCACCTTCCATAAGGAGAATGAGAGGGGCAAGGACAGGAGGCCCCAGCGTGATGATGCAGGAGAGTCTCCAGGTGGAGAACTTCAGGAATACCTGCTGCCCACATCTTCACTGCGTGGAGATGCCAAGCTGTTCTCGTGGATCCTGCAGATCAGGTGTTACTCCGAAACCCCAAAAAGCTGTGTCTGGGTTTCCAGAAGAGCTGAATGCTCAGGTGTGGAGGTGGCACCTCCCAAAACCAAGGTGCTGGTGCCTTGTCCAGCGATGGCACCACTGGGCTGATCCAAGCTTGGAAATGCTGCATGAGGAACCAACCCTCTGCCATAAATACCCCTCCTCAGTGCACCAGGACTTTATCAGGCAGCTCCTGCTCAAGGGCTTCAGGAGAAAATACCTGATAATCAGCGTTATCCCCAAAAAAGCAACCAGGGACCAGTACTGGTGGCTCCATGGTTGAGGTTGAGGCCATCTCCTCACCCCTTCCCTACATCCCCCAACCCAAGGTGTCCCTGAGAGCCCAAATCAAGGGAGATGAAGAAGCAGAAGGCTCAGCTCTCCTCCACCCCCAGGGTTGCCATGGCTCCTGCAGAGCTCTCTTCTAGCACAATACCCTGCAGGTATTTTGCATTTGCCTTTCTCTCCCGGGAACACGTTGAGAGCGGAGACTTTTCCTCCACAAAATGACTGTTTTTATGTTTTAGGCAGCAAAATGACAGAGGGAGGGAATTAGAGCAAAATCAGGGATTTTTGTTTCGTTGCGGCGGAATGGTTTGATCTGATTGGCAAATAATAATCCTCAGTCTGAAGATGATTAATTTAGAAAGTTTGGTGGAAAAGAAGCCGGTGAAAATGATATTTATAGCAATCAGCTTTAAATGGGGGGTTGGTCCTTCCATTACACACCAGCTTAAAAATTACCCCCAGCTCAGTCCTCCATGTGGAGCTCACTTGGGTGTTATGGTGCATGGAGGAGTTGATTTCCTTCCCCTTTTATACTACAAGGTTCTGAAAAAGCCCTTAAAATGCCCTCAGCTGAAATAACCAGGTTGTCCCATGTCACCCCATGACACGAGGTCAGGCTGTCCCTGCCCACCCTGCTGGCTGCTCTGCAAGGCCCGTGCTCAGTCAATTCCCAAATCCCCATGGGGTCTGGTTATTTAAGATCATCCCAGAGCTCTGAGCTTGGCAGAAGGTTGGAGGGTGGTGGAAGTGGTGGCTGAGCTGTCATTTGGGGCACCCCTACCATGACAGCACCACATTTGCTCCTCTCATTTGCCCCTCAAGCAGACCCCAGCAGGGCCCAGATCTCTGAATCACCGAGATGAATCCATCATCGTGTCCTCCAGTTAACTGGAGGGGCAAACCCAATCTGTTCCTCTCGTGGAGTGCTGACTCTGAGAGTACAACTTCTAGGCTTCCCATATGCCTTCCAGAAGAAATCTTTCTGATTCCATGACTTGGAACCCAGGACATTTGGAAATGTAAAAAGAATGGGCAATAACTCAACAAAATGAATGCAGGAATCTTCTTTTGTGCAAGAATCCACATTGCCAGCATCTCTGGATGTTAATTCTAGTCAGAGAATCAGAGGGAGTTGGGTTGGAAGGGACCTTAAAGCCCATCCAGTGCCACCCCCTGTCATGGGCAGGGACACCTCCCACCAGCCCAGGTGACTCCAAGCCCCGTCCAACCTGGCCTTGGGCACTTCTCTGCCCAACCTGTGCCAGGGAAGGATTCCTTCCAAATATCCCATCTAACCCTGCTCTCCTTCAGCTAAAAGCCAGTCCCCCTTGTCCTGTCCCTCCACCCCTTGTCCAATGTCCCTCTCCAGCTCTCCTGGAGCCCCTTTCTAATCTCATGCAGAAATCAGAGCTTACAAATCAATGATGAGAGGCACTGGCAGCAGGTTGGGCAGCTGTGCCAGGGACTCAGCAGGGCACTGAAGGGCCTTGGCTGCGGGTTCTGCCCTGACCTGTGGGCAGAGCTGCAGCTGCAGCATCACTTGGGAGAGGAGAAGGGGGAGACAGATTATGAATGATGACAGATGAGCTGGAGAGCAGATGTGGTCCCTGCCACCATAAAGGACATGAGGAGAGCTGCTCACTTTAACTGGCTCATTAGACGTGCATCCTCCTCGTCGGGATGCAGAAGGGTTTGAATGTATTTAATGTCTTGAGTTACTGTCCTCATAAAGTCTGTTCTTCTTCTTCTGCACCGTAAACTTGTGTATTCTGGGCCTTTCCACATCTCAGTGGAAGGAAACCTTCATGGAGATACTCTGAGAAGAGAGCAGCAGAGTTCATTGGGGATATTATTGGTGCTGATCAAAGCAAGAAATGGGACTTAATTTCTTCCTGTTCTTCCATTCCACACATCTTAAGCCCCACTTTCAGAGCAAACCCACCTTCCTGCAGTGCAGGAGACAGAAGTCCTGACTTTGTTCCACCTCCTTCTTCCCTGGTCAGAGCACTCCCAGTCCACATTCCCTGTTCTTCTGGGATCCCAAATATCTTAAATTGTGTCACACTGAATGAGAGCAGGGAATGTATCACCGCTGGTCTTTTGAGATCTCCTCTCTCTGTTAACCATGGAGTCACTGGAGACTTCCCTGAGAGATGTTCTTCATTTTCCCCATCCAACATATTTATTAAATACGCCAGGAGTCTTTTCACACTGCTCTTGGCCAAGGTTTCTTTTCTCTGAATATAAAGTAATCTGTTCCTGGCAAGCAGCAGATCTCTGCAAAGCCTTGTGAGCTGAGCACAGACACAGGAATTGCAGCTTTACTCTCACGATCTGCTTTTTTAAATCTCATTAACTCAGGGCCTGTAAGCCTTTGGAACTGCTTTTTTTTTTTTCTTCATCTCCTTTATCCTTCCTTTTTTGTTCTCTGCATTTAAATCATTGTAAGTCACTTTTGTTCCCTTAAATCTGAAAGGTGCCATCAGAGCTTTTCCTCTTTGCTGCTTCTCGTGGCAGTGCTGGCTCTGCTGCTGTTGTTTCCTGGGGTGTGGAGCTTCCCCAGGATCAGCTCCTGCCATGGATGCAGCTCCATTATCCTGGATAAACCACTGGCAAACCCTTTCCCTGTGATAAGCCAAGTATGTAACATCAGCTGGTAAAACAGGGGTGCAGCATTGTCAGTACCCAAGGGACTTTTGATGGACATTATTCCATCTTGGAAAGCTGCTGGAATAACTTTCTACCTGGCTGTGAGTGCTTTTAATGCCCTGTAGGAAAGAATGTGAGCCTTCCCTGGTTTGGTTGAGTTTCCTTTTCAAATGTTAATTCCTTCCCAGTTAATTCACAGGTCTCACATCAGAGGGAAAGTGCCCTAGGAAAGGCAGCAAATCAACTTTGGGGATTAATTGGTCCTTCAGGTGGAGCTCCTGGACAGGACAGACATCTGGACATCCCTGTGCAAGGGAGGAGGCTCCAGGGTGTGTTGGAGCAGGCAGGAGTCCCTGCCCTGGAACAGAGTATGAATGCACATCTTTGGGAAGAGCAGTGTCCAATCTCTTTGGTTTTGGGATGGTTTCATGGGATTAGCTGGAAGAAGGGAGATGTGGCTGTAAATCAGGGCATTTGGTGGGTTCAGAAGTGACCAGGACTGATTCTCACGTGGATTTTTTGCCTGCAATGCCTTCAAGGGTGTAATTTTGCACCCTTTAAATCTCCTTTATTTTATTAGTGACACCTTGTCCCCTTCCATCTGTGACACGAGGGGCAGGGACATTTTAGGGATGTGCTTGAGGTACCAACTCCCTCCATCACCCTGGTCAGTGCCCAGAGCTGTGAGTGCCCCAGATTTGGGTGGGGGAGGGAGCAGATGAGCTTGGACTTCCCTGCCAACCCAAATCGTGCCAGGACTCTGTGATTCCCTTGTGCCCATACAAAGCCTTCCCCTACCTTTGCCTTCCCCAGAGCTGCTCTAGGTGTGCACTGGGTCATGCTGTGGAGGGGCTTGGATGAGTAAAGGTTCATCTTTCTGTCTTTCTTCCATCGAGAGGCACACACATATTAATTTATCTCTCTGTATATACATTTTAGATATATATTTATCCACACACCCCCCCTACATAAGTGCCCGTGCAGGCCCTTCCAGGGGTTGATACAGGCACTGAGAGCACACAAAAGCTGCAGGAACTGAGCTGGCAGGGCTATTAATTTTTCACAACAAAGAAATCTGCCATTAAAAATAGACAAATCTCTGCTGATCAACTCTGTGGTGCTGCAATTCAAAGGGAATCATTTCAGCGAGCTCCTTGATGGGGAAATCATTACTGCCACTCTCTTGGATTATTAAAAAAAGAACCCCAAAATAAAATAAAAGCCCGTGCTGTTGCAGTCTGGTTTGGTTTCCAATTAACACTGACAGAACAAGTGACTGCAAGTGTTTCTCCCCCAGCCCAAAGGCCTGGGAAGCTCTGCAGAGGGAATGGATTACTCATGAATATTGTGCTTTATTCTGGAATTCTTCCTACATGCCTTATTCATCCCACCAAAGTCGTGTCTGTAATTAAATTGAGGTAAATACCCTTCCAGCTGCAGCTGGGGAGCAGTTTGGGGGCTGAGTGTGGAACCTGGGCTGGTGTGGCAGGAGGGAGCTGAGAAGAAGCTTCTGGATCTTCAGGATTCATGAGGTTCCAGCTCCGTTCAGAGCCTTCTGGAAAGTTCTCAAGGAGTTTGCCAGCAGTGACAAACAGCTGGTGGTCCCTGCTCTCAGGGGTGAAGGGTCCCTGTGTGCAGCCACTCTGGAGCTGGAGCAGAAGGATGTGGTTCCTCATCCTCAGGAAGGGAAGGAGCTCATGGGTCTGGTTCATGGGGTCTTAGAACCTTAGAGTGGTTTGGCTTGGAAAGGACCTTAAAGATCATTTTGTTCCACCCCCTGCCATGGGCAGGGACACCTTCCACCAGCCCAGGGTGCTCCAAGCTCTGTCCAACCTGGCCTTGGACACTCCCAGGGATCCAGGGGCAGCCACAGCTTCTCTGGGTCAAGCCCTGCCTTGTAAGGAACAGGTGATTTGTTTCTCATCCCACTCCTCCAGCAGGCACATCCTCGTGTGGAGCATCCCCGGGTTCCTCTCCTGGGATTCCACATGTTCCTGCTCCTAAAACCTTGCCAGCCCCCTGGCCAGGGCATGGCAAGGGTCTGGCTTTTATTCTTTTATTTCTTTTAGTTTATTTTGAGATGGGAAATCATTCCCCCTGTGTGTGGATGAGCTGGTAAATCCCCATCCTGTGGAATATTTCCCTGCTGTTTGGCCATCCCAAGGATTGGATTTCTCTGCTTTCCCAGACAGGGATCAGCTAATAATGTTCCCTGTCCTTAAAAGCCCTTTGAAAGCCACGGTTGATCTCGTATTTTATTTTCCTTGGCTGGAAGGGCTTCGATTGCTTTGAGTGTAGTCACATTTTGATGTAGTTCCAGGATTGAAATGGGTTCAAAGGGCTCCCCTGGGAGCATCCAGGGGCTTAAGGAAGACTCTGCTTTTGTTGGTAAAACCAAGGGAACAGCTGATTTGCCCAGAAATTATATTAAAACTTCACCTTTTTGCACCCTGTGTGTCTGTGAAGAATCAACTTGCATCTCTGAGAAGGTTCAGCCATGCTGGACTTGCAGCGTTACAAGCTGGAAGTCTGTAAATGTTTAAAAATGTCAATAAAAATGACCTTTAGGGCTGGAAATTGTTGTCTGCTTTATTATATTTTGCCTTAAACGAGGCTTGGTGTGTAGCTCAGTTAATTTGTTGTGGTTGTCAGCCTGGTTGGACCTGGCCAGAAACATCTTTATTACTGGAGAACGTTTTTAGGAGGGTTCAGAGAATGTGTTTACAAGGAAATAAAGCTGCTTCTCTCTGCAGGGCTGAGAGTGCAGGTGTCATTTAAAGGACATTTTTTTTCCAAAGTGTGGATATTTTAAATGTGCTGTTTTCTGGGTTGGTGACACGCTCTGCAAGTTTGGTTCTTGTCTGTAAAATGAGTGTAAAATGACACTTGAGCTTTCATGGGCTGGTCCCCCTGCTGTTTCCAGATGTACATCTGCTCTCAGAAAATATATTGGATTTTGGGTTTTGCTGTCCTCCAGTGTTTGGGGGGGTTGGAGCTCTCAGTGATTACAGTGTGAGAATTCCTCCACCTCAATTTCCCAAAGCTGGAACAAAAAGTGCCCTCAGAAGTTTCCTGGTGTCCCCAGAAACTCCAACACGCTCTTCCTTCTGCTTTTCAGGAGTGGCCACACTCTCCTCGCCTTCTGGTTTTCCCGGCAGGAAGGGAAACTGAACCGACAGCAAACCATTGAACTGGGACATCACATTCTCAAAGCACATATTTTTAAGGTAAGAAAAATTCAAATGATGCCTCATGCCCAGCAGTGCTCTGGGGTTGGTGGAAGGGTGTGATGGCTGAGGCTGCTGGAGGATGGAGAACTTTGGAGAATTGGCAATGCAATTGGAAATGAAACCCTCCTTTAGGGTGTAAATTCAGCAGAGCCTCCTTCCCTCAAACTGCTCTCCAGCCTGAGAGGTTTCCCCCTCTCAGTTCTTGGAACAGCACGGAGGGAAAAAAAGAAACCTTTCAAAATCAAAATCAGTCTTGAAGAATTGGGATTGTAAAGGGGAAAGGTGGTGGTTGTTAAAATTGGCTGGTTGCCTTGAAGACCTGAAAGGCAAACTGGAGTGAGCATCAAGATGAGCCAGAAATTAAACATCATTTTTCCTGCTGGCCCACGTGGAAGGTGGGAGTGAGAGGGAGGATTTATAAGGGCAGAGGAAATACAGAATCTCTGACACTTCTTGGGGTCTGGGGGTGCTTAACAGCAGTAACAATGAGGTATTTCTGTGTTTTCATCTGGTCTGGGTAGGATTTTACAGACTGAAGAACATCAGCACTCCTGTGGCATTCCTGGAGCAAACAGCTGCTGTTGGGCCTGTTGGGTTTTATTTCCTGGGCAATGAATTCCACCCCAGATTCCCAAAGGCTCCTCCTTTGGGCTGGAGCAGAAGGGAAGCCCCCCAGACTGGCACTTCACCTTCAGGGTATCATTTCCCATTTTGGGTTACATTCCCAAGGCCAAAGTCAGCCCTGGGGTTACTGTTGAGCTGCCATTCACACCTGGATCTGGTTCCAAACCTTCCTCCTTTCCATTTCCACGGGGGAAACCAAAGGCAGGGAATGGGGCTCTGAGCAAAGGGAGACCTTCATTAAGTGCACAAGCTGCCAGGTTTAATTGGAGCAATATTTACAAGAGGAGGAAAAGCCAATTAGCAGATGAGAACTGTGAGCCCAGCCTTGTGTTCCTCCTCCCTCCTTGGGTCCCCACCCCTGCAGCAGGACCAGGGACACAAACCCAGGACACAGAGTTGGACAGAAGAGCCACAAAGTTTGAATCAGCTGGATTGCAAATTGTAACTTAGTCTTTTGCTTTTTCCTTGACTAGATTTATTTTTATCCCTCATTTTAACAAGTGTTTATTGGGGATTTGTGAATGTGAAACAAGAGCTGCCTTACTTTCTGAAGGGGGCATTAGGGGGGATATTGCAGACCATGTTTAGGGTCTTGGGCATTCCTTAAAGGAAATATTTCCCAGAGACCATGCAGAGACTCTTTGCCTCTCGTTACCCACTCGATTTGTTTCCAAACAAGCATTTTTTTTGCCATGCAGACTTTTCTTTCTGGCTGCTCCTTTGCTGAGGCATTGCCAGGGTGGCCGTGGGGTTTCTGCCAGGCAGGGAGCGTGTCAGGGCATCAATTCAGGGGGGTTTTCCTCAAGCTCCCATATTAGAGCAGCAGCTCTCTGGCTCTCTGCAGACACAAAGATCCTCGTTTTGAAGTTATTTATGGAGCCCTGATGCCTTTGTAATTCCATTTTATTTACCCATCAGGAGGCCAGGAGAAGATTAGGACAGGGCTAAAGCTTTTTAGCCCGCTCAGAGCTGGGTATGGAGACAAAACTTGGATAAAACAGTGCAGAAAATTTATTTATCTTTCCCCAATCCTTCCTAGTTTGAATCCACCGGTACCTTAACAAGGTGATGATGGAACACTTGGAATTTCCAGGTGTGAAAGAAGTCAGTGATGCACAGGCAGGAGGTGCTGCTTTCACATTCCCCTCTTTATTTGCTGGCTGAGAGCTGCTGCTTTTCCCTTTTAAACACAAACATCCTCAAACAGTTTTGGGGGGGAAAGGAAAAAATACAAATGTTTTAGTCTTTTAAATCAGCCCCCAGTGTTAACAGGAGCATATGGAAAGCCTGGCATGGAAGGAAAGGGCACGAAGAGAAAAGTGCAGTTGTGGCACAAGAAGCCCCAACCTTCAGGCTGACGTGTGTTTTGCAAATCAGCCAAAGAGGAGGCTTTAATGGCATCTTTAATTAGAGAAAATGTTGATCAGCCAGAAATGGGGGATGCTTTGAGCACCCTGGGCTAGTGGAAGGTGTCCCTGCCCATGGAATGAGATGGACTTGAATGTCCCTTCCGACCCAAACCATTCTGGGATTGGCATGAGGTGCCAATGGCCAAACAGCAGGGGAGGTGATAAGTTAAAAATCAGAAAATTAACTTAAAAATGAAAGATGTTGAGAGCCCCATCTGAGACAGGACAGAGAAACCCACCCCGTGGTTGCTCATGGTGTTGAATGGATTTTTTCTTTAAAGGCTAAATGTCACCTTTTATGTGACATTGCACTAATATCTAAGTGTATATATATATATATATGTATATATATATATTCCATTGCAAGAGTGAAGATTTTTATATCATCTGTGATTTTCATCAGAGAGCTGTTCTTAAAATATCTACCCTTTCCCTTGGTCCTGATGGTGACTCAAGCACCTTATTTATGGGCTTGATAGTAGTATCACTATTTTTAAATTATTTTATTATAAAGCTGTTTCCCATTTCCCGATTCCACCGTCCTGAGTTCATGAACTTTCATCTCGACCTTGAGTGTCCTGCTTTGTGTCATTTCAAAAGCTGCCTTTACCAGTGGCTCCAATTCCTCAGCTCTCTTAGCACAGGCAGATATTTTTCTCAGCTTAGCTGCCTGAATTTCAAGGAAAGAAGCACATGGGGCTGTTATTTATAAGAGCTTGTCTAATCTCTTGCTTCTTTTGGTGATAAAACCATTCCAAGTGACAAATCTGCTGATGGCTGGGGCGATGCTGCAGAGGATCCTCCTCGAGGAGGAATTCAAGGCCTGGGGTTGGGATGATGATGGTGATGGTGATGATGATGATGATGATGATGATCCTGCCCATCTTCCTTAAGAGGAGGCAGATCCCACCTTTTGCTGCTGCTTTGGTTCCCAGCCCTCAGTGCTCCCAGCCTGGATCTGGCATCTCCTGTGCAGGGACACGAGTGCAACTCAGGGTTTGCATC
Organism: Lepidocolaptes lacrymiger; assembly: GCA_035584035.1. Lineage (NCBI taxonomy): Eukaryota > Metazoa > Chordata > Aves > Passeriformes > Dendrocolaptidae > Lepidocolaptes > Lepidocolaptes lacrymiger. Next base: position 1,485,211 of record JAXCLP010000081.1, on the reverse strand, counting down.
TCAAAGCAGAATTAAGGCTGGCTGTGCAGTTCCCATGGAAACAGCAGGTTGTGATGGGAATTCGATGGGAGCAGCAACACTCAGGGTGTGCCCACAGGACACAGGGAGCACAGCACTCAGCCAGGCTCCTTCCTGGGCTTCAGTCCCATCCCTGGCCTCTCCCACCCAGCAGTTATGGCTCTTTGCACAGGAGGGAGAAAGCACCTTAACAGGGCTGTGCTCTGCCAGGCAGTGATGCTGCAAAATATGTCCTGTTTTGGGATCTTTCTGGAAAATCCCTGGGCATTGTGTGTAACCTGGTCATGGACAACGATGGGAAAGGTTGGAGATGAGATCAGGGAATGCCACCCCAGGCTGTGGGTGAGAGATCCTTAGTTTATCTCACTGGGAGCAGACAGTGCCTTCTATGTGAATAACAAGGAAATTTGTGAATCAGTCCTGCCAAAATAAGGTGTAGTTTATTAAAAAAGCCAAAAAGCAGCAATCTGTGCTCCTCAGCACGACATTTGGTGGGGGTGCTGGGTGAGTTCTGGTTGCTCACAGGTTAATCCTGCCTTTCCCAGACCTTGGAAATGGCTACACAGCCTTTACAAGCTCTTTCCTACAAGCCTATTAATGGATTGCAAAGGTCAGAGGTGGCAAATTGTTTCATTATCTTGTGTGGAGCTGTGACTGCCCTGAAATCCTTTGAAGTCCCCGGGCCCAGGAGGGTCTGCCTGGTGTAATGAGCAGATTTCTGAGTTTGGATCTAAGTCATCTTCTCTTTTTTAGGGGCTGAGTAAAAAAGTTGGGGTATCCTCCTCCATCCTCCAAGGGCTTTGGATCTCCTACAGCACTGAAGGTCTTTCCATGGCTTTGGCATCCCTGAGAAATCTCTACACCCCAAACATAAAGGTACTGGAGGAGGAGGGGGCAGCTGGGGGGGCATGAGAAGCTCCAGTGAGGAGCAGTAACCACTCCCAGAGTATTCCCTGGAGCTCCCTGTACATGGCAGTGTCCTCAGTGTTGTCCTGAGCTGAGGAGAGGCCACCCATCCAGGTGGGATGTTTTACCATCTGGGGTGGTCCCTCAACTCTGCTGCTTTGAGGAGACATCTCCTTTTCATTGCAGTGAGTGACCAGTGAGGTTGTGCCTGTGCAAAGTGATGCTCTGGGGGTTTTTCCTCGTCAGAGATGGGGGGTGAGACAACTTTTGTTGGACTTTGACATGAAGGGCTCTGGCTTAGACAGGCACGACCTCGGAGGTGACACCAAACCCAACAGCACATGTTCCTGTGCTGCTCCAGGCACACTTTCTGCCTCAGAAGGGTGGATGTGTTGGCTGAAGTGCCCCCCATCTCCCCAGCAGAAAGGATTTCACACGGGGACACAGGCTTGGAATGGGTGCTCATGTGGAAGGATGGTTGTCCCAGCTCTGCCCCATGTTTTTTCCATGCCACTCTCCACATCAGGTGGAGCTTTCCCCATGGTTGCAGAGTTCAGGGGTGACCAGAGACATCCCTGGGGAGGATCCCATGGGAAGGATGCTGAGCACAGTCCCCTCCAGCCCTGGGGTGAGCAGCAGTGGGGCTGCAGTGTCTTTGCTCCCAAACAAAGGGAGGCTGCACCACCCCAACCACTTCCCAACCACCCAGGGAAAGGTTAAACTGCTCCATCTGCCTGAAATGGGACCATCCATTGGGCAAAGTGGTTTTCCTCAGCGTTTTATGCCCTTTGCTCTTCACTTGGAGCTGTCCTGGTTTACATCCTGTTGTCACCCTGGCAAGAACCCCCCAAACCTCCTCCAGCTGCTGTCCTTTCCACGGTGTTTTATACCCTTTGCTCTTCGCTTGGAGCTGTCCTGGTTTACACCTTGTCACCCTGGCAAGAAACCCCCAAAACCTCATCCAGCTGCTGTCCTTTCCTCGGTGTTTTAGGCCCTTTGCTCTTCGCTGGGAGCTGTCCTGGTTTACACCTTGTCACCCTGGCAAGAACCCCCCAAAACCTCCTCCAGCTGCTGTCCTTTCCACGGCGTTTTATACCCTTTGCTCTTCACTTGGAGCTGTCCTGGTTGACATCCTGTTGTCACCCTGGCAAGAACCCCCCCAGATCTCCTCCAGCTGCTGTCCTTCCCCCGCAGGTCAGCCGGCTGCTGATTTTGGGAGGCGCCAACGTGAATTACCGGACGGAGGTGCTGAACAACGCGCCCATCCTGTGCGTGCAGTCCCACCTGGGCTACGCTGAGATGGTGGCTCTGCTCCTGGAGTTCGGGGCCAACGTGGACGCGGCGTCCGAGAGCGGCCTCACCCCGCTGGGCTACGCGGCCGCCGCCGGCTTCCTCAGCATCGTGGTGCTGCTCTGCAAGAAAAGGGCCAAGGTAAAGCCACCACACTGCCCCAAAAGGTGGCCTTGAGGAGGCAGGAGCTGCAGGCAGGACACAGAGTGGCCTCCAGCACATGGAGCCTCCAGGGGTTGGCTTTTCTGCTCAAACGCTGGCTTTAAGAACCCCACGTTGGCAGCAAAGCTGAGGAGCTCCTGAGAACCAGGGGTGGTGGCTGGAGGTCAGGGCTGAGGTGGGTGGTGCTGCAGTGGTGACCTGGAGGGTGTCCTGGAGGAATCACTGAACCCCTCAGCAGGTTAAAAGGGCAGCAGTTTTCCAGCACAAAATGTTCTTTAAATATCTCCTTGAGGCACATTTTCCATCAGCCTTGTCCCAGAAAAATCCCCCTTGTTTGGCTTTGTGGTGAGTGTTTGGAGTTTTAATTGTATATAATGAGTCGAGCTGAAGGACTTTGTTGAAGAAGAAAATTGTGCTGATTTTTGAAGTGGAGCCTCCTGGAAACAATTTGTGGTTTCTCTATATGTTTAGTTTCAGTTCAAAAGGCAAAATATGGGTTTGTGTAGTCTTGGTATGAAAGGCAGGGTGACTGAGGGACTGTTTAGATCTTGCTGGGTTGTGTTGTCTGTAATAATGAGACAACAGTATGAAAGAGAAAAGGAATTTTGCTTTTGTTGGGATATTTTAAGAGAAGTCCTGCCACTCATAGTTTGCCTTGAATATCCTCACAGGACTGAGGAAATACCCCAAAAGCAGCTGGGTTTATTTTAATGACTGAGATGTTTGCCAAAAACTGCAACACTGATTGTTGCAGGAGTTGGGAAAGGAGAAATGTTGATATGTTGTTACTGTGACTGAGTTATAATATGGGAAATATCTCTCATCTTTATTATATAACTGTAATTTGGTCACGAGGCCCTGGCACAGGGTGCCCAGAGAAGCTGTGGAAGTGTCCAAGGCCAGGTTGGGTGGGGCTTGGAGCACCCTGGGCTGGTGGAAGGTGGTGGGAATGAGTGGGCTTTAAGATCTTTTCCAACCCAAACCAACGCTGGATTCTATGAATTAGTAAAATATATTAAAATACTAATAATTTCTAATTTTTATGAGAAACAATACCCTGCAGAGCACTTGAAGGGGTTAATCAACAGGAGGATGATACTGATCTTCCTTTCCTGTGTTCCCCAAGTTCCTGGTGTTGAGACAGGACCTAGAAATCCCAGCTGGTGCATTCAGGCATCAAGGGGAAACCATGGCCTGGGACACAACCCCAGAAGTTCTGCCAGGGCTGCCAAGCACTGTCTCTGTTTCCTCCTGGCTGTGCCTGCACTGGGGTCACATCAGAGTGTCCAACTGCAGGCTGAGCCTCTTCTGGGTCTCCCCAAAGAAATGGCATCTGGAAAACAGGCTGATTTTCCTTCTGTGGGTTTGGCCAAAGGAGGTGGTGTCAGTGTGGATGAGAAAATTGCCTCGCTGGACTTCAGGACACAAAGAGAAAATGCTCTTGCAGCCTCTGAGTCTGAAGGCAGCTAAAAAAAACTGATTATAACTTCCCAAAGCAAACACTTGTGGCCAAGAGGATGCCAGAGCCTGGGACACTGCCTGGGGAATGGTTGGTTGCTGGTCACAGAAGGGACAGTTTACCAGAAGAATGCACATCTTGCCCACTTGGAAACCAGAGCTGGAAACTTTGAAGAAGCAAAGACGTGGTTTGGTTTGATTGTGTTTTTTTGTCATGTCCCTTTGAGGTGGATCATCTGGACAAGAACGGTCAGTGCGCCCTGGTCCACGCCGCCCTCAGGGGGCACCTGGAGGTGGTGAAGTTCTTGATCCAGTGTGACTGGAGCATGGCAGGGCAGCAGCAGGGGGTGTTCAAGAAGAGCCACGCCATCCAGCAGGCCCTCATCGCCGCCGCCAGCATGGGCTACACCGAGGTAGGACCCACCAGCCACGGGCGGGCTCTTCTCTGGCCAGAATGTTGGCCAAAGAAGGTGGTGGAGGGGGAGTCACTACCTCTGCCCTGGTTTCCAAGAGAGGGAGTGGAGCAAGGCTTTAAGTTGTTGGAATAAACTTTTGGAATAATCTTTGAAGCAAGGAGGAGGTGGATGAGCAGGGAGCATGAGACTATGCAGCTTTGGACCCTGTGTTGGAGGAGAGGAGAGCCAAAGAGCTTCCTCCTGCCATCCTGCAGAACATTTGGGATGTGGAAAATGGTAGATAGAATCATTCAGGATGGAAAAGTCCTTTCAGATCAAGCCCAGCACTACCAACCAACCACTGCCACCATCCCCAGCTGCCCATGGCAGCCCCTGTTCCTCCTCCTGCCCCTGAGAATGGGTTTCTCTTCCTTCCAGTTCCTCCTCACAGCCTCAGCTCCTCCTGGAGATGCACCCCCTGCACGTGCCAGGTCATCTCCAGACCCTCTCATAGGGAACTGACCCTACTGGGGCTCATCACACGTGGTCGTATCGAGACGCTTGGGTGGGTTTTTTTGCTCGGGCAGATTCAGGGTTGATCTCCTGACCACGAGCTCAGGGTGCCAGGCAGGGACTGTCCCCTGTGTGTTCCCAGCAGCTCGTGCTGAGGTGGCAGCAGTTTCCATCCAGCTCCACCAAGTTCAGGAGCTGACAGGTCCTTTTGTTTCAGATCGTCTCGTACCTGCTCGATCTTCCAGAAAAAGATGAAGAGGAGGTGGAGAGAGCACAGATCAACAGCTTTGACAGCCTCTGGGGAGAGACAGGTGACTCCTGTAGATGCTGGGGCTTCTCTGGGCATCTTTGTGGTTGTATTTACAGGTTCCCTGTCCCTGATGCATCCCTAATCCCAGGCATTGCTTTGACAGAGAGGGATCATTCCTCTGGTTCGATTCCAGGTGGTTTACAGGGCCCAGCATGGAGCTTAAGGAAAACAGAGAAGTTTGGGGTTGAAAATCCTGAGCTTCTGCAGCTCCTGGCTGTTTCCAGGAGTGAGGCACTCAGCACCCTGAGCAGGTCACTGCTTTCCCTGGAGCATGAGATGGACACACAATTCTGCTCTTGCTCTCTTGGTATCAGGCACATCCATCCAAAGCATCTCCCTGTTTCTCTCTGCCCCTCCCCATTACAGGCAGCTCTGTGGCTGGTAAATTATCCACTGGTTGTCTGAAAACTCCTCCTCATTTAGCACCTGGTAATTAAACAAACACCCTTGGGTGCAATCCTGCATGTCTGCAGTGATGGGGACAATACAGAATCCCTTCCTTCCTGACTTCTCCCAAATTAAAGGCAGCCCCCCACCCTTCTGCTCCATTCCTTGAGATGTTCTGCTCCACTGACATCTCCATTTCTTGAGGCGTTCCACCTTGGAGCTGTTTGCTTTTTAACTCCAGCGACCTCATAAATATCATCCTCTGTCATTTGTCCTCCACTCACCACTCCACTTGCATCACTGGTGATGTTCCTGTCAGGTTCAAACACCCAGGTGATGTTCCTGTCTGGGGAGCAGAGCACGGATGGTGGTGCTGTCAGCTTGGCTTAGAAATGACACACTCCAAGGGGACAGAGGGTGGCTGGGGTGTGGCTCAGCCTTTGGAGGGGGCAGGGTTGTATTTTGAGCTGCTTTGTACCTGTACCTGTGAAAATGTGGCCTTATTAGAGCTGTGTGATGAATGGAGTGCCCCGAGCTCCAAAGGACAAAGCTTGGCGGGTCAGGTGTCCTGAGAAGGAGCCCAAGGGGTGGCCAGGCTGTGCCCAAGGGAATATAACTGAGCAGCAAGGGCATGGGGCTGTTATTAGGGGAAATAAGGGCTACAATTTCCCAGTGCCCCTGGGATGTCCTGGGAGAGAAATAAAGAAATTGGACGTGGAATCAGCCAAGTGAAATGACCTGAGGGTTGGTAACAGGGCAGAGCCTTTATTACCAGTGAGCTCATGGTGGTGACCAGTCCTGAGATGGATCATCCAAGTTGGTCTCTGGTGTTTGGGTCACGAGGACTGTCTTGTAAATGGGACCATGATCAGATGCCTGCAGAGTTTGATCTAAAGAAACTCACATGTCTCCTTGAGAAGTAACCTCAGGGGCAGCATCAGGCACTGCAGATAAGCCAAGCCCTTCCCAAACTTTCCCAAACCTTCCCAGGCAGCTCTGACATTCCCTGTTTCCATCTCTGTTGTCCCTCTCCCCGTCCCTCTGCCCCCAGCAGTGCCCAAAGCTGGACTAACCAGGCATCTGGCAGCTTCTCTGTCAAAGAGGGGTTTCTGACTCACTGTGACAGTTGGGAATGTGGATTTGTGCTTCACAAACCACACACAGATTGAGGAGCCATCTCAAAGGAATATCCATTTATCCCATTAAAATCAGGAAGGTGGGAAAAGGAGCAAAAATGAAGCAGCCACCAAACTGAGCAGACTTTGGTCTACATGGAACAAGTCTGTAAGTTTATATGAAACTCATTACTCTCCGTGTGTCATATTATTATTATTACTATTTTCCCCAAAGTAAACAGAGAGCTTAAAGAAATCTGAAGAGAAATGCTGATTTCCACCTAAAAATAGCAGTCTCCTCTAAAACTCTGACTCCTGCCTTGTCTGGTTTTTGATCCTTGCTGCCCGTGTCTAATCTTCCTGAGCTGAGTGCTTGGCGTGGTGATATCAGCCTGATATCATTCCAGGGGCAGTGCCAAGTGACATCAGCAGCTCTGGAATTGCTGACAGCACACTCCAGCCAGCTCCAGATGGAGCATTTCCCCCTGGGACAAAACGAATCTCCAAATCCAGCAGAAAAGTCTCTGAGTCCCTTGTGCTCCCTCCATCGGAGTCGGAGGCTCCTGCCTCGCTGCCAGCCTGGGAAACAGATCCAAGAGCTGCAGAGCAGCAAGGTCGTGATTCCTTCTCCAGATAAAGTGGTTTTTTCTCCATGAAAACAGACCTTCCCTGCACAGCAGCAGAGGCAGAATGTGCTCTGGCACATCCCTGGTGGTGGAGGCCGTGGCTTGGTGCTGATGGAGAGGGGCAGGTCCACACCTGGACCTGGGCTCAGGTTCTGTTTGAGGTGTGTTTTGGAAAAGACAGTGGTTGTTTCACAGGGGGTTTGTGCCAAGACTTGGTTATTGCACGGTGAGTTGTCCTCCTGGCACTGCATCCTCGGGGAAAAGCTGCACAATGAAGGTTCTGTTTGCCAGCCCAAGGTCCTGGTTGCTGCTCCTTGGCTGGGCTTGGTGGCCTCATCTTGGTTGTGCCACAGGAACTCCCTGGCAGACAGCAAAGCTTCAACCCATTTCCATCTCTTTTGGTTTCATTCCTTGGCTTGTCCAATCTCCTTTCACACCCAGGCACAGCCTTACCTTGTGGCTTGGGTTTTTGGAGACTCAAGGCCACTGAGAGGTTGATGAGTGATGAATGATGCAGGTTCTTCTGGGATTTTTCCTGAAGTGGATTAATTTGGATTTGGACAGTTGGACATCAAACCCAGGGTGGTGCTCTGGGCTTGAGGTGACCCCCAGGATGTCAACAGCTGCTTTGGTTTGAGGGCTGGCACTGCAGCCTGTCCAGCCCATGGCAGGTGAGGGACCAC
>JAXCLP010000081.1:1456011-1477248 GCA_035584035.1 Lepidocolaptes lacrymiger | reverse complement strand
TGTGGAACCTTCCTGAAGGAGCAAGGTCTGGCTGCTGAGCAGCACAGGAGCTCTTCCCTGGAGCTGGAGCTGCAGAGGACAGGCTGGAGCCACATTCCCACCAGTTGCTGGACCCTGAGGAGCACAGCAGCACAAAGGCTGTGCAGGCAGAAGGGATTTCAAGGGAGAAATCATGGATCAAATCATCCTCCTTCAGTAAAGTCTTCTCCAAAAACCAGTTCACGACGAGCCCCGAGCACTGGAACGACTTCCAGTATTCTCCTTGTGGCAAACATAAGTCATTTTGACGTGCAATACCTCAAATTAACCTGCAACATTTCAAGTGCAGGCAGGTTTAGAAATAGCAGGCAGAGCCCTGCATTCCAATGCCTCTGCCTCCTCCTGGGTTTGTAGCTTACGTTTCAAACCCACATGGAGCTGATTATAGATTCTGCAGAACCTTCTGCTCGTGGCAGAGAGAGGATTTATTCCTTTTAACTCTTGGTGTCTCTCAGCTCCAAGAGAAGAAAACTCAACCCTAGCGTGGAGCAGAACTGGGGAATTAATTAAATCCCCCAACGTTTAACAGTGTTGCAGTTGGAAAGCCATCAACACCTCGTAATCAGCCAGCCCACAGGAATGTACTTCAAAGAGACAACAAGCGACGTCAGTCAGAAATAGACTCCCACCTTCTGCTCCAAGTCCTACCAGAAGCAGCAGAGTGTGGAGCCAGAGGAGCTCAGCTGAAGTGCACAGAAAGTTTGGGAGAGGGAGGAACCAAGAAGTCTAAAATTAACCCCAAAACGAGTCACCAGCAGCGGCTGAACTTGGAGATGTTTTCAGATGGAATGTCTTCTCTAACCCAGCCATGCTTGGGGAGTTCACAGAGCACGCTTTGTCAGGGAAAGAGCCCTCAGGGTTGACTTCTGCCCACCTGTGAGCATTGAGAAATGGCAGAGAATTTGGGGTTTGCTGGGAGGATCAGCCCTGGCCAGAGGAAAAGCCCAGAATTAGCATTTCTCTTGGAAAGCAGGTGAACATATTCATCCCCTTTCACTTTCCACTTGGTTTCAAAGATCTCCAGGCTAAAGTGGGGTATGGAAAATAAAGAGTCCTCCATGGGGATTGCTCTGTGACTGGACAGAGGAAAGCCACAAATGTCACCAACATGGGTGGCTGGCAGGGGGCTGGCACTGCCTGATCCCTCACTTGCTCCCTTGTGGCCGTGGTGGGATGAGTCAAGGACAGGTTGCAGAAGGGTCTTCTCAAGGACCTGGAGACCTGTGCTTTCTGTGGATATTGAGCCCCCCTCAGCCTCACAGCCCGTGGCTTTGGCAGTGGGGAAAAGGGTGAAGGTTTCATGTGATGGGACTCCGTGTTTCTTTGCAGCCACCCCTGAACCTCATGCACACCTTGAACCCTGGTCTCACCTTGGCTGTCACTCACACTTGACCCTCAGTCACACGTGCCTGTAGGTTATTTTATAGTTTATTGTGGTTCTCATCCTGTCCCACTGCAACTTGCAGATAGTCATAAAAGCTGGTTGGCCCAACCAACCTCTTCCCGTGATGTTATGAGATCTTTTCATGGAAGAGTTGGCCTTTGAGGTAACTAAAATGGCAAGAACTAGAACTGCAGTGACAAGGGCTAGAATTGCAATGACAGGGGCTAGAACTGCAGTGACAAGGGCTAGAACTGCAATGACAAGGGCTAGAACCATAATGACAAGGGCTAGAACTGCAGTGACAAGGGCTAGAACTGCAGTGACAAGGGCTAGAACTCCAATGACAAGGGCTGGAATTGTAATGATGAGCTAGAACTGCAATGACAAGGGCTAGAACTGCAATGACAAGGGCTAGAATTGCAATGACAAGGGCTAGAACTCCAATGACAAGAACTAGAATTGTAATGATGAGCTAGAACTGCAATGACAAGAGCTAGAACTGCAGTGACAAGAGCTAGAACTGCAATGACAAGGGCTAGAATTGTAATGGCAAGGGCTAGAACTGCAATGACAAGAGCTAGAACTGCAATGCCAGGAGCTTCCCCTGCGGTGCCAACAGCTGCCACTGTCCTGGGCCAGCCCATTTTCTTTGTTCATTTTGCCCTGTCATGGGCTGTGTTGGGCATCTCCAACCCCATCCCTTCACTATCCACCCCTGCAGGTAGGAGGCCACTGCTGTGGCCCTGTCCCCTGACCCCTGTCTCTGTCCCCCAGCTCTGACGGCGGCGGCGGGGCGCGGGAAGCTGGAGGTGTGCCGGCTGCTGCTGGAGCAGGGCGCGGCCGTGGCACAGCCCAACCGGCGCGGCGTCGTCCCGCTCTTCAGCGCCGTCAGGCAGGGACACTGGCAGGTGAGAGCGTCCCTCGTGTCCCCTGGGGTGGCCCCAGAGGGATGGGGGTCAGGTCTTCCCTTCCTGGAAGGGTGGGTGGGGAGGAGGAGCCATGGAGAGAGAAGTGATGGTGGTGCTTTAACCATCACAGACTCTTGATGGTTACAGACAGCTCTACTTAAGTCCTGAGTTATCATGGAATCATGGGATAGGGGAGACTGGAAGGGACTTGAAGACCATTCAGTTCCAACTCCCTTCCACTAGCCCAGGTTGCTCCAAGCCCCATCCAACCTGGCCTTGGACACTTCCAGGGCTGGGGCAGCCACAGCTTCTCTGGTTATCTCACCATTTGGGATGCTCCTGACTTCGAAAATCATTTTCCCTGCCTTTCCATACCTTCTAATCCCTTCCAGCAGCAATCCCAGAGGGCCTGGAGGGGTGTGAGCTTTCAGGACACGGGCCCCTCTCTGCCCTTCCTTTTCTCTGGCCCCTTCCCAGCTGTGCCCTGGCTCTGTGTGTTGCAGATCGTGGACCTGCTGCTCACGCACGGCGCCGACGTGAACATGGCAGACAAGCAGGGCCGCACACCCCTGATGATGGCAGCTTCCGAGGGCCACCTGGGCACCGTGGAGTTCCTGCTGGCACAAGGTTAGAGCACACCCTGGCAGGGGTTGGAGTCCATGCCTTGGCAATTCCCACCTGCACAGCTGGAGGTTGTAGTGTCGGGGTGGGGGTTGTCACCCCACTGGTCACAGTGTCGGGGTGGGAGTTGTCACCCCACTGGTCACACTGTTGGGAATGAGTTGTCACCCCACTGGTCACACTGTTGGGTGGGGATTGTCACCCCACAGGTCACAGTGTTGAGTGGGGATTGTCACCCCACTGGTCACAGTGTCAGGTGGGGTTTGTCACCCCACTGGTCACGGTGTTGGGTGGGGATTGTCACCCCATGGGTCACAGTGTTGGGTGGGGATTGTCACCCCACTGGTCACACTGGTGGGTGGGGATTGTCATCCCACTGGTCACAGTGTCAGGTGGGGATTGTCACCCCACTGGTCACAGTGTTGAGTGGGAATTGTCACCCCACTGGTCACAATGTTGGGGTGGGGATTGTCACCCCACTGGTCACAGTGTCGGGGTGGGGATTGTCACCCCACTGGTCACAGTGTTGGGTGGGGATTGTCACCCCACTCCAGGTCCAGCTCCTTGAAGAACAAGGCTGGAGCAGTCATGGCTTCAGTCTTGCCTGTGTGTTGTGATGGCTCTTTGGTGTCACAAAACCTCCGCCCTGGGTCAGCAGACAAAGAGCCACAGCCAGTGGGATTCTTGCTGCTCAGTGCTGTAACCTGCCCAGGGCTGGGACAAAGATCAGTTGGAGCTTCTTAGGAATGAATTCACTTAATTCTTTTCTGGTGTTCTGTTATTTTTAAATCTCAAATTAACACTCTCCATCTTTGAGATGAAACGTGGCCCCTTTCACAGCTTGACTGAATCTGTGTTAGGAGGCTTAAAATAAGTGATTTTTTTTTGCCAGACTTGAGAACTGTGCATGTTGCTTAAGATTCAGTGGTTCAAAGGAGGATGAAAATACCAGATAATCTGATCTGGGTTTTGGGATTACTGACAAATATTTCTCTGGCCCTTTGGACACTGGGAGGCCAAGAAGTCAAAAATATGAACATTTTTACTTTCAAAGGTCTGCTCCCTTAAAGAGTTTAATAAACTCCAATACACACATGGCAACACATGGTCCTGAAAAACTAACTCAAGCCTGGGCAGAGTGCAGGGATATATGGAGTATTTTAATTAAAATGGCTTTGACAATCCTACCCAATGTTTCATTAAAGTCAAAAGTGTGTGAATCATAAGCCATAAGCATTAATTAGTGTGTGGCAAAGCAAATCTCGTTTGGCTGTACTTGATTAACACAGGCAGCGTTTGTAAACACGTTTTATTAACAGAGTTGCCGTCATCAATCAATTGGAAACCCGAATTTTTGGAGTCACCTACAGCTTGACACCCCCCACTAATGGGTGTGTGAACAGGGAATTGAACTTCCCTGGTGGCATCTCTACCAAAATTGGTGTTTATGTGGAAGCAAAATAATTCCTGGATGGGCTTTAAGGTCCCTTCCAACCCAAACCTTCCATGAGGAACTCTTGCATTTAACCAGTTCATGTTTTAAGGAAGGAGCAGCCCGGCCCTTTCCATGGACAAACTGAGTTTACCCAGCCAAAATCCTTCCTGCTCCACGATGGATCAACCCCATGGGATCACCTTAAGCCACTTGCCCTCAAAGCCATCTGTTTGTCTCCTGTCTGGTTGCCTCAGTGCTAGCTTGGTCAGAGATCCCTGAAGGCTGGAGGACACCTTTGGAGTCAAGCAGAAGCTCTGCTGGGAGCCAGGGCTGCCTCTGGAGTTCCATATTTCCATGAAGGTCATTCCCAGCCTGCCTTGGAGCAGCCTCTGGCATTTCTGAGGTGCTGGGTGTTGTCTGCTCACTGAGCCCTTCAGCTGGCACTGCAGGGAGACCCTGGAGTCTGTCCCTGTCACCCTGTGGGGTGGGAAGGCTGAGTGATGATGTGGCTTTCCAGGATTCCCTCCCTTGCTGCAGGAACTTTCTCACCTGCTCCAGAAGAGTCAGTTTTCCCCCCCCACAAACAACACCCTGTGCCAGCAGGGAGCCCTCTGTGCAACCAGGATGAACATTGAGGAAATTCACATCCCTCCCCAACTCCCTGGGTGTTCTGGAGCCAGGAAGGACCTCATGCTGGGAAATTCAGAGTTGGCCTCCAGGAGAAAATCACTTCATCCCAGCTGCTGGCAGGAGCATCCCGCAGGTAGCTGTGGCTCCTCGGAGGAGGAGGAGGATCATCCCTGCCATGGCAACCAGGAGTTGTCTCCATGCCATGGAGAGGAGCGTTCACTCCAAGCTCTGTTCTGCTCCTCTCTCCGTGTCCATATGCCGTGTGGAGCAGGACTGACCCGTTGGGATGGCAGCACCATTCCCTCATCCAAGAAAACGTCAAGTCCTTCTCTCCTTGCCTTGCAGTTGGCAGGAGTTTATCCCACAACGTCGTATTTATACTGGGAAAAGTTCGGGGAGAAATGCTGCTGGAAATTGTGTCGTTCTGGGTAAAGGGGAGGGGAGTGAAGAGGGGGAAAGATGTGCTTTTTTTAGGAGAGCTGAGCTGAATTGACTTAGTTCCCCGTGGTGACCTGCTGAACCAGCAGAATGGTCTTAATCTCTGACTCACGCGGGCTGGAGTGGGGTTGGATTAGATTAAATAAAAAGGCAGTTGGAAAGCAAGATTGATGTCTCAGATGAGGGATGTCACATCCACCCTGCTGCTCCAACATGTGCCAGGACAGCCCACAGAGGCAGCTGTGAGAATGTTGGCAGCTTGGTGGGAATCGACTCGTTTGCCACAGCTCCCATGTGAAGGTGCCACGGAGGGCGGGATCTGTGGTGGTAGAAATGTTAATAAAGGGATTAATAATTACCTACCTGATGCTTGTCCTTGCAGGTGCCTCCATTGCTCTGATGGACAAGGAGGGCTTGACAGCCCTGAGCTGGGCCTGCCTCAAGGGCCACCTGCCCGTGGTGCGTGCCCTGGTGGAGAACGGCGCTGCCACCGACCACGCCGACAAGAACGGGCGCACGCCGCTCGACCTGGCAGCCTTCTACGGTGATGCGGAGGTGGTGAGTGGGCTGGGACACACCCACCAGGGCATGGGCAGCTGGTGGCAAAGCCAAAACCAAAAAGAATCCTCAGGGAACAAGCGGTTGGGTTCGATGGAGCAGTTGGCACAAAAGGTCCTGCCCCACCGTGCGTGTGGGTGCGTCCACAGAGGCTGAGCAGAGGATCACACAGTGGGATGGGTGGGAAGGAAACTGGAAGAGTGTCAAGTTCAACCTGACTTCTGTCATGGGCAGAGACACCTTCCACTAGGCCAGGGTGCTCCAAGCCCCATCCAGCCTGGCTTTGGATAATTCCAGGGATCCAGGGGCAGCCACAGCTTCTCTGGGCACCCTGTGCCAGGCCCTGCCCACCCTCCAAGCCAACAACTCCTTCCCAATATCCCACCTATCCCTGTCCTCTGGCAGTGGGAAGCCATTCCCATTGTCCTGTCCCTCCATCTCTTGTCCCCAGTCCCTCTCCAGCTCTCCTGGAGCCACTTTAGGCACTGGAAGAGGCTCTCAGGTCTCCCTGGAGCCTTCTCTTCTCCAGATTGACCCCCCCAGCTCTCCCAGCCTGGCTCCAGAGCAGAGGGGCTCCAACCCTTGGAGCATCTCCATGGCCTCTTCTGGACTTGATCTAACAAGTTCATATCCTTCCTGTTCTGGGGACCCCTGGTGACCTGAACCACTCCAGGTGGGATCTTACCAGAGTGGAGCAGAGTGACAGAATCTCCTCCCTTGACCCCACGAAGGTGTTTTTAACCCAGGCAGCGGAGCAGGACAAACTTCTGCTGGTCCCACACCCCCATCACTTCACGTGGGTCTCTCCCAGGAGCAGAACTGACTGCTGGGCCTCTCCTTGCAGGTTCAGTTCCTGGTGGACCACGGGGCCATGATCGAGCACGTTGACTACAGCGGGATGCGGCCCCTGGACAGGGCAGTGGGCTGTCGCAACACCTCGGTCGTCGTCACCCTCCTGAAGAAAGGAGCCAAGATAGGTAGGGACAAGGGGACTGTGCCAGCAGCTCTGTGCCCAGGCAGGACTCGAGCAGTGGGGCTGGCAGCCTAAAAACCCACGAGTGTAACGCCGAGGCAGCCTCAGCCCTGCCCGGTCCCGAGGGAAACGGGGGACTAGATTTTTCTTCTGGTTTTATTTTTCGCTGTCGTATTCCGTAGCAAAAGTTTAATCAATAAACGACTGTTTCTTTGGCAAGGTCTTTCCTCTGGTAATGCTTTTTCTATCTTTACTAGTCTTGAGTCGCCCAGTGTACTCTGTCCCTGCCTTGCTGTGAGCTGCTGCTGCGTTCACTCGCTCTGTGTGTGCTTCCAGACCTCAGTGTACCTGCACTGCGCCACAGCCGCTCACGTTACGTTTTCCTGTGAAAGGGGATTTTGCTGGTGCATTGGCTTCCTTGCTGCCTGCCTCTCACAGCTGCTTTTTTTGTTTTTTTCCTTTCTTTTTTTTTTCTTTTTTTTTCTTTTTTGTTTTTTCCTTCTCCTCACCTTCATCCATTTTTTCCCCCCTCTCTCCTACAACTTTTTGTTTTCTCCTTTCTTTGAAGGTTGTCAGACGTTACCGAGTCGCCCACGAGGTATATCTCATTGCTGTCAGCATCAGCTTCGATCTGATAGCTTTGTCAGCCTTGCTTTCTCCTCTTTGATTTAGCCTGCATGCGTCCCCAACACCTCTAATCTTTTAATTTACCTCACCTTCGAATAATTTTTTTAATGACTGTTGCAGAGAATAACTTGAACTCAAAAACTAACCTCCTTCCCCTCCCAAAAAAACGTACTGAATCTACTTATTGAGCATTGTTGACTTATTCTTCCCCCACCTAATGAGCTGGCCCCAGATTTTGGCCCCCCTTCCCTGCCAGTGTGAGTGCTTGAGAGCAGAGCCAGAGTGTCCCCAGCCCAGCGATGCCTTCGGCACCAGCAGCACTTAGACATGACCTTCCCTTTGTCGTATTTTCCACCTTAATGGATTTTCTACTCTAGTCTTTCACGTCTCGTGAAGCTGCAAATCTCAATCCAGTTATCCACAAACCACCCCTCGGCAGCCCAGCTTCAGATTCCTCAGAACACTCGCGGGGGGTTTTAATTTAGAAATGCTTTTATGTAACCACTCTGATTTTTCCTGTTGAATACGGTTGGTTTCCCCCATGCCAGCCAGTTCCACATTCAGCACTGCCCTCTTGTGGAAACGGCTCCCTCCTCTTCCCAGCCCACTGGGATGGGCATTAATGGCTGCAAAGGGAAACCATTGCAGTGGGGATGGCGTTAATTGAAGTGCCAGAGGAATTAGCAGCTCGATCATTTGGAGCACTCTGCCCTTTGACCATGCCAAGTTGTTCTCTCCAGCAGAAATTCCCACCCCAGGGTATTTTTTCCACCCAGCTTCCTACCACCCTTGCATTGTATGAGTTCTTTACCCATCATGCATCCTGTACACTACAGGTCCAGCCACATGGGCGATGGCAACCTCCAAACCAGACATCATGATCATCCTGTTGAGCAAGCTGATGGAGGAGGGAGACATGTTCTATAAGGTGAGGAGGGTGGCGTTGGGAGAAGGGAACAGATGCAGTTTGCAGCATCACCCTGGGGGGAGGCTTTAGCTGGGTTAGGTCAGGGGTTGGTCTTCTCCAACCTGTGGCAAGTCAAAGTGTTCCTCGTGTTAGTGGAGTTGGAGAAGAGGGGATTGATTGCCCAAATCTGTAACGAAGCTGAAGCAAAGCCAGGTCACTCTGGATTTGAGCCAGCACCTCGTTCCCTCTTTGAAAACCCCAGAGCCCAAGTGTTTGTTGGGAGTGCTGCTGCCATTGCCTCAGGTCTGGCAGCCTTGTCCTTGCCTGGTGGGCTCCCTGCTGGGGAACAGCAGTGACAGGACAGCCCAGAACACCCCCTGGAAGGAGCTTTGTGCCATGGAAGCAGATTGTCAGGACACAGCTGGCTTTGTGTCCTGTAGCCCATGGGAGAACATTCCACCTCTCCACTTTGAGAGTCTTTTCTGCTCTGTGTTTATTTTAAGGCGAGCTTTCAAAACCTGGAGATTTGCACACACACAGAAAATGTGCAAGTACAACAATGATTCACTGTGAGGCTCCAAGGGTGAAGCAGAAAATATGCAGAGCTGGCATTGTAACAGGAGTTATCTGCCAGGGATCCGTGATACAGCTCAGAAACCTGAGCCTATAGGTTTTTAAAACTCACTGCTCATAGCTGCAGAATTGATGTCTGGGTCTTCAGGAGCTGCTTGTGTCCTAGATCCCATCCTGCCCTCTTTGTCTCACCCTGGCTGTGTGGCTGCCCCCCCCAGGGCTCCCATCCCAAAATTAGGTGCCCAAAATAGCAAAGCTGAGTCACCTCTGAAGGTGACTGTTGCGTCCCAAAAAGGAACCCGGTTAACAGACTTAGATGCAGACACCTGATTTTTAGACTTCTGAAGTTCAGGGAGGTGGATCTCAACCTGTTTGTCCAAGTTCAGAGCCACGTTGATTCTGTAACATTTGTCTTGGCTGTTGCAGAGGCTTCTCTGAGCCCCAGAGCTCCACCCAAAGTCCCACAAATCCTGGCCTTACTATTAAGTTTTGGGTGAGGGTGTTCTCCGGGAGTGGGTGACTGATCACCCAGCCCAAAAGACCATCCAGCCAGGGACCAGATGGAGTTGTATCGAGTCAACCCCAGCTCTGCCGTGTTTCCTGCTGGAGTGTGACAGCTCTGCACCAAGTGGGAGATCTCAACTTGCACGAGGCATCTGCCTTTCCAGCTCACACGTTCCCTTGATCAGATGTTCTGGCTTTCCTTTCTAGAAAAGACCTAAATAGTGAAGTTGGGGTTCCTTGACCACCTCAGACATTCCTGGGGCTGGTGAGTGAGTTCTCTGCAGGGATGTGAACTCCACCCAAGGATGGGCTTTGACATGTTTTCCTTCTCAACAGAAAGGTAAAGTGAAAGAGGCTGCCCAGCGCTACCAGTACGCTCTGAAGAAATTCCCCAGGGAAGGGTTTGGAGAAGACCTGAAGACCTTCCGGGAGCTGAAGGTGTCGCTGCTCCTCAACCTCTCCCGATGTCGAAGGAAAATGAACGTGAGTCTCCCTCTTTTTTCATACCCTTAAGCCCAACCTGCCACCTTTGTGCCTCTGCAGAGACGTGTCCATCCCTGGTCATGCTCTGACCCCTCAGATCTCTCCTCTGTGCAACCTGGTTGTCCTTCACAGAGCACTGGCATTTTATGGTTCAAAAGGAGTGATGATTTAATATGCATTTCAGGTGATTAAAAATTCATCGCTGTGTTTATAGCTCTTTGCATTTTTTATTGCTCCCCTCTGATGATGATGTTCACATCGTCACGTGGGGGAGGAGACATTTCTCCCCAGCTTTCTGGGGCAGTGGTGAGGAGGAGCCAGGAGAGGTGCTCCTTGGAATACTAATTAATTTCAAATGAAGGAGCATATGCTTAGGGGGTTTGCACTTCCCCAGGGCAGTGACTCATCCAGAAACACCCGCACAGACTCCCTCTCCTCCCAGAACTGCCAGATCCCTGTCACTCTCCCCACTCCAATCTGGCAGCATCCAGAGCAGCTCGTGCAGGTGTCTCTTGTGCCAGCACACAAGTGCCACCTCCCCTGGCTTGGCATGCAGGGCCTTTCACCCCCACAAACTGAAGGCCCCTTCAACTCAAAAAGTGACATCTCTGCCGAGGCCATGAGCCAGCAAAGGCTGCACTGGAGGGGAAGGAGGTTTTGGGACACCTTCATTTCTTTAAGCTGGGAGGGAGAAAGATGGAAAGCAATGGGAGGAGAATCTTAATGCTGGTGAACAAGCACAGATTGGAGGAAAAAGTGTGAAAGTTGTCTTGAAAGCAGCCAACTCCCAGCAAAGTAACTCCAGCTCTTGTCCTGTGCTCTAAGGACAAGATTTTGGATTTATCCTTAACTGGGGAATGCCAGGTTTTGTGATAGAAAACTTCAGGGGGTTGTCACGGCTCCTGCAGTTTTTGCAGCTGTAGAAGAGACCATAAAAGGATGTCTTGACTGCATTCCCAGAGCAATCCCACCCTCTCCCTGCTCCCAAACTCTCCTCCCAGGTGAGGAGTGGGGGAGAGGGGAGGGCCAGTGGGACAGGTGGCACTGACAGGAGACCTTTGCCAGGCAGGTCAGTGGGACACCACAGCCCTGTCCTTCCCAGGCAGTTTCCTTCAGCCCCTGGCAGAATGTCAGTGTGGTGCAGAGAGGGAAGGGGAGGGCGTGGGAAAGGTTTCCTAGGGCTTTCAACTATGGAAAGAACTCCTTCATGAGATGACATTCCAGCCTCTGTGAGACCAGCTGTTTCCTCAAGGCTGTAGGTTGTTGGAGAGGCATTTGCATGCATTTGTTGGGGACACAATGAGGACAGAGCCAGTGGCACATTGGCCTCTGTGGGTGATGACAGCAACCAGTGTTAACCAGGGGGCTGAGTTTTATTCTGGCTGTAAATGATGCTGAACCCACGTGAACCATTCCAGCACCATCAGGTTTTCCATGCCATATGCAAAAAAACTGTCCATATTAAGTTAGTTTTCTCCCCAAGCTGCATGTGTGTTTGTTTCTATACCCATTCAGTGCCTGACCTGCTCTCCTCTTGTAATGACAGGACTTTGGAATGGCAGAGGAGTTTGCCACTAAAGCCCTGGAGCTGAAACCGAAGTCCTACGAAGCTTACTATGCAAGAGCGAGGGCCAAACGCAGCAGCAGGTGAGGAGGGGCAGAGGAGAGGAGAGGAGGTGGCTTTGCACCCACCCTGCAAACCCAAGAAATGGCCAAGGAACATTCAAACTGCAAAGGAAACCCCCTCCTCAGTTGGTGATTTCTGAATGGAAGGGCTTTGAGTGGTTTGTCCTACTGGAACCTTGGAACATGTTACAGCACTGGAAACCTGGACAGCCAGAGTAGGGTGTTCTTTCTCAAAGTGCACTTTATAGTTCAGCCACAGCTTGGACTCAGAGCAAAATCTGACTCATGGCCTGTGTTGTGCAAGAGAGCAGACTCATTCCTCACAGTGGTCTCCTCTCTGTCCTGCAGCCAGGCAGATGTTGCTGACCAGCTGTGCTGGTGGCTCCAGCCTGAGTGTCCAGCCTGAGCTGTGCTCTGAGCACTGCAACCAGCTCCTGGAGAGCTGCAGCTCTGATATCCCCCTTGTTCCCCTCCCTGAAGGCCAAAAACTGTGAGATGGGATTCATTTGTCATTCCTAAATGAACAGGAGGGCTGAGGGGAGTCCTGTTGTCTAGGGCTGGGCATGCTGTCATTGCATCTCAGTTTAAACAGCAGCCAAAGCACCTCATGGAGCTGTGATTCCACCTGTGCAAACATCCCAGCTCAGCAGACACCACCATCTGACCTTCCATGCTGGAGGAGAGTGTGGAACCAGCTGGTGCAGGCCCATCAGGTCCTGATGTGGGAGGTGAAACCATGACCTTCTGTCCCATGACAGAGCCCTGCGAGCTGAGCCACACACCCCTCATGCCTTTCTTTTAATGGTTTCCTCTCCATTGTTCCCAAAACACTTCCAAGGGACTTTAAGAGCCACGTTCCTCTCCAGATGATAACCCTGCAGAGGAGGAGGCTTTTCCTTCCTCCACCTGGTCTTCAATGCCTTGAGCAAAAGATTAGACTGGTGTTGGGAGGTGCTGGGGATGAGGTTTTCATGGATATTTTCCCCCATCTGAGCAATGACAATCATGTTCAAACACATGGATTTGCTCCAAAGGGAGCAGTATCCCTGTAAATTACACTCCCCTTCCCAAATCCTCCTGATCCACCTCCCAGGCTGTCCTTTCCCTCACCAAGGCTTCCCCTGGCAGCTCGCAGCCCCCGGCACGTTGCTCGATCCCTTCGTTCCAAGGGACTTACACAAATCCATTGCAAAATTGGAGAGACAAGCCGTGCCCAAAGCGCTGACCCGGGGGAGCCCTTGAGCTCTGGAGCCAGCCCTGACACTGGGTGGTCTTGGCATCAGGCAGAAGCCAGATTTCCACTGGCCTAAGTGGTTGCAGCTCCATCAGAGCTTGTTTCCAGCAGCGCTGGGACATGTTTGTGGCGAGTGCCACGTCGGTGTCCCCTTTGCTAACGCTGAGGTGAAGCTCATGGAGGTGCTGGGGGGGTGATTAATTAGTCCTGAGGCACGCTGTGGAGAGCAGGTCCATCTCAGGACTGTGTCCCCCCTCTTCTGCAGGATTTTCCTTGGGTTTGAATAAACTAAATCCGAGTTAAGGCAGAGTGTGAGGGGCATGGGGAGCAGTAGCCACCACAGGCACCTCTCTTGGTAACACAGACAAGCCACTGACACCCCCCGGAGCCCCTGGGAAGGACTCCATCCAAATCCAGAGTAACTCCAGTTCTCATTTCTGTCCCTTTGTCGAGCAGGCAGTTTTCAGCAGCCCTGGAGGACCTGAACGAGGCCATCAAGCTGTGTCCCAACAACCGTGAGATCCAGCGGCTGCTGCTGCGGGTGGAGGAGGAGTGCAGGCAGGTGCAGCAGCAGCAGCAGCAGCCACCACCCCTCCCGGCAGAGCCAGAGCCCGAAGCCCAGCACGAAGAGCTCTACTCTGTGCAAGACATCTTCGAGGAGGAATACCTGGAGCAGGACGTAGAGAACGTTTCCATTGGCTTGCAGACGGAGTCCAGGCCAAACCAAGGGCTGCCCATCATCCAGAGCCCACCCCCGTCCCCGGCTCACAGGGACTCAGCCTATATCTCTGGCTCGCCTCTCGGCTCTCATCAGGTCTTTGATTTCAGGTCCAACAGCTCCGTGGGTTCTCCCACCAGGCAGGGCTACCAGTCCACGTCCCCTGCCCTGTCCCCGACGCACCAGAACTCCCATTACAGGCCCAGTCCTCCGCACACGTCCCCGGCTCACCAGGGCTCCACGTACCGCTTCAGCCCCCCTCCCGTGGGAAGCCAAGGCAAGGAGTACCAGAGCCCCCCACCGTCTCCTCTGCGCAGAGGCCCCCAGTACCGTGCCAGCCCTCCTGCAGACAGCATGAGTGTCTACAGGTCTCAGTCGGGCTCCCCGGTGCGCTACCAGCAGGAGCCCAGCGGGGTCACCCAGCTCCCCGGCAGGCCCAAGTCTCCGCTCTCCAAGATGTCACAGAGATCCTTCCAGATGCCCCAGCTGCCCGTGGCCGTGCCGCAGCAGGGGCTGAGGCTGCAGCCAGCCAAGGCACAGATCGTGAGGAGCAACCAGCCCAGCTCTGCCGTCCATTCCAGCACGGTCATCCCCACCGGCGCCTACAGCCAGGTCGCCCACTCCATGGCCAGCAAGTACCAGTCGTCGTCGGGGGACATGGGGGTCAGCCAGAGCAGGCTGGTCTACCAGGGCTCCATCGGGGGCATCGTTGGTGACAGCAGGCCCGTGCAGCACGTGCAGGCGAGCCTCAGCGCCGGGGCCATCTGTCAGCATGGAGGGCTGGCCAAGGAAGACCTTCCCCAGAGGCCATCCTCGGCGTACAGAGGGGGCATGAGGTACAGCCAGACGCCCCAGATCGGGCGCAGCCAGTCCGCCTCCTACTATCCCATGTGCCACTCCAAGCTCGACCTGGAACGTTCTCCCCTCCCTGCCAACCAGCTGGGCTCTCCAGATGTGTCCCACCTCATCAGAAGGCCCATCTCAGTCAATCCCAGCGAAATCAAGCCTCACCCGCCGACTCCACGGCCCCTGCTCCACTCTCAGAGCGTGGGCCTCCGCTTCTCCCCGTCCAGCAACAGCATCTCCTCCACCTCCAACCTGACTCCCAATTTCCGCCCCTCCGCCTCGATCCAGCAGATGGAGATCCCCCTCAAGCCAGCCTACGACCGAGCGTGCGACGAGCTGTCCCCGGTGTCCCCCACGCAGGGGGGCTACCCCAGCGAGCCGGCCCGTTCCCGGACCACGCCGTTCATGGGGATCATTGACAAAACGGCTCGGACTCAGCAGTACCCCCACCTCCATCAGCAGAACCGGACCTGGGCCGTGTCGTCAGTGGACACCGTCATTAGCCCCACGTCTCCCGGCAATCTGCCCCAGCCCGAGTCCTTTAGCCCGCCCTCTTCAATCAGCAACATTGCCTTTTATAACAAAACCAACAATGCACAGAATGGCCATTTGCTAGAGGAAGACTATTACAGCCCCCATGGGATGCTGGCCAATGGGTCCCGGGGAGACCTCCTGGAGAGAGTCACCCAAGCCTCCTCATACCCCGACGTCAAGGTGGCAAGGACGCTGCCCGTGGCGCAGGCCTACCAGGATAACCTGTACAGGCAGCTCTCCAGGGACTCCAGGCAAGGGCAGACGTCCCCAATCAAACCAAAGAGACCATTTGTGGAGTCTAATGTGTAAAAGACGCTTGTTGGAGTAAGACCCTCATGTTTTCAGCACACACTTCCAAGCTTGATTTCCATGCATATTATTATTATTATTATTGTTATTATTATTATTATTATTTTTATTTCTCTCTGGTAGCTACATGACCAAGTTTCTCCGGTACTTTGTGTGGTGGTCAGACAGCCATGCACGTGCTCCAGCCCTTTCGTTCCCCAGCTGACCGTGAAGCCAACATCAGCCGAGCCAGTATCGTTTGCCCAATTCCAGCAAAGTTCCGAGCAGGATATCTTAGCCCGTGGTGCGGGGTGGCCCAGAGATCCCCCTACGCGGCGGGAGGTCACCAGCTCCTTTTCGAGAGACAATCGCCTTCGAGCTCAGTTGGTTTATTCGGTCTCGATGAGCTCTTGCTCAGTTCTGATGGCAATTCCTAGGGATCACCCGAGGCTGCCTCCGCGGTCCTCGTGCCAGCCTGGCACCCAGTTTGGCTCTTTGCCCAAGAGCAGAGAAGGTAGGAAGAGCAAACGACCCTCAGCGAGTAAGGGCTGAGGGTGCTGTGGTGCCCCACCAGTAGCTATGCACAACACCCATCCTGAGGCCGTGCTTTCCAGCCTTTTAATCCCACTTGGATTCCTTCCTTGTTAAACTGCGTCACCGGTGGTGAAGAGGGGGGATCACACAGCACTTTGCTGCTTTCCAGGTACCTACCAGGTGCCCTCACACTGATTTCTGGTTGCTCTGGGGCATTTTACAAGCATTGAGGGCTTAAGGTTGGCCCTTCGTTAGGTGTTTTAATCAGCCAAGGGAATTGGCCAGGAGCCTCTTGTGTGTGAACTGGGATTGCACCAACATCCTCACACCGCTGGCAAAACTGCACTGGGGTGGTTTTAGTGGTGGGGCCTTCATTTTGGGAGGGGGGGATTTATCACTTGCGAGGAAAAACAAAAATCTGACTTGAAAAAAAATGGTATTCAAGGAGAAAAACCACAATTTTTACTTTTCTTTTTATGTTTTCTTATGATGAGGATGCAGAACGTGGAAGGGACCTTCTGCAATCGCAGCCCTGCAGCATCCCTGCCCTCTGGTCACCGCCAGCAGGGAGTCAGGGCTGCAGCAAGGGCTGTGCTCCTCCAAGATCCCTTCCCAGAGTCTTGGAAAGCAATGCTGTGTTCTGGAGCCAGACATGGTAGGGACCACGTTTTGCATTCCGAGGAGCTGTAGTTAAAAGACACCTATTTATAATTTATTTATATTCTCTATTTCAGGACGTTTTTCAGTTCAGGTTGGGGTTTTTTTCATGTTCTGTTCGGGGGTTTAACCAAATCCAAGTCACACCAAGACAAGGTGAAAAGCAGGGGCCGGTTCCGAAATCCTTTTTGTAGGATTTTCGAGAATTTTTCGACTTGTCGCTGAAAAATTTCTTTTTGGGTTGGGGGGGAAGAACTTCCTTTTCCTATTCCCTTGTTCCTGGTGGGTTTGGAATCCGCCTTGTCCGTTCCTGAGGTGGGATTTTGGGGAGGGGGAGAGCGATAACCCTGTAGCTTGTTTTAAAGCAAACTCTAGTGCCTGTTGCCCGATGCCGAACCTCACTCATATCAACTCTTGGGAGCGATCTCAGTGCTGAGCAGGGGAGCGAAACCTTCCGGGGGTCTCCAAAGGGCTAAATGTGAATCGATTGCAAGACTTCTTGAACCAAATCACGGGCTCCAACCTCTGCTGGTGTCAGGGAGCATATCCCAGAGCCACTGCACTGCAGCTGCAGCCCTTCCCACCAGCTCAGGACTGGAGCCAAATCTCTTGAAGCAAACCCTGGCTTCGATGGGGCTTTTTATTTTCCCCTTTTGTGTGTGGCTCAGCACATCTCGTCGCTGTTTCGTTGCCTAATTTGCCCAGAGCAAGCTGGGATGTGCAAACCTTGGGGTGATGGAGGCTTGTGTCTCATAGACACACAGAGCATTCAGGGGTTTTGGTGGTTTTGGGCTCTTTGCTCCTTGTCCAAGCCACTGTTTGGACTGAGGGTGGTGTTTTCTTCCTTGAGGTGCAACCCAGCACTGACTCTTTGCTCTGTAAAGCGAGGCCAGACTGGGATCCCCTCGGTGGGACCCCCCAGGCCCCGTGCACTGTTTCTCTCTTTGCAAAGGGATGGTTTTCTTTCTTCCTCTCTTTTTCTGAAGCAGCGTGTTCTGCTTTGTAAGGAAGAACCGATTTCTTCTGCACATCCCATGCATCCGTGGCTGGGACACATATCCTGGGTCTGGAGCTGCATCAGCTGCTTTGCTCAGTGCCTCCCATCCTCCAGCTTTCTGCTCGAGTGGCTTCCCACCTTCAGTTGCTTCTTTGAGAGGAAAAAGTAACCAAATTCAGCCCCGTGCCTGTTTTATCCAGCTCTGGTCCTTTCTCTCCGTTGAGATCCAACGGGGTGGTCCAAGAGCAGCGCTGGGAGAACCACCCGTGCTTTGCTTTCTCTGCTCACTTGCCTTGTGCTCCCAGTCCTGTCCTTCAAAGCGTCCCCTCCCAGCACTTCTGCGTGTAACTTTTGGCTTTGTGAAGATGTTCCAAGGGAAGAAGAAAACAGCTCACACTTTTCAACACGAACACCAAGCTGAAGAAGGCTTAAAACACTGCGGCGTGCAGGATTTTTCACAGTTCCACGTGTTGCATTTCTCACAGGATTCTTGCACTAATGGTTTTCCATCTGTTCTCTCTGTAAATGGGTGCACTTTACTGTTTGAATTTGTTACTATGATAAATACTGGATATTTAAGCGTGAGTAGTGTCTTCATTAGAAAAATAGCAAAACAGCTCTCGTCTCTTAGTGTATTTTTCAAAAAAAAAGAAGAAGAAGAAGAAAAAAGAGAAGAAAGGAAGCAATGAATCATAACATTTATAGCACAAGAACTTACTCCTGTATATAAGCATCAACAGATTGAGTAATTTTTGAATACAAAATTATTTGCAGAGGTTTTAAAGCACTTCCCCAGCAATTCCCTTCGGGACAGTCGAGGCAGGATGGTTGCTGTGGTCACCACCGGGTGGTTGAGGAGCACATCTCTCCCTGGAAAAGCTGTTCTCACACACTCCCCTGTGTCTTCACAGTCATGGTTTGGGCTTGGCAGGAGGACAATCAGATCATTCCATGGTCCTGTTGCACTCGGGGGAGCCTGAGGTTGGATCTCACCTGGGGGCCTTTCTTTCATCCTCTGCTCTTGGATCCAGGTGTGATGGGCCTGGGCTGCGTTGTGGGGTCACCCCCAGAGTTTCAGACATGGTGCTGTCCTGTCTGTCCATGCTACTTATTTAATTACTCTTTGGGTAATTAAGATGCAGGATGGTGCTGCCAGCTCGTGCCTCCATCCCCTCCTGGCTGCAGTGGCACTGTTGGAGAGCCCCACTGCTGAGCACATGAAGGATCCCTGGGTGCACCGAGTAAAGCAGGTTCTTGATGACACTGAAACTCCGGGATCAGTTCTGGAGGTGCACAGGGAAGGTGATGCCAGAAGTGATGCTGAGGTCGACCCCTTTCTTCAGCCAGCCCTCCCACCAGGTGTCTCTCATCCTCACCTGTGGCTGCTCCAGGAGCCAGGTGTGCTGCCCCAGAGCTGGACTCAGCTCTCCAGCATCAGGTGTGGGTGTCTGCCCCATCCCTCAGTGGGGATTCGTGGGCTCTTGCTTTGTCTCCCAGGTCAGGAGGATGCTGTGGTCGCAGGGGAGGGGACACCCACCTGGTGGGGGGCTCTGCAGGGTCCCCCCAGCCAGGCTGGGAGGGCAGTGGAGGGCTTTGGGCACAGTGTTGAGTGGGCATCGAAGTGCTTAGAGAAGAGAGGGTTTTACAGAGATCCTTTGGGATCCATCTCCAAAGAAGGCACAGCCTGAGCTGCCTTCTCTGTGTCGCTGTTTGGGGGGGCTGTGCCAGCTCCGTGTGTGTGTCCATCTGTCTGTCTGCCCCTCTGCTGGGGCCGTCCCAACACTGAACTTTTGGGTTATTTCCTTTCACCCTGGCTGTGAGGAGGAGAACCGCCTGGCTGGTGTGAACACCGGAGCCGTACCGGGGTGGGGTGGGGACTGAACCGGGAGCGATCCAGTGCCCTTCCCAAAGGCTGCTGTCTATTCAGGGTCACCCAGGAGAAGTCGAGCTAAAACCCAAGTGCCAGCTCCGCCTTATCTAGAGAACCAAGCAAGCCGTCGTGCCTGCTCGTCCTCCGCCTTGCTCGCCCCGGGGAGGGGGCCCGTGGGGAGCTGTGGAGAGCTCCTTGGTGGTTGTACTTTGCTTTAGTCTTGGCAGTTCAAGATAACTCTTCTTAATTGGGAGATGGGTGTGTAACCAAGGGCTTGGGGGAAGAGCTGCTGTCCCTGCTGGCACCTCTGCAGATCGATGGGGTGTGTTGGACACAAAGCACAACGGTCTGAAAGCGAATCTGCGTTTGGTTGGGCAGTTGTTTTTATTTTTCAGCTTTCTGTGAATAATTGCTGGATTTTCATCCAATCAAACTCTTTTTTCTAATACAAACCACTAAGGGCTCAATTCTTTAGCAAGATGCGTTCGTGTCCAACTCCTGATATACAGCTGGATCTCACCACGGCTGGGACAGACTGGCCCGAGAGGAGTGCGGCGTCACTGGGAAAGCCACAGACACCCAGCCCACCTGCTGTGTCCTTCCTCCTCCTCCTCCTCCTCCTCCTCCTCCTCCTCAT
Source organism: Lepidocolaptes lacrymiger (assembly GCA_035584035.1). Taxonomy (NCBI): domain Eukaryota; kingdom Metazoa; phylum Chordata; class Aves; order Passeriformes; family Dendrocolaptidae; genus Lepidocolaptes; species Lepidocolaptes lacrymiger. The sequence goes on along the minus strand of JAXCLP010000081.1, from coordinate 1,457,227 downwards.
TTTCCAGCTGTCACGGTACTGGGGAGTCAGCAGCCCAGTCCCATCCAGCGGGATCCCATCCTGTGCTCGTGAAAACAGAGGGGCTGCTCTGCCAAAAGACTTTGTCCCCATGGGTGACGGCATTGGGGTGGGGAGGCAGCTGGTCAGGGTCGGGGTCAGGGTGGGTGGGTGGGTGGCAGAGCCTTGTGCCCAGGGAACTGGGTGCTCCCCAAAGCCCCCTGTGTGGCCCCACAGATAACCCAGAGACTCGCGTGGACTCTGCCAGCCCCGCCGGGCTCAGCCTGCCCAGCCTTGCCTTTGCCATAGTGTTGCGTTCAGCGTTCGTGTCCCTTCTGTCTCCACACCCGAGAGGATCTGGGTTGGGTACAAACACGTCCAGTACCCCTGCCCTGTGCTTTGTACAGTCCCCTGGTTGCCATCCTCCGAGACACTTGCTGGGAAGATCTTTAAGACACTGAAAATTTTCCTTTAGCTTTTCTATAATTCTGATGTAAAGGACTTTCTCTCTGTACAGTATATTATCCAATGCATGTTCTGTTCTCTCTACTGATATATTGAACACCACACAGTTGTGATATTGTGCAGTGGGAAGAGCAGCCCCTGCCGACAGCAGAGGCCTTCGCCTCTCATCTCTAAGGAAAGAAGAAAACATATTTTTTCCTTTGCTGTATTTGCTTGAGCAGAGTTTTCTTGTCTGTACATGTGAGCTGTGAGATAGATGTGAAAAGTTCAAAAGAATGCATTTCCCCCACCCCCCCAATGTATACAGATTGTAATCTGTACAATGAAAACTGTATGTATGAAAAAATGTACTTATTTATAAATGGTTAACACTTGGAAGTGGTGTCTGGGCTGCTGTTTTTCCCACGCTGGGGTGAGTGAAGGAGTGGAAATGATGGTGCAAGGGTTGGGTCTGGCAGTCACTGTGTGGGGATGGACGTGGGGACCTGGCACCACCAGGAGCAGGAGGGGACAGAGACAGCACTGTTGCCATCAGCAAAGGGCATATGATAATACAGGGGATAATAATTGTAATAAAATAGAGGAGGGAGCTCCATCAGAGAGTTTTCATTGTCATAGAATCACAGAATGGTTTGGCTTGTAAGGGACCTTAAATCCCATCCAGTGCCACCCCCTGTCATGGGCAGGGACACCTTCCACCAGCCCAGGGTGCTCCAAGCCCCATCCAACCTGGCCTTGGACACTCCCAGGGATC
>JAXCLP010000081.1:1419754-1455911 GCA_035584035.1 Lepidocolaptes lacrymiger | reverse complement strand
TGGACACTCCCAGGGATCCAGGGGCAGCCACAGCTTCTCTGCCCAACCTGTGCCAGGGCCTGCCCACCCTCCCAGGGTTTCTGGGTTAGTTGGGAAGGCAGAGCCGGGTGCTGTGGACACTGCAGTGGGTCTTCCCCTCTTCCATGGGCACATCCCATGCATGGCCAGATCCCGAAGATGTCCCCACGGGGTCCCTCACGCAGCCACCACTGAGCTCTGCAGGGCCAGACAGGACAATCCCACCCCAAACTCCCCCCACCCTCCCCAGCCCCTGGGGCAGATCTCCCACCCACCCTCGGCATGGGGGGTCCCCAAAATGATGATGTGGGGTGGGCACAGACAGGAGGAGGACAGGTTAGCTGCAAACATTTATTCTGCTGGGAGCATCCACTGAGCAGACAACACATCTCACGCGAGGGGAAAACATCTCAGACATGAAGCTGCTGCACCTGCACAGACACCGGGTCACTGCAAAGCCCTGGGAGCTCTTTGGGGGGAGCAGCCCCCATGCCTGGCTGTGCTGGAGGGTGGGGGGCTGCCAGGGGGTGAGAAATCCCAGTGGTGGCAAATATCCCCTCTGCCCGTGGGCACTGGGAATGGGCTGGGGGATCCAGCCACTCACAGTGGGGAGATCTGCACTCCCACCCCATCCCCAGAGCAGGGCAGAGCCTGAAGACCACCCTGGCACCACTGCCAGCCCCTGCCCCTGCCCATGGCACTGCTGTCCCCACGGGGCTGGGGCAGGCTCAGGGGTCACTGGGGTCTGCACAGGGCAGAGCTCAGGATTAAGGCCAAGCAAGGCTGAGTCCAGCGGGCTGTGTCGCTCCAACAGGAGTGTCCTTCCCCCTCTGTCCTTGTCACCCTGAGCACGAGGAGCCCGTGCCAGGGGCCAGGGAGCTGGGGATGTCACTGGCTGCCACCACCCGGGCTCTCGCCCTCCGTCAGGGTCTTGAAGTCCATGGAGAGGGCCAGTTCCTCGGCCAGCGGTGGGCGCTTCCACTCCTCCCGGGTCAGCACGTAGCCCACCAGCAGCCCGAAGGCCACCAACATCACCCCCAGCGTGTTGGCCAGGACGCCCTCGGGCACAAAGTGGCTGTAGGAATCGCTGCAGGGATGGAGGGGGATGCTCCAGCCTCAGGGTTTGGGTGGTCTGTCCCCTCCCCTGGCTGGGACCCCCTCCTCATCCTCATCCTTCAGATGCACACCCTGGGAAAGGGCCCTTCCCCCAAATCAGAGCAGGAGGGGAGTGTGTTTGGGTGCTGCTCGCTCTGGAGGGGGACACTCTTGGTGACAGCACAGTCCTATAGCAGGGCTATCAGCAGCTCAGAACCTTTGCTGCCAGCTGTGCTCCCCCAGCCAGAGGGATGTGTCTCCTGGAGTGCCCCAGAGCCCTGGCCCCACAGTGCTGGGGCTGGGGGGGACCCCAATCTGCCACTGGGGCCATCTCTGTGTCCCCCAGCTGCAAGGGCAGAGGCCTCGGGGACAGGAGTGTCCCAGGAAGGCTCTGCAAACACCTGGCTGCAGGGAGGTGACAGTGGGTAATGTATTCCACCCCCCAAAAAAAGCTGTCACAGGATCCAGCCCTTGTTAAACATCATCTGGGCAGTGACTCAGCAGCAGCACAACCAAAGGCCTCGGGGACATTTAAGAGCCACAGCCTGAGCAGGGACCAGACTCTGCCCCAGGGGGCTGGAGCAGCCAATTGCTGGGGGTCAGGAGGGTCTGGGGGGCCACCCTCCTGAGGATTAAAGGTTTGGGGTGTATTCTGTAGATTTTTAGGGGTTTAGAGGTATAGGTTTTCTTGCTCACATATTAAGTGGTGGTAGAAGTTACAGAAGTTTTAGGCATCACTCCCCTCCCCAGCTCGGCCACCCACCTGATGGTGAAGAGGAGCATCTCAGTGATGCCCAGCAAGCAGGAGGTGATGGAGAGGACGAAGAGGGCGATGCCAAAGAAGATGTGCTGGGGCTTGTACCGGCCCCGCAGCGAGAAGGAGGCACCGGGGAACAGGAAGAAACCGCAGCCCAGGAGCCACTGTGGGGACACGGGGATGTCACCGGAGCTGCAGGGTCCCCGTGGGTGAGCAGGACCCCCCAGGCCTCACCTGCAGGAGGTAGAGCACGAAGGCAGCCATGCCACACCAGGAGTGCAGGCTGTACATGTTGGGGATGCCCTTGGCGCGGTGGGACTCGAAGACGGCGATGATGCCTGCGGAGATGATGCCCCCCGTCACCAGCAGGGTCACCCCCTGCCCCCTCCGCCCTGCCCAGCCCTGCGCTCACCCACGAGGGCGATGAGCAGCGCCAGCCCGTGCAGCAGCGCATGCAGAGCCTTGGTGGAGCGCTTGGCTTCGTTCCTGAACACGCGGTACACCAGCAGAGCTGCGGAGAGACCCCCCATGAGCATCCCCGCGGGTGGATCCCCCCGGTGGGGATGGAGGGAGGTGCTGGAGCATCCTCCCTGTGCCATCCATCACCTGCCCGGCCCGGGGTGTCGGAGCACAGCCGGGACCGGCACCGCGTGTCGCCGCTCACCGTCACCCTGGAGAAACACCATGCCCAGCACCATGCACAGCGGGTGCGCGTTGAACTGCAGCGGGCTCTGCCAGGCCACGCCGCCCCGGTACCGGCCCAGCCAGGCGCCCGTCGTGGCCAGCAGGGTCAGCCCGAGCAGCTGCGACACCGCCACGAACGCCGAGAGCCCGGCGGGGCGGGCGGGAGGCGGCGCCCCGTCCATGGAGCCTGCGGGGACACAGAGCTGGGGACAGCGGGGACAGAGAGGGGGGCACAGGGGGACACAGAGCGGGGACACGGAGAGGGGAGCAGCGGGGACACAGAGAGGGGGACAGCGGGGACACAGAGCTGGGGACAGCGGGGACACGGAGAGGGGGCAGCGGGGACGCAGAGAGGGGGGCAGGGGACACAGAGCGGGGGGCAGGGGGGACACAGAGCGGGGGGCAGCGGGGACACGGCGGTGGCCGCACCTGGGCCCGGGGCCACCTGCGGGCACCGCCCCGCCCGCACCTGCCGGAGCTTCCTGGTGCGTCAGCGCACCTGAACGGGGCGGCTCCGGCACCCGCGGCACGGCCCGCTCCTGCCTGCTCCTGCCTGCAACCTGCCTGCTCCTGCCTGCAACCTGCCTGCTCTTGCCTGCACTTGCTCTCTTGCACCTGCCTGTTCCTGCTCCCCTGCTCTTGCCTGTACCTGCCTGCACCTGCCTGCCCGCCCCTGCCTGCACCTGCCTTCTCCTGCTCTCCTGCTCCTGCCTGCACCTGCCTGCCTACTTCTTCCCTCCTGTCCAACCCTCCGGCCCCTGCTCCTCTCCTCCTGTCTTTCTTCCCCATCTTCCTGTCCCTTCTACCCTGTTCCTCTTCTTTTTCCCAGCCCTCTTGTCCCTTCCACTCTGCTTCTCTCCTTCCCAGCCTTCCTGCACCTGCTGCTTGCTCCTGCTCCCCTGTTCAATCCTCCTGCCCCTGCCACCATTGCTCCTGTCCTCCTGCCCCTGCCTGCTCCTGTCCTTTTCCCTGCTCCACCTGCCACCCTGCTCTTCTTCTTCCCAACCCTCTTGGACCTGCCTGCCCCTGCCTATGCCCTGCCTGCCCCATTCCTCCTGCCCCAGCCTTCCAGCCACACCATTCCCCCCATCCCCACCCTCCATCCTTGTCTCTCGGTCCCCACCCTCCATCCGCATCCCTCCATCCGCATCCCTCCATCTCCACCCTTCCCACACCATGCCCATCCCATGTCCCACCCTCACCCCCTCCCCAGCTCCCCAGAGCCCCCCAACAAGCCGCAAACCGTGACACAGGAAAGCAGCACAGGGACCCTTTCCATGACAAAAGCAATGGCCCTTGGGGACATGGGGCTGAGTGAACCCCCGTGCTGGGTGGAGAGGGGGGACAGACACATGTTACCCACCCACAGCCACACCAGAGCCACCCCATGGCCCCCACAACCCACCTGCACCTGGTTGAGCTTTGTGCTGGGTTATCCCCTGAGGGTCAGAGCCACCTCTGCCACTGCCACAGCCACCTCTCCTCTTCCTCGTCACCCAAAGCCAGCAGGTCCCAGCCCCAGGATCCAATGTCCCCCCTGTGCCCTGGCCCTGCAGCCTCTGGGGAGGAGCACCAGGGTGGCTGCTGCAGACAGACCCACGGTGCTGCCAGGGCTGGGGGGAGCGTGGAGGTGGGAGGGGGGATGCATTAAGACCACGCACACACTTCATTCCCAGCCACCTTTATTGGATCAGCCACATAAATGGGTTAAGGGAATTGGTTTATGCCATTAAGTTGCACTGCAAAGGCTGCCTGGCCGTGTCCAGCCTCACCGCCCGGGGCCATGGGATGCTCTGCGGGACAGGCAGGGGACCAGGCTGGGGAGGGGGGAGAGCGAGAGGCTCCTCCTGCTGCACAACAGCCTCCCCCAACCCCTGCCCATGCCCTGGGGCTACTGGTACCCCTGGGGGTCCCAAATGGTTGCCCGAGTAGCCCTGTCCTGCCCACAGGTCCTCTCACCAGATGTTAACATCTGTCCCCCCTGGCACTCACACAGAGGGTCAGCCGAGTCCCCAGCAGGATGGAGGGACAGGGAATGACCCCCCAGCTATAGGGACTGGCAGTAGGGACACAGGAGGGGGTCTGTTGGGAACGGGATGTTCTGAGCTGCCCGTGAGCCACCACTGACTGCTGGGAAAGCTGCGAGTGGCCAGACCCCTTCGCCAGCCACCCCCGATGGGGACCCGCCTGTCCCCTCCCAACCACGACTCCATCTCCTCCCCACATCCCCAAACACATCCCCAGTCCCCCTTCTCCCAAGGGAAATCCAGCGCTCCCCATGTTTTGGGGTGGGAGATGGGGGAGCCTATCATTGCTTAAACCCTCGCCCCCCACCCGGGGAGGGGGGATGCTGTGAGCACATCCCATAGCCTGGCAGCCCCTCACGTCTGGCTGAGACCCCCCAAAATCCCGGGGGGGATCCCAGGGGGTGTCTCTGCTTTGGATGGGGGCTACACGCTCATGCAGGGGAGGGGGTTCACTCCAGTTCGTAGGTGGGGGGGTCCTCAGTGATGTATTGGGGGGGGTTGGAGGCAGACACCCACGCAGCCCCCCCGGAGCCCCCAGCCCTACCTGTGGGTGCCGGGTGGTGCCTCCTGCGCCAGGCCCAGCGGTGACAGTGTCTGAGCAGGGACAGGCACACGGCGTTGGCAAGGCAACCGAGTGATGGCAATGATGGCAAAACGAGGGTGATGCTGCACCCCCAGCATCGCTGCAGAGAGAGGGGAGCTGTGTATTCTGGGGACAGTCCCCAGGGAATGAGTCACTGGCATTGTGTGTGTGACACCCCCAAAACCTGTGCCAGGCACCCCCCCGAGCCCCCGCACCCGGTGACACCCCAGCTCCGAACCAGGACCCCCAAACCCCACTGGAGCAGCCGTGAGGACTGTCCCCTGCACGGGGGATTTATCACCATTCCATCTGTGTTTGGTCTGGCTCAGCCCTGCACGGGGTTGGCACATTGGGAAGCATCCCCTCCTTGCACGGGCCTGTGTGTCGGGGGGTGACAGGGAGGGTGACATGTCCCCGGGGACCCCCCACCTCCACCTGCCCCCCGGGAGCCCCTCCAGCACCGCGGGGCTCATCCTGCGCTCCCCGTGGGATGTCCCCGCGGGAGGAGAGCCTGGAGAAGGGCTGTGGAGGGAGATGGGGGGAGATGGACAGGGTCTCCATCGCCGCTCCTCCCGCCAGGGACCCCCGGGGAAGCAGCGCTGCAACCCCCGCCCGAGCCCTGGCTGTGCCCGTGTGGTACCCGTGTCCCTGTGTCTGTCCGTGTGTCTCTGTGTCCTGGTGTCTGTCCCTGTGTGTCTGTCCCTGTGTGTCTGTCCCTGTGTGTGACACCACTAGATGTCACCAGGAGCCTGCGGCGCGCAGCGCCCTGGGGAGGGAGGGAAGGAAGGAGGGACCGCCCGCCCGGAGAACCTGGAGCATCCTCGGCCCTGCATCACCCCTGGGAGCCAGAGGGACCAGGTGGGATCGGCAGCATTCTTGAGGCTGGGTCCCCGAAGGGACCCGAAGCACCCCCAGACCCAGAGCACCCATGGGAACCAGCACATCCTTACACCTGGAGGGGTCTGGAGCACCCTCTGCCCAAAGCATCCATGGGGGCCAGAGCACCCTGGAATGGCTGGTGGGATCTGGTGTAGGAGATCAGGTGTAGCCACCCCTGTCGGGGTGCAGAGCTGCTCCCCCAGCCCTTCCCTTGGGCTGCTCTGACCCACCCAGACCCCCTGAGCAAAGACACCCAAAAGCCCCTGCTGAGGGTCCCCCCAGCACCCCCATCACCTTCTCCCCCCTCACCAGGGACTTGTGTCTTGGGGCACAAGCCCCAGGAGCTGCAGTCCCACCCCACAGTGTGATTCAGCAGAGCCAAAATCCCCGTGCAGCCCTGGAGCCTGATGGGGACCTGCCACATCAACACCAAAGTCCAGGCTGTGCTGCTGCCCAGGGCAGAGTCCTGGAGACACCACCCTGAGCCTTTGCCCACGGGGAGAATTCCCTGGCAGCAGGAGGTGGGGAATGGTACCCGGGATACGGCCCTGCCAGCGGATCCGCTCTCACCACCTGGTCCCTCCTCGGCCTTTATCACTGGCTGGGAAATGAATTACCAGAGCTAATCTGCTAAAGCCATAAAAGCCACCATAAACTGCAAACCTGGAGCCATCAGGCTGGGACAGGCTGGCTGTGGCTTTGGCAAGATAGCCACGGCTGGGCAGAGCCCAGGGAGGATTCCCTCCATCCTGGCCCGGCTGAGAGCCTTGGAAAAGCCTCAAAGGAGATGAGGTTTGGGGGTTCAGCCTTTAAGACACTTGGCACGACGTAAATCTTCGCCCTGCTGAGAACAGCACTGTGTAACCCAACACCAAACAGCTTTAGAAGTGTTTATAACTGTGTCCAGCTGAACTATCTCAACTTCCAGAGAAAGAGCAACTCTCAGTCCTTCAGAATCACAAGGACATGGATCTTCTCCCATCCACAGAGCGGAGACAATGGCAGTGTTTGCTGAGGGACAGACCTTGGTGACAGCCAACCTGGGGACAAACGAGCCCCTTCCCTGCTGAGTTCCTCTTACCAGGGAGCAGCCGTTTGTAACCAGCTCCTTCATTAAAGCATTGCCGGGGGCATAAAGGCTTCCTAAATCTGCCTGAGTTTTACCCAAGCTGGTGGTAATGAAATCCTCCTGGCACTGCCAGGGTGGGGATGTGCCAGTCAGAGAGCAGAGCCGGTTCTGACTGTCCTGGCATGGATCTGCAGGGCCAGGGGGTGCTTGGAACTGCTCAGGGATCTTCAAGGAGGGTCAGGAACGGTCAGGGATGCTTGGGAATCATCAGGGATATTTTGGGATGGTCAGGGATGCCCAGGGATGCTCAGAACTCCTGGGCTGCCCAGGGATGCTTGGGGCTGGTTGGGACAGCTCAAGGATGTTCAGGGATACCCAGGGATGCTCAGGGATGCTCTGGAATGTTCAGGGATGCTCAGGGGTGCTCGGGGATGCTCAAGGATGCTCAGGAATTCTATGGGATGCTCAGGGATACTCTGGGCTGGCACAGCTTCCTTCAGATCCGTGAGTTAAAGTGGCTCAGGGGGTGCTGTTCCAGCTCCCCAGTTATCTGCCCGGCACCTCCAGGTTTGTCCTGGAGCACCCAGAGATCAATAGGAGCATCATCAATTGATAATTCATGGTAAAACCAGCATTTCCTGTTCTTTCCCAACTGCTCCCCCCCTACCCTGGCACGGGTGGCTTCCCTTCCCTCTGCCATAGATTATCAAATTACCATTTTGCTGATCTAACTTCTTTTGGTTGGCTGGTTTTGGTGGGGTTTTTTGTTGTTGGTTTTTGGGTTGGTTTTTTTTTTTGTCTCCTTCCTAAATCAAATTTTTATTGCTAAGAAATGCCAATTTGCAAGATGCCTCCCTGGAGAACTGCGATTCAAGAGCCCAGCTGCCTCCGAGGAGCTGAGCTGCTGCCTGAAACAACCTCAGCTGCTGCTGTTCCAGGAGAAACCCCAAACCTGGGGCAAAAGAGACAGCTTTTCACTAAATATAGGAGGGAAAAATCCAGCAGTCGTGTCGGAAGGCGCTGTGGCTGCCAAGAGGGTGGCTGAGGGGTGGCTTGGGATTAAACACTGAGCCTCATTAAGGGGGTTGATCCCCAATTCCCCGGGGTGCCGCAAGGCTGAGAAATGGGTGATTCCCAGCTGGGACGAAGCTTCCCTAAGAACTTGGCTGCTTCCCAAGCTGCGGCTCGGCTGGAAAAGGCTCCGGTTGTCCTCCTGGCAGCAATTAAAGCACCGTGTCCTCCTCCTTGCCGGGAGCAGAACTTTGCTGAGCGGGGCAGGCGATGATGCGATCCCAGAGCAGCCCGTGCAAACACTTAATCTCTTTCAGAAGAGGCTGAAGGCGTGTTTATGGTGGGGTTTTAATAGCGGCTTGGATAAACAGCGGCGATAACCCGCGCTGGGCTCCCAGGGGATGATTAATGCTCCTGGCACAGTCACGCTCGCTCGCCTCACGGCCGGGATTGTTTGCGGTTATTAAAGAAGCGGGGAGAAAAAAAATAATAAAAAAAAATTCCAGGGGGAATAACGGACTTTGCCGTGTTTTATTGGGCTGATGGTTGTAGAGGGAACACGTTGGCCTCTTTGCTCACCCCGTGTCAGTGCCCAGCTCTGGCTGGCTGGAGAGGATGGGGGATGGAGGGATGAAGGATGAGGGCTCAAGGATGAAGGAGGAGGGATGAAGGATGAGAGGAGAAGGAGGAGGGAGGAGGAATGAAGGAGGACAGATGAAGGATGAAGGACGAAGAACTAGGGATGGTTTCTGGCCAGGTTTTTCCTTCTTGCCCTGTGATGCTCCTGGATCTATGCCCGGAATTGTGCACATCTCCTGCACTGTGGCTGAGGGCTCCCCAGGGACTGCACTAGCAGGGTATTGCATTTATTTAGGACCCTCCCAAAACCTGGCCATCCCTCAGGGGCCCTGAGCCCACCACTGCCTTCAACACATCCAGGACCTTGCAGAGCCACTGCACATCCTCAGGGTCCCCCCTGCAATGGGCACATCCCCGGGCTGCTGGCACTGGTCCCAGTCTGGGGATTGAGGCTGAAGAGATGTGATGGTGGAAACCACATCTCCATCCCCTTGCCATCCACCTCTGGCCCCACCAAACCACATGATCCCTCGGGGGTGCCCCACGCAGCCAGCCCGGATCACGTGTGGCCCCACACCTGCCCCAGGACCGTCTCTCCCTGGACAATGGACCCTTGTCCTAGGGCAGGACTGCACTGAAAAGAGTTTTTGTGGGGTGGGGTGGAAACTGTGATAAGGAGCTCTGGGCTGAAACACTCGCCTTCCACTGACTGTGCACTTGTGGTGATAAAGCAGCACTCACTGCTCCGGGCTGGGGTGACTTTCCCCTCTGCCCCATTGCACCCCAAAGGGGACACACCAGGCTTTAAACACAACCTTTAGCCAGGGAAAAGGTGGAAACAGCCTCACAGCGTTGGCAAAACCCCTTTGCAGTCAGGCAGCAGGAGCAAGAACTCCCGGCTCCCTCCTGCTGTCTCAGTCCCCAAACCCAGGTGACATCGAGGGGCTGCACCACCCTCGACATTTACTGTAACAGTTCAAAATTACTTCAGCACTCACAGGTCTGAAATAAACAGCGAAAAATCCCGGTCGCTTGGGATTTTGGGGTTTTGGGAGGGTCAGATAAAAGCTGTTTGTTTAGATGAGAAATTTGGACTGGAGAGGTGGTTTTCCCCCTCTCCCTCACGGCAGCATCACCACAGCCGGGAAAGCGGCTTAGTGAATTGTACAGTGTGATAATTGATTGAATTCCTGAAGAAATAAAGCAGCAGCCTTTAAACTCGGGGTCTGGAGCAGGAGGAAAAGGTTCTCCACACAGTGGTTTGTAGGAACGGACACAGGAGTAGCCAAAACCCCACGAAACCACAGTCACCAGGAGAAGTGACACACGTGGCTGCCCAGCCAATTAAAGAAAAAGCTCTTTTTAGGTTTAAAACAGGAAGGAATCGCTTCTCACCCAAAGGGAATCCTTTCTCTCCCCTCCAGAAGCTCCCTGGTTCCTCAAGCAGAAGTTTTGAAGCACCCTTGAACCCTTTGAGAAATGGGATGGGGAGGCCAAAAATGTGATTCATAATAAAAGAAAGGAAAAAATGAGCTTGAGCATCCCCAGCCAGAGGCCTTAGGGCTGTGATACACCCAGACAAATCACCAGATCTCCCCAGGCAGCACCAGGACCATCCCCAAATCCCCTCTGCTTTGCTCCACCACCCCTGCTCACCCTCTCCCATCACATTACCACCCCCAGACACGATACCTCAGAGCTCCCCTGAGAAATACCTGCCGTCAAAACCCCACATTTCCTTATTTTGGGGGATTCTGCCTTGCCCCTTCCAGCACTGCAACCCAAGCAGCTGACCCGAAATGCTGAGGGGCCAGTCGTGCTCCTCCGCGTGTGACACACCGCGGTGACAGCCTGGCCACGGCACACCCACCCGGGGAGTGGGAGGACGGAGTCTCCACGCGGGGATGATGGCAATGAAAAGGGACGGGGAGGCTCCTGCTGGCCCAGGGCAGCCACCAGGGACACCACCCGGCGTCCCCTGAGCCCGTGTCCCCTCCCCGAGCCGTTCAGCATCCGTCTCCGTGGCAACGCGATTTTCGCATCCTTCGGTATCTCCTGTCCCTCTGGTCCTCGGTGCTGCCGGTCCTGGGTACCATCCTGGGGTGGGAGAGCAGGGATAGGCCCTCCTGCTCCACAGGGTGCCCTTGGGGGTCTCTGAGCCCACCCTTGGTGCCCCAGCATGGATTTGGGGCAGCATGTGCCAGCTCTACCTTCCTGGGCCAACAGCCACGTCACCTGCCGGCCCTCTCCTGCACGTGGGATATTTTTCTGCCTGATCCCAGCTGAAGTTTTATAGGATGGGGTGACCCAGAACTGTGGGAATCCTTGGAGATGCAGCTGTTGAGAGGAACCTCTTCCCCAGCACGAAGTCCTGCAGCAGCATCCCCTTGGAAGATGCTCCTGTGTAAAGTGACAGAGAGCTGCCCTTCCCCTGCAGGATCATCCCCCGGCCACATCAGCCTTGGACAAGGCCTCCCTCGCTGGGATTTCCGGATACCAGTGCCATTGCACAGCCTGGTCCAGCCTCCCTGCTCACCCGAAACCCCCCCTGGTGCCAGAGGTTGCACCACAACAAGCCGGAGCCGGGAAAACCCCTCCCTGGAGCAGCTGGAAACGGAGGTTGGAGGGGCGCAGGAAATCTCCATTCATCGGCGCTTGGGTTCCAGCCAAACTGGAGCCAAACCAAGCTTTTTTTTTTTTTTTTTCCCCCAGTTTCCCAGTAAACTGGAGTTTCCAGAAGAACCGTGACTGGTAGGGGAAGGGGCCAGCAAGGGGGGACTGCAGGTAGATGCTGGCTCTGCCCCCAGCTCCATGATGTGCAGGCTCACAGGTGACACTCCCCTCTGGGCTTGGGGTCAGGGGGATGAAGGATTTTTGGGTGCCCAAGTCAGCCTGTGCAGGTGGTGAGTGATGGGGAAGGGTGGGAAGTCATGATTTTTGGCAGGAGGTTTAATAGACAGCACAGTTGCGATCTCCCAAGTCTTTTTGGGGGGGAAATGGCCCTGCACACCCTGTAGGGTCCCCAGCCCTGGCAGGAGGATTCATCCTTTGTCAAGGGGCCACGCTGTCCACATGGAGTCACCCTGTGGGCTCATGCCAAGGGGCCACAGTGGTGCCCAGCTGCTCTGCAACCCCCAGTAGAGTCCAAAAGTCCAGAGGTTTCCCCCTGTCCCCCCAAAAGAAGCTCTCCCTCCATGGCAAGTGTCTGCTGTGTCCTCATGGAGTGGTTGTCCCACAAGGAGCGATGGGTTCAGCCAACCCAGGGCCGGAGCTCAGGCCAGGCACAGTTCCCAGGTCTGAGGCCAGGCCCTGAGGGAAAAGGGATTTAGTTGATTAAATAGAAAACAAAACCAAAAAGAAGACAGGAACTCTCAAGCCCACTGACATGGGTCTGGTTTTCATTTCCAAAGAACTTTTTGTTACTTTTTTGCCATCAGCCTCATCCCTCCAAGCCCATAACGCTTGGTGTGATGTGATTTCGCTCACAGCCAGCAGAAACACGAGGTTATGCCGGGAAGGGGGTCACTTTGGCAGGAAGCAGCTTGAGGTGGACCTTGGCTGTGTCCCACAGGAGCTTTTACCCTCCTCCCCTTGCCCTTGATGCCCTCGAGGTGCTGCCGAGGGGTGTCTGCCCCCGTGGGGAGGAGATGCCCCAGGGGAGCCGGGAGGGGACCGGGACCCTGCAGGGATGGAGCTGCCTCCCACCCACCCCGTCCAGCCCAGCCTTCCTCCTGCCTCTTTTTTTCCGCTTTTCCCTTGATTCTCCTCCATCTCCTTCCCTCCCTCCCGTCCCAGCCAGCCCCTTCCCCTTCCCCGGCAGGCCCAGGAGCCAAGGGGACTTTGCCCCCCAAGGCAGCGCTCTCTCCGCTCTCCTTCCCGCAAAGCGCCGGAGCCTCCGGAGGGGGGAAGGAAAGACAAAAAAAAAAAACCACCCAAGAATTCTCCGGTCTTATCTGCGAGGGGAGGCAGGCTCGGTGGGCAGGGTTTGCGCGAAGGCTGCTGGCTTATAAGCAGGCGGCAGGAGGCAAAGCTGCCTGGCAGAAGGCACGGAGCGGGGCCGCGATGCGCCCGGCGCTGGGGATGCTGCTGGCGCTCGGCATCGCTGCTGCCCTCCGGCCGGAGCTGCAGCCCCCCGAGCACCCCCGCACCGAGCCAGGGGCCGTGCTCTTCGCCAGGGACTACAACAGCACGGCCGAGGTGGTTCTCTTCGACAGCGTCTCGGCCAGCTGGAATTACAACACCAACCTGACGGCCGAGAACGCCGCGCTGCAGGTGGGGTCGGGGGGACCCCGGGGTGGGAGGGTGATGGCACCGCGGGGGTGACCCCAGCGCAGGGATCTGGGGGGGTTGGGGGGATTGGGGAAGGGTGTGGGCACTTGGTGTGCTTCCCTTCCTCCTGTCTCGGCGCCTCAGCATGGCACTCGTAGTCCGGGCACCGCAGGGTTTGCCCCAGATTGGTTGTGGGAGAGGTTGTGCCCCAGAGTGACAGCTCAGGTCCTGGAACAGAGTGCAGGTTATTTTTAGAGGTGATTCCTTACTCCCAGCACCATCCACTTTTCTCCCCGCCTCCTCCAGACCAGGGTCAGGTGTCAAGTGTCCCTGTCCCCGTCCCTGCCCGGTGTCACCACGTCCCCGTGCTGGGGGTTTTAGTTTGGGGCAGACTCCAGGAGCCCAAAGTGCAACCCAGGCGACTGGGTGGCATCGTGACTGAGGCTGCCATCCCTTGTCCCCGTGTCCCCAGCCCAGGGGGATGAAACCAGCTTGGGGAAAGCACTCCAGGCTACTGGGAATTAGACATGAGCCCAGCTACGTGCAGGCAGAGTCCCTGTGGGCACCAAGTGTCTGTGGATCCCACAGGCATGTGAGTGTTTTCCCGGGGGTTTCCACGTGTCTGGGCTGGATTTAACAGGGCAGGGAGCTGGAGGAGCCCAGGGGCTACTCCCACTTGGGGGAGCTGCCCAGGCCAGGGCATGGCAGCATCTTGGGGACAGCAAGGCCAGGGGATGGCAGTGCCTGGGCAGGCTGTGAAGGTTTCCCTGGATCTTGCTGTCCCCAAGAGGCTGCTGGTGGCCCTGGCAAAAGGGTCATGGAGATGTCACTGCACGTAGCTCAGGGCTACACCTGCCACCCCTATAGCTATAGGTGCAGCCTATATGGGACCGAGGCGTGTTCAGGGACCCCAATCTCACCCAGGGGCTGCCACACTGCCCTGGACCCCACAGATCCTGCGGGGATGGGAGCACAGTGTGCCCCGTGCAGGAAGGAAACACGCCTTCCTGCGTAGGGGAGAGGCTGCTGCCAGGTCTGCCCACTTGGCAGGACACCCGAGAGGGCCCAAGTGCCCCTTCAGCCTTTATTTTGGTGAGCTGACGTGATGTCTGGGCAGGTGCCCAGCTTTGGCTGCAGATGTGGTGGGGCCAGGTGTGGCCGAGTCCAAGGTTAGGGCCAGGAGAGCACCTTGCATGGACTTTTCTCAAAAGGTGTTTCCAGCCCAGCTTTCACCCTTTTCTGTGCTATGAAATGTGTGAGGATCATGTCCAGGAGCTCCCTGTGATGTCAAAGCTCCTAAGCCAGCCCAGGTAGAGGGTCCAAACCCCTGAGATAACCCACTGTGGGGCAGCAGGGAGGGGTGGGGTGGGGAGGCCCTGACTGCTAAAGGATTAAGAGCTGGCCAACAGGACCCAAAAGGCTGAATTTGGGGGATTTGGGGAAGCCTTGGGTTTTAACACAAGAGGGACTGAGTCAGGCCAACAGGACATGGGCAGCTCCAGGGCCTGCCACAAAAAGTGGCTCTGGGACAAAGTGACATGGGGGGCAAGAGGCTGAAGGCAGGGGCAGGAAGGGACAGAGGGATGCTGGACAGACAGATGTCCCATCTCCTGCAGGCTGGGGCTCTGGGTGGTGGTGTTTGGGGTGTGTGGGCTGCTCATGGGTGCAGAACTTCAGGTGTCTGGGGCAGGGCAGCCCCAGTGTCCTGGGCTGCATCCTGAGCCCTCCCCAGGAGCAGGGAGGGACCAGGGTGGGAGACTTGGGGGCTGCCGGTGTCCAGAGGCCTCTGAGACCCACACAGGGGCACCCCCCTCCCAGAGAGACATCCCAGATGTGGAGGGGGCAAAGGGCCAGGGCTGGTGAGAGGGTCTTGGGCAGCACGGCTGGGCTCGGCTCGCTCCACCGGAGCTGTCAGGAGGGTTTAGGGTACGATTCACTTGACCAAACACAGGCGCCTGCTCGAGGAGGAGACAAAACACAGCTGGATCCTGCTTCCTCCAGCTCCCCCAGCTCTGTGTGGGGTCTGGGAAGGGGGAAAGGTATCCCCCCTGCTCAGTGGGATGGTGTCAGAGCAGGGTGTCTGTGGGGCTGGCACATGGGGAGCGGTTGGGGATGGTTGGTACCCGCAGTGATGCTGTGGGCACTGGGATGGCCAAGGGCAAGGTGGAAACCTGCTGGTGGCCAGCCAGGGACACCTGGCACTTCTGGCATTCCCACCCCCGTGTCCCAAGGCTGCTCCACGACTCCCTTCCCTCCCCTGTGCCAGCTGAGGGAATGCGAAGATTAAAATCAAACAAACCAGGCGTGTTGGAGCCAGGCTCAAAATGCCACGAGTCACAGCTAATGAGCTCCATAAATCACACCGTGCTGGCACGTGGACACCAACCAGGAGCTCTGCACCATCTCATTCCATCCTGTGCATCACCCAGCTCAGGACACTCTCAAAAGATCGGATTCCCAAAAATCCAGCTGGCACTGGCCGGGCTGGGAGGTGACCACCCACAACACACCCCATCCCAAAATCATGGCCACAGCTCCAGCTGCCTAAATAACCTCCCACAGCTCAGGCAGCTCCTGAAGGCCCATGGCCCTGGAAGGGAGGTCAGGGCTGGCAGGTGGGTGACAGTGAGACCCAAAATTGAGGGCTCGGAACAAATGGGTGCCCCTCTGCAAGGGGAAACCCAGACAAGGCACTTACAGGGCACAGGGTGCAGACAGCCTGGACAGAAATGTACAGAAAGAGATGGACAGAGGTAGCCAGAAGGTACAGGAGGGAGAAAAGCATGTGGGGCATCTCTGCAGTTTTCCTTTGGGCCTTGCAAAGGTGGGAAATGAGCAGGAAGAGGAATAAATTGAAGCCAGACCTCAGAGCTCCTTCTGGAACTGGCATTTGGCAGCAGCCAGAGCCGGCCCAGGAGCACCTGGACACCCTGTTCACATGGCCTGGACACCCCATCCCAGCATCCCACCCCATCTGGGCCACAAGACCCCGGAGCTGCCTCCAAAACACCCTCAAGGGCCACATTAGTGGGAGTTCTTCAGGGCTGCAGTCACTGCTGTGTGGGCTGGAAGCTGCTGTCTCTATCTGTGGATGCCATGGGCTGGGGACAGCCCTGCCTGTCACCTCACATCCCGTCACCTCTGACTCCCACAGACCCTCGTGGCTCTGAACCCAGCCCCCAAACCATCTCCAGGGTGGTGCCACCTCCCAGGGCTGGTCCTGAGCCCCCCGTCCCCTCTCGCCATGCAGGTCAAGGCGTCGCTGGAGGAGCAGAACTTCACCGAGCTTTGGGGGAAAAAAGCCAAGGAGCTCTATGGCAACATCTGGAACAACTTCAGTGACCCACAGTTGAGGAAAATCATCGGCTCCATCCAGACCCTGGGACCCTCCAACCTGCCCCTGGCCAAGAGAGAGCAGGTAGGAGAGGTGCCAGCAGAGCCCTGGGCATTGCTGGGTGCTGTGAAACCCCTTAGGGGACTTTTCTGGAACATCCAGACCCTCTGCTGACCTGCTGCATTTTGGAGGGTGTCACAGGCCCTGCACAGGGAGGACAGTGGTGGAAGGGGGAGATGGGGTGCTGTCTCTGGGGGATGTGGGGTGCCAGCCCTAACCTCATCTTGGAGCTATCCCAGCGGGAACTGGAGATTTCCTGCTTACCCAGAGCAGTCTTGGGCGTCACCTGGAGACCAGCCAGGCTGTGCCCATGGCCAGAGAAAGCTGCCCCAACTCTGCAGGGCTCCCTGGGGTGCAGCCCCCCCAAAAAAGGAGGACTACTGCAGCTACCCAGCTCCTGAGCCACCCATGAGACATGGAATGCCCTGGTGACAGAGTCCTGTGGAAGGGACATCAGGACATCCTGAGCTTTCCCCATCACAGTCCTGAGATTTCAGGGGAGTTTGCCTGAATTTTGGGTTCCATGCATGAAAATATTGCCCAGGCTGGGGCTGGCAGACACTCACCTCTGCACGAGAACAGGGACCGACCCCTCCATCCTGACCCGTGGCTCCCTCTCAGCCATTCCCACAGAAACCCTGGCAAAGCCCAGGGCTACAATCCTTTCCGGAGAACCGTCGGCGCTGGTTCCTTCCAGGAAACCCATCCCTGCCTTCTCCCAAATAACAGACAGCGTCATGTCTCCTCCCTGCACATCAGTCATGCCTCGCCCATCCCTGGGCAGCTCCATCCCACAGCCACCCCTGTCCCCATCGCCGGAGCAGAGGGATGGGAGTGGAGAGAGGGACATGGAACAGAGGAATTTCCTTCCCTGGGTATGGGTTTCCCAGGCACGTTCCAGGAAGCCTCCCGTTGCTATTGTTTGCTGTTGTTGAGGCTCACAGAAATAAATCCCCCTCCTCCTCCTGCTTTTCTTCTCATGTTTGTTTTAGATAAACAGGCTGTGCTGACAAACAGCTTTATAAACAGCCCCTCTCTGGGACACCACTGGCCCCAAGAGCCTCCCTGCTCCCACCCTGCCATGGGTGCAAAAACCCAGAGTGATAACACACTTACCTCACCAAAAAAGCGGCGTGAAAACACACCAGTCCTTCTCCACATCCCTCCTGACACACACTCTGGAGCTGGGGAGCCTCTGGATGTCTCCTGAAGGATCATTCCTGTCCCCTTCCAGCCTCAACATCTTTTCTTTTCCTACAGTACAACACCATCCTGAGCGACATGGACAAAATCTACTCCACGGCCAAGGTGTGCCTGCCCAACGGCACCTGCTGGGACCTGGAGCCAGGTATGGTCCCTGTCCCCTGATCCTGAGGGGTGCTGAGCACCCCATGGCCATGACATGGTCCCCACATCCTCACTGGGTCGGGAAGGGCAGATTCCACCCATGTTCATCGGGATTGTCCCAGGGTGAGGATGGGTGCTTTGGTCTGGTGTGGTGGTGGTGGCATCTCTGCAGAGCTCCTGTGGGATGTTCCCGTCTCCTGCCCCTTTCTCATGTCCTCCTTGTCCCCCCTTGTCCCAGACCTCTCGGACATCATGGCCACTTCCCGGAGCTACAAGAAGCTGCTCTATGCCTGGGAGGGGTGGCACAACGCCGCGGGGAACCCTCTGCGCCCCAAGTACGAGGAGTTTGTGGAGCTGAGCAACGAGGCATATGCAGCAGATGGTACGAACCCCACGGGGGATGCAGGGGGTGGTCGGGACTCAGGGGTGGGAGTTGGGGCCAGGACAATGCCCTGCTGCCCTCCCCACCCCACATGCAGCCAGGCATCCACCTTCCATTTCCCCCAGCACTATGGGGAAGGGGGAAGAATATCTTACTGATGATCCCTGGTCCCAGCTTTTGAGGGTGGGTGGTGGGGCAGCCTCTGGAGGCTGGAGCCAGAGCTCATCCCTGTGTCCCTGGCAGGATTTGAGGACACAGGCAGCTACTGGCGCTCCTGGTACGACTCAGAGACCTTTGAGGATGACCTGGAGAACATCTACAAGCAGCTGGAGCCGCTCTACCTCAACCTGCATGCCTTCGTGCGGAGGAAGCTGTATGACCGCTATGGCCCCAAATACATCAACCTGAGGGGTCCCATCCCTGCTCACCTCCTGGGTAAGAGATGGGACCCCCCCAGCCTGTGCCCAGGGGTGCTGGTGGGGTCAGAGGGGCACACGCAAGGCCATGACAGGACAGAAAGATCCCAGTTATCACCGTGTTTCTCTCCTGAGCTACCACCAGCTTTGCTCCAGCTTTTGTTCTCTCTTCTCAGGAAACATGTGGGCTCAGCAGTGGAACAACATCTATGACCTGATGGTGCCCTACCCTGACAAGCCGAACCTTGATGTCACCAGCAACATGGTGCAGCAGGTGATGGGCTGAGGGACTCACTGGGGGCACCAGGGGGAAAAACAGGGGGTGTTGCCACGACATTGACCCCATGGGAGTCACTGAGCTGCATAGGGAACAGCAGAAAGGCCATGTCCAAAGGGGAAGGGACAGCAAAGTGTGCTCTGTCTGTGGGAGTGACCAAGGAGGGACTGGTACCAGTCCCTGAGTTGGAGGTGGCATCCACACCATCACAGCACTCCAAGCACTGCTGGGGCATCAGCCCTGCTCCCTTCTCCTGTCCCTGCTGGGCACCAGCACCATTGCTTGCTGCTTCTTAGGGGTGCTCACACCCATTCTGGGGCTGGGGCTCCCCATCACTGTGGGAGGGGTAGGACCTCAGTCCCTTGGAGGGACCCACCTTCTCCCCATGGTTCTGGGAGAGCACCAGGGACAGTGCCCCTTCCTTGGCCATAACCTGCTGCCTGCTGCCCACCAGGGCTGGAATGCCACCCACATGTTCCGGGTCTCAGAGGAGTTCTTCACCTCCCTGGGGCTGCTGGAGATGCCCCCTGAGTTCTGGAAGGAGTCCATGCTGGAGAAGCCGACGGATGGGCGGGAGGTGGTGTGTCATGCCTCGGCCTGGGACTTCTACAATCGCAAGGATTTCAGGTCTGTGGGGCCATCAGTGACCCAGGGCTGTAGAGTAAGACCCTCCTCCATCCCTCTTGGTGGTCCCATTTTTGGGTATTTCCCCCAGCCTGGCCATGCAGCCCAGTCTGGACCTTCTGAGACAAGGTCTTGGGTGACCACACTACTCTGCCTTCCCCTCCACTGGGTCTTTCCCTTAATCTGTAGGGTATTGTCACCTGCTCTGGGACTGTGGGGGGGTCCTTCCCGTGGGGAGGGTGCACAGACAGCCGTGGTCCCTCCCCAGCTCAGGCAGGGCTGTTTGCACCCCGCAGGATCAAGCAGTGCACGTCGGTGACCATGGAGCAGCTGTTCACTGTGCACCACGAGATGGGTCACATCCAGTACTACCTGCAGTACAAGGACCAGCCCGTCTCCTTCCGCAGCGGGGCCAACCCTGGCTTCCACGAGGCCATTGGGGATGTCCTGTCCCTCTCTGTCTCCACCCCAAGCCACCTCCAGAAAATTGGTCTCCTCAGTAATGCCACTGAGGACAAAGGTACGGCAGCCACCCTGGGGTGCTGGGTGGCCTGGAGGGCTCAGGCACTGCCTGTGGCACTAGGAAGGGTTTGGGACATACCAGGGTGGGCTGCAATCTGGCAACACAGCCCAGAGCAGGCACAACCCCTTCTTGTCTCCATGGGTCCTTGTAGGACCTATTTTGTCTCCATCAGTCCATGTAGGACCTATTTTGTCTTCCTGGGTCCATACACAACCCATTCTTGTCTCCATGGGTCCACATAGGACTTATTTTGTCTCCCTGGGTCCATACACAACCCATTCTTGTCTCCATGGGTCCACACAGGACTTATTTTGCCTCCCTGGGTCTATGCACAGTCCCTTCCTGCCTCCAAGAGTCTTTGTAGACAACCCTTCTTGGCTCCATCCTCTTCACCCCTGAGGGCAGGAGGGATGCTCTCCAGAGCTCGTCTGTGCCTTGTCCTTCTCCGTCAGAGAGACAAGGTTTCTCCAAACCTGAAAACAACATCTTTGTGCTTGATTGGCTTTGACCTTTCCAGCATTCCTCCCTCCCTCCCTCCCTTCCCTCCCTCGCCAAGAAACATCCACCTCAGGAGCTCCGGGTGTGGAGGTGGCACCGGGCACTTCCATGCACAGTCACGAGGACAGGGAGCTGGTGGCGTGTCCTCCTGCCAGCCAGCACGGCGGAGCAGGACTTGTCCCTGCAGGGCACTGCCAGCCCTGGCAAGAGCCTCTCCCCCCTCCCACTGTCTCTCAGCTGCCACGCTGGAGCAGACGGCGACAGAGCAGCCCCAGCATTCCCAGACCTGCCCCAGGCAGAGGGGGGACCATCCCGGGGTCCCCCTACCGTGTCATTAAATGTGTTTTATGACGAGAAACACGTCGCACCGGCCAAGAGCATTGGGCCAGCACTGCACAAACAGCTCAGAGCAGATGGTCCCTGCCTGGAGCCATCGCTGCCCCACCAGCCAGCCCTTGGCAGGCAGGACACCACAGGGGTGGCAGCCAACAACCCCTCAGGGCAGTGCTGCCAACCCCTCTGTGACCCCACGGCTTCAGCTGGGTCTCCAGCAGGTCCTTCTCCAGCCTTCCCTCCCCAGGTTTTCTTGAGGGGAAAAGCAGATGTCACCCCCCCTGTGCTCCCCATGGCTAAGGGTTGGACTCGATCCCTGTGGGTCCTTTCCAGCTCAGCATATTCTGTGATTCTGTGGCTGTTCTAGAGCTGACTCAGGTTTTGGGTCTAAACCATCAGAGCCTTTGCAGTGCTGTGACAGCCCTGAAGATCAAGCACCCCCAAGCCCCCTCACCCTGAGGCCCCAGAGTGAAGGTGTGAAGAGTTGCACTCACCAAACACCTCGCTCTGAGAGCTGGGCTAAGGGCAGGGGGACACCACACTTGTCACCATCCTTGTCTCCTCTCAGTAAAAAGGCACACATTGCCCCAGGTAGGAGCTGCATCTACAGAATCCTCCCATGTCCTACACAGCCTTCTCTGGGAGCAGCATTACATGTTGAAAAGCTGTCCCCATTTCTCACCCAGATCTGCTCACCTTCTTGCCCACAATAAGTCTGGTGGCCGTGGCGCTGTCTATCCAGGCTCCTTCCCAGCCTGGTTCAGGCTCTGTTTTCCACAGAGAGCAACATTAACTACCTGCTGAAGATGGCCCTGGAGAAGATTGCCTTCCTGCCCTTTGGCTACCTCATCGACCAGTGGCGCTGGGACGTGTTCAGGGGCCGCACGCCCCCGAGCCGCTACAACTACGACTGGTGGTACCTGAGGTAGAGGAGGGTCACCGAGGGGGGCTGGGGCTGTAGGAGCTGGGGCTGTGCAGGGAAGGTGGGCAGGAAAGAGGAAAGGAGGGGCAAACCAGAAAGGCAGCTGTGGAGATGGCTGGAGAACAATGGAGAGGTGGGTGGGTGGGGGCGATGGATGGATGGAGGGAGGGATGGAGGGAGGGAGGGAGGGAGGGATGGATGGATGGACAGAAATACATGAAATCACACTCTACCTGTCCAGATTTATTCAGCTCCATGCCTTCCCTTCCCATTCCCTGCCTTGATTCTCCTGGCCCCTTACTATTTCCGTGCTCATGCTGCTGTTCCCTGTTGTCTACAGAACCAAATACCAGGGTATCTGTGCTCCAGTCTCAAGGAATGAAAGCAACTTTGACCCCGGAGCAAAGTACCACATCCCTGGCAACACCCCTTACATCAGGTAGAGGAAGTGCTGGCAAGGGAACCAAATTTTGGGGCACAGTGGGTGGGGCTCAGCTCTCTGGGATGTGCTGCTCCTGCTCAAGACACGGAGATCATCCAATGCTTGGGACCTCAAATGGTGGTGTTGAGCTCTGGGGCTTGTCTGCTTCCCTTTGTTCCCATTTCTGACCTTCATGGGCTTCCTTGGCAGGTACTTTGTGAGCTTCATCCTCCAGTTCCAGTTTCACAAGGCACTGTGCCAGGCAGCCAACCACAACGGTCCCCTGCACACCTGTGACATCTACATGTCCAAAGAGGCTGGAAACAAACTCAGGTGGGGACAGAGGAGGGTCGGGACAATCAGCACGGGCAGATGTGTGCATGGAAGATGATGGTGTGCAAAGGAAGGAAAGAAGAAAGGAAGGAAAGAAAAGTGGCTCTGGAGATGGCTGGAGAAATAGCTTTGGAGATGGATGGATGGATGGATGGATGGATGGATGGATGGATGGATGGATGGATGGATGGATGGATGGAAATACATGGAAGCACCCCCACTGATGGTGGGCTGTGTGGTCCTCACCAGAGTACTGCTATTGTCCCTGCCATGAGCTCCCACCCACACAAGAGGTCACTAAAGCATGTTTGGTTCCTGTTGGCTCCCTGGGTGTTACACACATGAGCAGGTGATGGGAAGTCCTCAGCCCTCACATGCAGGACAAGTGGTGGCTTCAAAGGCAGTTCCCACTTTGATGTGCCACTCAGGGATAGCACCTTCAACTCTTGTGATGCTGAGATCCCATCACTGCTTCTCTCCCATCCATCCCTGGCCTCATGCTGGCTCTTGCTGTCCCACACCCCTGCAGGGAAGTGTTGAGAGCTGGGTCTTCCAAGTCGTGGCAGGAAGTCCTGTTCAACCTCACTGGCACGGATAAGATGGATGCTAGGCCCCTCCTGGAGTACTTCAGCCCTGTCACCACGTGGCTTGAGGAGCAGAACAGCAAGACCAATGAGGTGCTGGGGTGGCCTGAGTTGCACTGGCGTCCCCCTGTCCCTGAAGGCTACCCTGAAGGCATTGGTAAGGCTGCAGCTCCACCCCAGGGTGGGGAGGGGCAGGAAGGTGTCCCCAAGGGATGTCACTAATCCCTGGGCAGGACAGTGGAGACAAGGGAGGTCTCTGCAGTGGGTGGGGTGGTCCTCATGCCAGAGAAGGAAACTAACCAGCCCCAGTGGAGTCCCACGGGGTGTTGCTGCCCAGGAAGCAGGTGCCATTGGCATACCATTGTCTAAGGCCGTGGTCCTGCCACTGCAATAATGCCATCAGCCATGGTGTGACAGGGCATCTCCTTTCAGCTGCTTCCTTTCTGCTCATGTGGGAGGGTCTAGGGCACACAGCTTGTCCTGTTATCCCATCCTCTGCCCAGTGGATCACCCCAGCTGTGCCCCTCTGCCACCATTCCTTGGCACAGCCTGCTCCCAAGCTGTGGTATCCCACCTGCACTTCTGGGAAAAGCTCAGCTGTGGCTTCTCCATGGGATAGTGCTCCAGCAAAGGGATGTGGCTTCTCCTGACCTCCCCTCCCTCCTCTCCCACTTATCTCCTCCTCTTAGACAAAATAACAGACGAAGCACAAGCCAAAGAGTTCCTGGCCGAGTACAACAGCACAGCCGAGGCAGTGTGGAACGCCTACACCGAGGCGTCCTGGGCGTACAACACCAACATCACCGACCACAACAAGGAGGTCATGGTATGGGAACCACCCTGGGGCTGTGCAGGGAGAGCCACCAGCCAGGGTGGGCAGCTGGTGCCCAGGGAACATTTCAGAGGAGCTCTGAAAGCCTGGGCACCTCACCCAGGGGTGATGTTCTCACCCAGGAGGTGCCTTTTCCATGAAAACCCTCATCATTCCATGAGGCACCCACAAAGGTGGCCATGGGGAGGGTGTCAGCCCTGAGGTGGCAGGTGGTGTTTCTAGTGATGGGCTGTGTCTTGGGGGTCTCAAAGTCATTCCTCTTCCACCCTCGTAGCTGGAGAAGAACTTGGCCATGTCCAAGCACACCCTGGAGTACGGCGTGAGGGCCAGGCAGTTCGACACCTCCGACTTCCAGGACCAAAGTGTCATCCGCATCCTCAAGAAGCTGAGTGTCATCGAGAGGGCAGCCCTGTCTGAGGAGGAGCTGAGGGAGGTGAGCAGCAAGGGGACAGGGCAGGATTGTGTCACCTGCCTGTGTGGAGACACTGGTTCCTCCCAAAATGTAGAAAGTCCCACTGGGCAGCTGCCCCATGCCCTTGGAAAAAGTGATAGCTTGGTACCTTCTACACACAGCCAAGATCCTCATCTCCAGGTTTTCCCACCCAAAGGTTGCCTTTTCCAGGCTGCAGTGGGGCCTGGATCCTTGGGTGACAATGGCACGTTGGTTGTTGGCCCCAGGCCCCCCTGTTGCCTCCATTTGGGGTCACACTTGGCCTTGGAAGGGGCCAGAGGGAAACACCTGAGATCACCTCAGTGGGCTCTGCCATTCCCCAGTATCAGGAGCAAGGATAACCCATTGACACGACCTGATTTCCCTTGCAGTATAACACCCTGCTCTCAGATATGGAGACCACATACAGCGTGGCCAAGGTCTGCAGAGACGACAAAACCTGTCACCCACTGGATCCTGGTAAG
The DNA here is from genome assembly GCA_035584035.1 of Lepidocolaptes lacrymiger. NCBI lineage: Eukaryota > Metazoa > Chordata > Aves > Passeriformes > Dendrocolaptidae > Lepidocolaptes > Lepidocolaptes lacrymiger. The sequence goes on along the minus strand of JAXCLP010000081.1, from coordinate 1,431,139 downwards.
ATCTGGCAGGGTGTCCTCAGAGGCATCTGCACAGGCCCAGAAAGGAGGGATTTTTTAATGAGTGCATGAAGAAAGGTCATGAAGGGTCCTTCCACCTTCCCTGTGGTGGCCCCTGAGCAGCACGTTGGCTGCAGCATCATCATGCCAGTTCAGCCTGGCCAAGAGCATCACTTTGGCTTCATTGCTGTCTCTTCAGACCTCACAGACATCATGGCCACCTCTCGGGACTACAACGAGCTCCTCTTTGCCTGGAAGGGCTGGCGGGACGCGTCGGGCAAGAAGATGAGGAACAACTACAAGCGATACGTGGAACTGAGCAACAAGGCAGCCGTGCTCAATGGTCAGTGCCCCATGGTCCTATCCCCCTTTGAGCAGAGGATTGGGCTCTTCATCCAACCGGGGGGCAAAATCTGAAAGGGGTGGAGGCCCCACGATGTCCCATGTCTCACAGATAAGGAGGGACCTGGGGTGTCTGAGCAGCAAGACAGACTCTTGCCCAGGAAAGGCAGTGTCTGACAAATGGTTCTCATGCCCTACCACAGGTTACACGGACAATGGGGCCTACTGGAGGTCCCTGTATGAGACACCCACCTTCGAGGAAGACCTGGAGAGGCTGTACGAGCAGCTGCAGCCCCTGTACCTCAACCTGCACGCCTACGTACGCCGAGCCCTCTACAAAAACTATGGGCCAGAGCACATAAACCTCAAGGGCCCCATCCCTGCTCATCTGCTGGGTAAGGCAGGGACCAGGCAGGGCAGGGACCAGGCAGGGTGACCCACCTGTCCAGAAGGAGGGAGTAACTCGTCCCTTTTGCCCCCTTCCCAGGCAACATGTGGGCTCAGTCATGGTCCAACATTTTCGACCTGGTGATACCTTTCCCGAATGCCACCAAGGTGGATGCCACTCCAGCCATGAAACAACAGGTCAGTGCTTTTCCAGGTTGCTCTGGGGAAGCCCTTTGGGACCCAGCACCCTTTGGCTGTTGCCAAATTCTCTGGCACTGCCAAAAAAATCCAGGCCTCACCCATATTCTCTCCCCATCTGGACATGCCAGGGGCTGGATCCAACTCTAGGTGACCCCCAAACATGTCCTTGCCCAGACCAACAGGGCTATCCCTGGATTCCCATCCTTCCCACAGCCCCCAGCACCCTCCACAGCCCTCTCAGGTCTCTGCTCTGTCCCCAGGGCTGGACACCAAAGAGGATGTTTGAAGAGTCGGACCGCTTCTTCACCTCTCTGGGCCTCATCCCCATGCCCCAGGAGTTCTGGGACAAGTCCATGATTGAGAAGCCATCAGATGGGCGGGAGGTGGTGTGCCATGCCTCAGCCTGGGACTTCTACAACCGCAAGGATTTCAGGTGCCTGTGGGGAGCAGGTGGTGGCCACAGCTGATGTGGGGCTGGGGCAGGAAGCAGCATCCTTGTAGAACAAGGGCTGATGCCTCCAGTGTGTCTTGCCCTGTGGTTGTGGTACCCCCACTATGGCACTGCCAAGGTGCTGGCACTGCTGGCAGGTGCCCCTGTGGTGGATGGAGGGCAATCAGTGCCTTCCCTGCCTTGCCCTGGAGAATGGAAAACCCAATGGACAGGAACAGAGAAAGGGCAGAGTCAGCAGGAGATGCAGGAGAAGAGGGAGAGACCAACCCCATGGGGCAGGACCAGCCCAGCCTGGCATCAGATGTGGGGTGGGAGCCCATGCAAAGGGAGGACAAAGGGAAAAACAGCTGAGTGATGGTTCCCAGAGGTTTTCACACTCCCTTCTCCCCCAACCCCATGTCCTGGTCCAGGATCAAGCAGTGCACGGTGGTGAACATGGACGACCTGATCACGGTGCACCACGAGATGGGCCACGTCCAGTATTTCCTGCAGTACAAGGACCAGCCCGTCTCCTTCCGGGATGGGGCCAACCCCGGGTTCCACGAGGCTGTGGGGGATGTCATGGCCTTGTCTGTCTCCACGCCCAAACATCTGCACAGCATCAAACTGCTGGATAAAGTCATGGAGAATGAAGGTGAGCTGGGAGGGGAGCACCACCATGGGAACAGCTGGACATGCAGAGGGTCAGGAGGGCCTGGGCAGGGTGCAAGGGGTCAGGGGTGGCTTTGTGTGCAGGGAGGGGACAGGACCTGTCAGGAACACCCTGCTCTGGGGCAGAATGACCCATCCATCCAGGGTGGAGAGGTGGGTGCAGCACTGCCTTGCTCACCCCTCCATGCCCTGGGCAGAGAGTGACATCAACTACCTGATGAGCATCGCCCTGGACAAAATCGCCTTCCTGCCCTTCGGGTACCTCATGGACCAGTGGCGCTGGAAGGTGTTTGATGGGCGGATCAAGGAGGACGAGTACAACAAGGAGTGGTGGAACCTCAGGTATGACTGAATTCAGACCCACTCTCTGGGTGTTTTCTCCCTGTGGTCCAGCTGGCTGCAATGGGACTCGAGGGGACACACAATCCTCCCTTCCCATTTCCCCCCACCTTCTTGCTAACTCTCCTTCTCTGGCCCAGGGTGAAGTACCAGGGCTTGTGCCCACCAACACTGAGGTCTGAATATGACTTTGACCCCGGGGCGAAGTTTCACATCCCTGCCAACGTCCCCTACATCAGGTGAGCAAGCAGGGCTGGGGCACAAGGGACACCACTTGGACACAGAGCCCCCAGTCCAGGTGCCAGTGGTGGCACCTTTTGTCTGGGCTGGTGAGATACCTGGTAACACCATGCTGAGGGTGCTGGGCAGCCCCAGGGACTCTGAACGAGCTTCTGAGGAGAAGGTTGGATTTGGGGGAATTTCCTCCTGTCTGAGGAAGATGGACTCATCCACAGAGACAAATATAAAACATGTTACAGGAGAAACAGCCTCTGCAGGTCGGGCTGAGGTCATGCAGGTGCATCTCCAAAGCCAGTGATGTTCCTCCAGACCAGGAGGGTGAAACCAGAGCATGAGGGAGGCCACATCCTCCCTTGCACAGCCACCAGCAGGATCCATTCCCATCTCCTCCCCCCTCTCCACCAGGTACTTTGTCAGCTTCGTGATCCAGTTCCAGTTCCACGAGGCTCTCTGTAAGGAAGCCGGGCACACGGGTCCCCTGCACACCTGTGACATCTACAAGTCCACGAAGGCTGGGAAGATCTTGGGGTAGGTGTGTGGGCAGGGCAGAACCAAGAGATTTATGTCCTCAAACACCTTAAAGCCAGTCCAGAAGGACAGGAGGCAACGCAGCCCTTGGTCATCCCTCCCCTCCCTGCCCAAGCATGGGATGCTCCAGCCCTGGCCCTGCGGAGTGGGCAGGGGGTACCTGGGGCAGGGGGCACCTTGGGCTGGGCGCTGGGGCTGTGATTGCAAAAGCAGCCACTAGATGGTAGCTGGGCCCCTGGCAGGTGGAAGGCTCCCTCCCTCCTCCTCCTCCTCCTCCCAGCCCCCAGTTCCTTAGGGAAAACAACCCCCTTGCTTCACGAAAAGCACCTGCAAAATTAACCCTTTCGCTCAGGAGCTGCTCTGCGTCAGGCTGGATCCACTGGAGGGCTCTAACCCATGCAAACCCCCCTTTCCCCACAAGTTAAACCTCTTTCCCTGTGGTGCTGGGCATTCAGACTGTACCCAGGGCTGCTGATGCCAAGAGCCCCAAGGGAAAGGGAAGGGCTGGTGGCCGAGGGGGCGATGGGGAACCCACTGGAGCTGATTTCTCCTGCCACAGGGATGCCCTGAAGCTGGGGTTCAGCAAGCCGTGGCCCGAGGCCATGAAGCTCATCACAGGCCAGCCCAACATGTCAGCAGAGGCCCTGATGAGCTACTTCGAGCCACTCATGACGTGGCTGGAGAAGGAGAACAAGAAGAACGGGGAGGTCCTGGGCTGGCCCGAGTACAGCTGGACTCCTTACTCAGGTATGCAAGGCTCAGCCAAGCACAGCAGGTCCATGACGGGGCACAGCTCAGGGTGAGATGGATCTGTCTTGGTGACCCTTGGCCACCCCAAAAACCACAGGGTGTTTGGGTGCTTCTCCTTGATTTCTGATGGAGCTGAGTCTAAGAGACCAGCAAGGGTGGGCTGGTGACCCAACGTGCCACAGCCCAGAGCCACACCAACCATGCCTCTCATTTCTCCCTTTGCCAGCCACTCCAGATGACAACTCTGACAAAACTGATTTCCTGGGAATGTCCCTGACCAAAAGTCAAGCCACGGCAGGTGGCTGGGTCCTGCTCGCCCTGGCACTCATCTTCCTCATCACCACCATCTTCTTTGGCGTCAAGTTCCACTCGTCCAGGAGAAGGGCCTTCAAAACCAGCTCAGAAATGGAACTGAAATGAGGCAGCCGTCGGCAGGGCAGCAGGGACAGGGTGCAAGCATGGGCACTTGGCCAGGCTGGCAGCCATGCCATGGGCACACTTGCCAACAAAGCCATGGGTTTCCACAGCCCAGGACTCCTCTCTCCTATCAGGTCAGACATTTCTTTCCACTATGCAAGAGCCAAAGCAGAGAAGAGCTATTTATTTGTCAATGTCTGCATCAGGGGAAAGAGAAATTCCGGCGCCGGCAGGCACGGAGCCGTCACGAGCTGCCCCTGTGCCCAGGGCTGGAGCTGGTCCAGCCTGGTCACCCACCAGCCAACTCTGACCTGTGGGCAAAGCCACAGAGACTTGAGAGACAGAGGACAGTTTGGGGAGGGACAGAGCACCTTCTCCCCCGGGTTTGCCTCTGCCAGGCTGTTCGCTTGCATGGATGAAAAATAAACCCATGTCTTGGCACCCTCCGAGCAGCAGCTCAGCTCCTTCTTGCAGGTGGGCTGGGACCTCTGTGGGACAGGGCTCTTGAGCTGCCACCCCGACCTGGTGCTAGCACAGATCCCAGGGGACCAGCCTGGATATGAGGCAGCACCCCTGAGGCACCCAGCTTCCCCCATGCCCGGCGTGAGAGCTCAGCATCCCCTGGCAGCATCTCCATCCCCCCCGAATAGCGGCTCCCATCACAGCTGACAGCCCGTGGGCTCCCTGCGAAACACGTGCCTAAGGAAGGGGCTGGATCGGGGCCAGCAATCCCCAAAGTCCAGGCATGAACTGTTCAAAGGGTTGGGATAGGGGGGGTTCACCAAGCCCGAGCTGGGACAAGACTGGAGCTGTCACTGCTGTGGCTCCAGCACTCGATGACACACATTTACGTAAGAGCCAGGGAGGGGGGTCCAAGGTCAGCGCTCGCCCCCCGCCCTCCAGCCCCTGATTATCTTGGGATCAGCCGTGCTCCAGGGCCCCCACCCAGCTCCCCCCTCCCCGGCCCGACTTTCTTCTGCTTCTGTAAATAAAACTTCCTATTTGTTCGGCGGTGATTAGGTGCAAAACTAATCCCGGGCCGGGGATTATTGCAGCCTTAAAGAGCTGTGATCTGCTGCAGCCCGGAGCGGCAGGGGAAATGAGGGGGGATCTGGGATGATGCAGCCACCCCGCTCCCATCCCATGGCCTGTGCCCTCTGTCGTGTCTCACACCGGGACCGGGAGCGGCTCCTGGCACCTGGCAGAGGGGCAGCAGGCAGGTGTGTGCCCCCCACGCTCCGGGCTTTGTTTGCCTTCCATCCTCCTCGGAGCCCAGGAGGTGACACCCCGAACAGGAGCAGCCCCCGACACCGGAGCTCACCCCGTGTCCTTCCCACAGCCACAGCCTGGTGTGTCTGTTTTACATCCCCGCACACCAGGCGCCCTCCTCGCCCCCCTCCCCGCCGGGGTGATGCTCCCGGAGCAGAGACCTGGCACGGTGAGAGCTGCGTTTGGTGCCAAGTGTATTTTGAGCCTGGGAAAGCAGGCTGGTGCAGGTGTGCTCCATCCAGCTCAGCTCCTCGCCAGTAATTTTGGAGCTCCCTGGCTCCTTTCTGCCCCATCAGTGGAGGAAAAGAGGTCTCCGAGATCATCAAGATCCTGCAAGTTTCGTGAAAATTGCTTTCTGGAGGAGAGGATTGGGGGAAAAAAATAGAAAAGAGCCACACTGAACGCTGTCGCTCAGGGACTGCAAGGCAGGCTCAGCCCTAGTTAGACATCAGAGAATCCACAGAGGAGAGGAGGCTGCCCTGCAGTGGGTACAGCATACAGCTACAGGGATGAGTGATGGGTGCTCTGGGCTGTGGCCCCTGCCCAGAGGCAGACACAACCCAGGCCCACCGTCCCTGCAGAAGGCAGGGCAGACACCAGGTTACCCCAGCGCAGGTCCAAGGTCCGTGCAGCAGGTGGGATTGGACACCAGCCAGCCCTCGACACGGCTCCAAGGTCCACACAGCAGATGGGACGGCGTTGGACACCAGGTTACCTCCAACACAGGTCCAGAGTCCAACCAGGAGATGTGGCTGGACACAAAGTGCAGCCCGAGGGGAGGCTGAAGGTCCCACCTTGAGCTCAACTGGAGATGCTGGACTGGGTGAGGGGGTTGTGGGTGAAGCTTTTGAGGACAGTGAGGGCTGGCTGGTGCCCCGAGGGCTCTGCCAAGCCGGCAGCAATGTTTTACAAGATACCTTTAAACCGAGGATGATTTCCCTTCCCCGCTGCGATAACATCTGGAGAGATTTTGCTGCCTTCTGGCTCCTGCATCATGCTTGCTGCTGAAATTAGGAGGCTCAGCAAAATCACTCCCTAAGGAGAAAAGACGAAACGTAAAAGCAGAAAAAAAGGAAGAGATTCCCCCTCGATTCACAGAACTCCTAGAGGGGAGCTCAGGAAGCAGCGGGTACTCAGGCTTGGGGGGAGCTGTTCTGCACCCCCCTACCTGTATGTGAAGCTCCCAGAAAGGAGAATTGCTTTAAAACTCCATGAATTCAAGGCAAGAAACACTTTGGGTTCCCTTCACCAGCTCTGGCACCCTTTGGGCACCACACAAGCCCATTTTCCATTTTTTTAGGTTCATCATCTGCCCTAGGAAGGTGGCTGGGGGGTTCCCACAGCCCGTGGCCCCTCGGTGCTGGCAGGGCCTGGCCAAGCCAGGGCTATTCTTAGCTGGTGGATGGCCAGGCAGGAGCAGACAGGGTGCTCAGGGCTGCGTTCCTCACATTCCCCTTCCCCAGGGACAAGGAGCGCCTGGAAATATCCAGCCACAGCCTGGCAGCAGCTGGGGGCCATCAGAGGGGGCCACCCCTGGTGGGGGAGAGTGGGGAGGTGGCATTGGGGACATCCCAGGGGACAGCAGAAGTGCGGGAGGGATGTGGGGAGCTGTGGCAGGGCCTGGGGATGCCCCATCCCTGCCCCTCATGGTTTGGTCCCTGCAAGCCCTGGCTGGCACCATCCTTCCCTCCCCGCTGCTCCAGCAGGGCTGAGGGGGGTGAAGGTGAATTTGGGGTAAGTGGAAAGTGGGAGACCCCATATTCTGCCCTCTAAGCAAGCTTGGACTCCCCCCGGCCCTGTGGGTGAGCTAGAATTCCCTACCAGAGGGGACAGGGCCAGATCTGGCTCAAAAACACCCCTACCCCCCTCCAATGTCCATCCTTGATGGAGGATTGGGGGGTGCCACCCAAGCCTGGGAATGCTTTGCACCAGCACCCAGGTCCTACAATCACCAGGGGCTGCACCCCCAGCCCCACAGAGCCCCCATCCTGCATCCCTCCATCCCACTGTCTCAGCAGCAGGATCCCAAAGCAGGCTCTGCCCCTGTCCCAGCGCTGGTGGGGACTGTTCCCACCCCTGGAGGCTCCTCCCTGAGCTGCCACTGTCCCACCAGGGCCTCGCAGGTGACAGGGAGAGAATTGTCCCAGGCTGGAAGTGCTGGGAGAACGTGCCCATGCCCTTGGCACTCAGTGCCTGTCCCCCTTGCCCAGGAGGTTTTGCAGACCTCCCACAGCCACATCCTGCCCTTCCCTGCCCTTCCCTGCAGCATCCCTGTGAGTTATTGCAGCCCTGGTGCCCCATCCATCCTCCTGGCAGGTGAGTCACAGCCTGCCCCGTGCCTCAGTTTCCCCCGCTGTGCAGGGAGGGCAGGCAGGATGCCAGGGTGGCTGCTGGGAACCAGCTGGGCACGTCCCAGTCCAAGGTCTCCAGGGTCTTTCCTGCCATTTCCAAGTGGGAAGTGGCTCTTGTGAGGAAACAAGATCCGTGACTTGGTTTAATGTCAGTCCTTCCCAGGTTTGCAGCGCCCCTGGGCTGGTGTGGTGGAAGGCCTGGGCTGCTGAGGGTTCATTTTGGCTGCACATTTTACCCTTGTTTTTTTAGGGTGGGGTCTTTTTTTGTTTGTTTTTATATATACTGAAGAGTGTGAAGGTGAGAGCTTCAAAAAACATATCAGGATTCGGAGTGGTGGGGCGGAGGAGGGAGACAGGACAAGGAGCATCCTTCCCCCTGTGAAATAAATTTACAGCCCCAATCCCTCCCTCCCTCCCCCATCACATCCCTGGAGCATCTTCCAAAAGTGAAGGGCAAAGCAGGGACATGAGCCGTGCCAGGCAGCCGGACACTCGAGCGTGTCTGGGGACAGTCCTGGTGGCTGGAGGCGGCTTTGGGGACCACGAGAGCCCCGTCTCTCCCTTCCCAGCTGTGTTTGCAGTGTGGCTCTAATTACAGAAATGTGGAGAAATGTCGTCTCTCAGTTGGCAAACATTTCTCCTGGCAAGCACCAGCCGACAGCTGCCGTGCTGGGATTCCAGTGGGCTCCCATCCCCTCCGCCCCACACCTCCCACCCCAAATCCACAGCCCACCTCACGGCTGTGCCCACTCGCCCGATGTGCCTGTGCCTGCCCAGGGCAGCCCCTCGGGGGGCAGGTGGTAATTCCTGCACACGTTCTAATTCCCTGCACTCCCAGGTGGCTCCTTAGGCACTTGTGCTGCAGGAGCAGGGAGCGGGAGGACACCCTTGGGAAGCACCCAGGTCTCCTTTGCCCTTGGAAACGAGGTGGTTTCCCGCTGATTCCCCAGGGTGTGGGAAGGAACAAAAGAAGGGGAAAGGAGCAAAACCTCAGAAACACTCAAGGAGGAGGAGGAGGAGGAGGACGAGGCAAGGAAAGAGCTGAGTGAGGGAGGAGGAGGAGAGCAGGGCAGGGAGAGAGAGGATTACTGCTCAGTTGAATTAGAGGGAGCCCTTCAGCTGCCTCGAACAGCAGGAGAATTTGCCCAAAGACCCCAATTTTTCCTAGTTGGGATAAAATGTAAGCACGGGATTAACTGCAAACGTATGCTTAAAGCCCAGGGAATTGAAAGAAGTCTGGGCATAAAGTGCTCCGAAGAGGGCAGGGAGGCAGGGCATGGACCAGCAGCCGTGTGGATGACCCGGCTCTGGAGGGATGCACTGGGGGAACTGGGAGAGCTGGGGCAGGGGTGGGGGGACTGGAAGAGCCATAGGTGCACTGGGAGGCTCCTGGAGCTTAGTGAATAATAACCTGAAAGGGAATGACGTGACTCAACTCCATCTGCGAGGGCTGTGTGGGGAAGAGGGCTGGGAAGAGAGGCTCTTCCATCAGCCACGTCATGGGATGAGACTCCCCGGCAGGAGAAAGGGGGATCGAAGTGGCCCCACTGCCATGCCCGGAGCAGGACAAGCCTTCCTGGGGTCAGAGCACAGCCCCAGCCCTGGCAGAGGGTCTGGGGAGGCCGGGGTTGTGCCCTGCCCCATGCCCAGAGCCCCACTCTGCAGACCCACTGCCCGCAGGGGAGGGCTGTGAGCCAACACGTGCCCTTATCGTCAGACACATCCGTGTCCACGTGATGTGCCCACGAACATCCCGGACTGATTTATGGGATGAGAGGAGGGCAGGAGGCCAACCTTAAATCCTGACTGCCTGGTGATTAATAATCATAATTATGATCATATTAGCGGTAGTAATAATAGTTTGCTTTCCCCTGCAGGACTGGCCATCCAGGAATCTCAGCGAGGTTCCGCCAGGCCAAGTGACCAATGTCCCTGTTTTCCAGCGAGGAAATTGCGGCACAGAGCTGTCTCCCTTGAGTCACACAGTATATCAACAAGAAAACAGAGAAGGCAGGAGTCTGGACTCTGTGTCCCTCTCCCTCCCCCATGCTATTAAGCTGCATCTGTGTAATATAGAGCAAAACATCCTCCACGACTCGCAGTAAATCACGGCAGAGGCAGTGTGCAGAGTGGATGGGGGGAGATAATGGGTTTTTCACCCTCTTCAACAATAGAACAAGTTTTTCTCCGCTGGGGAAGGCTGACTCCTCTGAGAGACAGAGATAAAAGCAGCACCGAGGCTCTGAAATGGGCCTGAAAGGGCACCTGCCTCTGCTCATCCACTTGCATTGCTGGCCCAGGGACAGGAGGCAACTCGGGCAGGGGTCAAGAGCCCCACGGGCATGGCCTGGTCCCCATGTGCATTGCTGAGGTGCCCTGGAATATTAATTGAAAATCCCAGCAAAACACTCCTGCTGATGATAATGGACCGTAATCCTCTTAGACCAATTTCATGCCTGAAAAATCATGCATAACCAAATAATAATAGAAAGCCCCTCTCTGGACACTGTACTTAGCAGTGGGCACAGGAGAAGAGGGTCGCCCAGAGGGGATTTCTCAGGAAGGAATGGGAGCTGGTCCCCTTGGTCCTCACCCCCGAGGGACACGGAGAGGTGGGCAGGAGAAGAGCTGAACTTGGGGCTAGGTCTCAACATCTGCTCTAGCAGGGCAGCATCACCTTGGGACCCCGATGTCCCCCAGAGACCTGGGGCTCCACTGCGACCCCACAGAGCCCATGGGAATTTCTGTGGTCCCAGCACCCCGGGACCTCCTGGATTCTCCGTGTCCATCAGATCTCCCAGGACCCCCTGGACCCTCCATGTCCCGCAGAGTTTTCCGAACCCCCGTGACGCTCCATGTCCCTCAAGGATGCTTCGTGCCCGCAGAGCCCTGTGCCAGGCAGGGCCCCCCCATGCCAAGCGCCCCCCAAAAAGGCATCCAGCACCCCTCCCTCCCCGCCCGCCCCTTCAGCACCATCACGAGTGGACAGCGCCGGGAGCGGGGCCCCTCCCGCCCCGCGGCACCCGGGACCCCCGGACCCCCGGCAACACCCCGACCTCCCGGCACCCCGGCACCCTCAGGGACACCTTCACCTCCTCCCCAGCACCCCCAACACCCCGGCATTCCCTGCACCCACGTTTCTACCCCTCCTGCGCCTCATTTTCACCCCCCGGCACCCCCTTCTCTGCCCCCCTGCGCCGACCCGCACTCCTGCACCCCCCTCCTCTGCACCCTGCACCCCTCAGCACCCTCTCCTCTGCTTCTGCACCCTTGCACCCCCAGACATCCCCCCTCCAACACCTGCCCCCAGCGGCACACCCTCCTCTGCCTCTGCACCTCTGCATCTCCTCCTCCCCCGCACCTCGGCACCACCTGCACGCCCTCCTCCATCCACCACCCCTGCGCTCCGGCATCCCCTCCTCTGCCACCTCCGGCACCCCAGCGCCCCCCATGACCCCCGGC
>JAXCLP010000081.1:1386004-1419654 GCA_035584035.1 Lepidocolaptes lacrymiger | reverse complement strand
CCCCCTCCTCCATCACCCTCCCTCACCATCCCCCCCGTCAGCCTCGGGCACCCCCAGCACCCCGTCCTTCACCACCCCTCTCTCCAGTGCCCCCCGCACCCTTCACCTGCGCTCCCACCAACTCCCCGCACCCTCAGCACAATCTGCTGTCCCAGAACCCCGAATCTCCAGCACCCCCTGTCCCAGCACCCCAAAGACCCCATCTCTGCCCCCCCAAGCACCCCTCACCCAAGCCGCCCAAGGACGCTCCCTCCACTCCCCACCACCCCCTGTCCCAGCATCCCAAAGCCCCCACCTCCATCCCCCTCATCACACCCTAACCCAGCACCCCAAGGACCCCACCTACATCCCCTCATCATCCCCCGTCCCATCCTCCCAAGGACCTCTTCTCCACCCCCCCATCACCCCCGTCCCACTACCCCAAAGCCCCCTCCACCCCCTCCATCCCCTTCACCCCCATCTCCCCCATCCCAGCCCCTCAAAGACCCCCCATCACCCCCATCCCATCCGCCCCAAGGACCCCCCACCCCCAGGACCCCCAGCACCCACCTGCTCCCCCGCCCCTCCCCGGAGCTCCCCCCGCCCCCGGGGCCGGTGCCAGGCGGGGCCGTGCGGGTGCCTGGGGATGCCGGGGGTCCCGGGGGAGCCCCGGGGGGCTCCGGGGGGTGCGCGCTCCCCGGCCGGCAGCTGTTGCTGCTGACGGGCTCCCCCGGAGCCTCCGGGGCAGCGGTGACTAAGCACTTTGGGGATTTCTACTCTTATTATTTTATTCTATTATTTTCTCCCCCTCGCCGGCAGGTCCTCCCCCTTCTTCCCCCCCTCTTCTCCCCCCACTCCCGCCCCATCCTCATCCTCCCCGGCCGCCCCCGCCCGGGGCCGGGCGCGGCAGGGCGGGCCGAGGGGTTCCCCCTTCCGGCCACCGGGAGCATGGGAGCCCCTGGCCGGCTGTGCTCCAGAGCTCGGCCAGCCCTGGGGTGAGGAGGAGCGGGGGCCGAGCCGTGCCGAGCCGCTCCGGGGCCGCGCCCGCGGCAAGTTGCGCCGCTCCGGGGCCGCGCCGAGCGCAGCGGAGCGATGCCGGTGCGCCGGGGCCATGTGGCCCCCCAGAACACCTACCTGGACACCATCATCCGCAAATTTGAAGGGCAAAGTGAGTACCGCACCACCCCCTCGGGTCCCCCCCCGCTCCGCCGCCCCTCGCCGCGGCCCCCCAACTTCGGAGCGCGGCGGGGAGAGAGGGCGAGGGAGGCGGGGAGGGTGTCCCCGGGGGCACCGAGGGTCCCCTGTGACCTCCCGGCAGGGGACAGAGGGGTGGGCGACAGCCAGACAGTGTCCCCGCGGGTATTTATAGACAGCGCGACGCAGAGGGACGAGCGATCCCCGCGCCCGTGTTCCCTCGGGGGGCCGGGGATGCCGCGACCCCCGCAGCCCCCAGGAGGGGAGGGGGTCCCCGGGGTGGCGGGGAGGGGGTCCCGGCTGGCTGGGCTGGGGGGACGGGGTGTACCCCAGCGGAGCCGGGCTCGCCGCCTGTTTGCCTTCAACTCCGCGCTCTCGGCGGCCGCCGTCCCTGGTGAAACGTTGCCATTTGCTGTTGCTCCGAGTAATCCCTTTATGTGAATTTTTGGGGCTGCTTTTCGTGGCCAGGCACGGCGAAGAGTCCGTGCACATCGGGGAGCGCTGGGGTTTGGCTGGGTGGGGCCCGCTGGGGGCTCTGCCGCTCTCCGGGCGCCCCGACGGGGCTGAGACCCCCCTACCCTGCTGGGGATAAGGAGAGGGGATCGGGATCCCCCCAGAAACTGGGCTGGGGGGCTGCCGTGGGGTGCTGGTGCTGTGCACCCCCCACTGCCCCGACTCGCTGTGGGTTTTCTCCCGTGTCAGAGTTTCCCGGGTGGGCAAATGTCCCTGGGGCTGCCACCCCTGCCGGGATCTGCTCTGCCTGCCCTGGCAGTGACTGACGTGACCCTGGGGATGGAAAGTGAGAAAAACTGACTCTGGTTCCTATCAGTTCCCCCTGGGAAGCGGCGCCTGGGGGGCAGCGGGGCCACTCAGCGAGATGTGTCAGTGGGGACGGAGCCAGACCCTCTCCTCCCTGCCCGCTCCCTGCCCGCTCCCTGCCAGCTCCCTGCCCGCTCCCTGCCTGCCATGTCGGGCACCAGCTGGGTTCTGCCGAAACATCACCCCACGCTCCCCCGCGGCAGTTTCGTGCTGTGACAGGTGTTGGGAGACACCAAACCAGCACACCCGACACTGCCACAGGCAGCGAGTCCTTCCCCGCTTGTGGGTGCCGTCACCCCCTCCCTGCAGCTCCCATGGGTGCAGCTGCACTGGGGAGTCCCCACTGGAGCTGGGGAGGCCCAAAGCTCCCCCATCAGAGCCCCTGTAGGACCAAGGGCAAATCTTCAGGTGAGGGCAGGGCAGAAAGCAAAGTGGGGGTGAAAATACCCTCAAGGAGACCCAGCTCTGCAGCTCCTTCCCATCCCGGCCTTGGTCACATCCCTGCACTCAGCTCAGCTTGCTCCGGCGCCCTGCCAGCCCCGTAAATCGTGTCCTGCGCCAGCCCAGCCTGGATCCAGCCTGGATCCCGTCCATGGGGCTGACACTGGATGGGGAGCTGCTCATCACAGGTGGGGAGTGTGCCCCAGCAGCAGGGCTTTGGGGGAAAGTGCCCTCCTTGTGCCACCTTCCAGCTGACAAAGCAACTTGGCTAGAGAAGGATCGGGAAGAGGAAAGTGGGAAACATTTGTCTGTGGTGCTGTTTGCAGCGTCGGCACCGGCGTCAGCCCTGTGTGGGAACGGGGAATGTGCCGGAGAGGGAATCCCCCACAAGGGCTGTCACAGGGTGGGATGAAGTAGAAAACCTGTGAGACATCCCTGGCGTCACTGGTTTTACTGGGAGGCATCCTCCCGAGCTGGGACTCTGCAGGTGGCACTGGGGAGAGCCCTGATGTGCCTGAGAGGGGTCCCCCCACCCTACCAGGTCCCAGCTCTGGGTGCCGCAGCCGTGAGGAGGTTTCTCCCGCATTTCGGTGAAATTCCCAGTGAGGCTGGAGCGTAGCAGGGCTCTGGAGCATGCAGGCTGCAGATGCCATTCCTGGGTAATCCAGGAGATTAATTGGGGTCTGGGCTCGGAGGCAGACTCCAAATGGACCCTCTGCTCTGCCCTGCCTCTGGCTCCAGCCCAGAGCCAGTGCCAAACACTGAGGGAGATGCTGCTGGGCAGGGGCACAGCATCCATCGCATCAGCATCCACAGCCCCCTGTCACCTGGCCCAGAGAGGGTCCTTCCCAGCCCAACACTCCCCGATATCCTTAAAAAAAGCCCAAAAATCCAAGCGAATCAAAGCTCTAGGCTGGGTCTCCCGCAGGATAAGGATGGAAGTGGCTCCATATGGGCTGGATGACGTGGTCTGCGCAGCACTGCCACCCACCCTGGCACGACAGCGAGTCCAGCTCCAGGCCAGGTGGCTGGAGCACCAGGAGGGGATGGGGCAGCACCACTCCCTGACTCAGTTTCCCCTCTTATCCACCTGAACCCTTTTCTTTTTGAGCTCAGAGCCCAGCAGGGCCTGGATTTCACCTCCAGCCCGAAGGCACAATTATCCTACAACACTGATGGGTTTCACCCAGCTCCCCATGAAGCCAAGTCTCACTCACTCCTCCTCTTGCCCCTTGCCTGACTTCAGTCAAATCTGGGCAAGGGTGGAAAGTCTCTGAGATAACTCAGGTCCCTGATAAGCTCCTGGAAAGGGACGAAGGCTGCAGTGCTGGTCAGGGACAGCTTGCCCACATATTAGACAGCAGAGAGTCTCCACACGCAAGTGGTGAGATGTCAAGGCTGCATAGATTGTCCAAGGCCAGCAAAAACTGCCTCTCCCGGGAAACACCCGCTGTGGGTCCCCCTGTCCCCACAGTCACCACTTCACATGGAACTGGGGACATTTTCTCCCTCTGAAGAGCTGAGCAGCACCCGGGGCGGTGAGGCATGACATCAGCCATCCTCCCCCCAGACCTGTCACCGGTGTCCCCAGGGAGCCTGTCCCTGCACAAGCCCCATGACAGGTGACATCAAAAAATCCCAAACACACTCCCCCAACCCCATCCACCCAGTGCCTGTGGGTCCCCACCACCCCCCTTAGCCTCGTGCTCTGCTGCCTCCCCGCAGACCGCAAGTTCCTCATCGCCAACGCCCAGATGGAGAACTGCGCCATCATCTACTGCAACGACGGCTTCTGCGAGATGTTCGGCTACTCCCGCGTGGAGGTGATGCAGCGGCCCTGCACCTGCGACTTCCTCACCGGCCCCGACACCACCAAGAGCTCCATCGCCCAGCTCACCCAGGCCCTGCTGGGCTCCGAGGAGTGCAAGCTCGAGATCCTCTACTACCGCAAAGACAGTAAGAGTCGCTCTTGGGGGTGGTCCCGGTGGTGGGAGGTGTCGCCTGCCTTGGATTGGGGCTGTTGGAAGGCAGGGGCGGGAGGCAAACAGGATCTGATGCTACAAGGGCATTGGGGTTGCACCCAGAGTTGGGGCTTTGCTGAGGGTGAATCCATGGTGGGATGGAGCCTTCTCTGCTGTGATAGCATTGAGACCTCGAGCGATGGATGATGTCACCAGATTATTTGGCAATCAGGTCTTTTCCGAGCCCTTAGTGATGGCTCAGATGCCACTGGGGGCAAACAATGGCGTTGCTTGTGGGATTCCTGCACCCTGACTGAGGATCCCGTGGGAAGCCCGTGGAGGAGCCAGGCTGGGACACCCAGTCTGTGCTCCACGAGGAGATGAGACAGAACCCCCATCTCTGCCGAGGGCGGGTGCAGCCTCAGAGCTGCCTTTCCAGCGAGCAGGATGCGGCTGTGCGTGCACAGATGGAATTACGTTAAGATGAAAATGAAGCTTTGATGGAAAATACGAGTGATTAGTTCTAATACGGCAGGAAGTTAAATAAATATTTAGTGCTTGGTGCTGCAAAACAGCAGCGGCCAGGGCTCCCAGGGGCGGGGGATCACAGGTCGGGTGCTCACGGGAGGTTAAAAATATGAAGTGTTTCCTTTTTTGAACCTGTGGAGCTTTCCCGTCGCTTCAGACCGTGTTGGTGGGGGCTTGGCCTGAGCACGGGGCTGCTCCCAGAGGAGAACCAACTGGGAGCAAAGGGAAGGAGCAGGCAGGAGCCCTGGCTGCCAGCCCAGCACCCTATCTTGGGGGCTGGGAGCCGGCTGTCCTGGCCTCCCTCCCAGCCCCTATCTCCTGGGCTGGCATCCAGGTGCCAGCCTATCGGCCCCGGAGTCATCCACTGGCAGCACCCCTCGTGTTATCCCGGCACGGCCAGAACCCACGTGGTGTCAGGATGGGGCCGCTCGCTCGAGGCTCTTCCTGCGGGGCCATTCCTGGGTGGAATGGGGCCAGGAGTGGTGCCAGGGCTGGGTGCGAGTCCCCCTCAGCCGTTGCTGTTTCGGGGCCTGGCTGCATCCCAGCACAGTCCGAGAGGCACACGGGGAAGGGGGACACGCTGTCCCCCTGTCCCACCCCAGCGCCAGTGCGTGGCCGTGGCAAGGACAGCCTGTGCAGCCCCATTCCCCTCCCACCCTCGGGATGCTTCCCCCATCCATCCCAGGGGACCACTTGGCTGCGAGCCTGATCCATCCCCATCCTGCCTGCTTTGAAGCATTCCTGCTGGGCTCACGGGATGCTCGGTGCTGTCCTCAGAGCCCTGCTCTTCCTCTAGGCCACGGGGAACTCTCATTGGAGCTCTGAGCTGCTTTCTTCTCTTTTTTATTAAAAAAAAAGAGGGGGGAGGAAAAAAAAAAAAAAGGCTCCCAGAAGCAAACCCTTCATGTCTATTTTTAAAACCCGGCCCCACCAGCAATATGCTTCCCAATTGTTTCCCCCCAGCACTCAGCCTGCGACCGCTCAGCCCATTATAAATGGGTCTTATCGGCAGAGAAAAGGCCTTTGCATTATAGGGAGCTGCTGCTTAATTAGCCGGCGGAGGCTCCGAACCCGCCTGTCCTCCTTTTCATACCGGCAGCACCAATCTCCAGCCTCGACCTGCTGTTTATTACTGCGGTACTCCCGGCTCTGCAGCCCGCGGGCTTCTTGCCTCGCTCTTCTGCTTGGCAGAGGCAACAGCATCCCCCAAACCTGCCCTTTGGAGCACCCCCGGGGCAGCGCCGGGGTGGGAGGGATGGAGGGATGGAAGGAGGGATGGAGGGATGGAGGGATGGATGGATGGAGGGATGGATGGAGGTGGGAAGGGGGCACCCATGGGTTTGTGGGCACCCATGGGCAGGAGGCTGCTGAGTGATGGGGTGGTGAGTGTCCCTGGGGACAGCCTGGCTGCTCGGGGCTCACCTGGATGCCCGTGGTGTTGTCACCTAATTATAAACAGGGCCCAAAGAGCCAGGGATGCCAACAGCAAAGCCAGCTCCGGGCAGCCGAAATGGAGCCAAGTGCTGGGGGGGCAAGCTGGGCCCAGCCCAGCCAGGGCAGTTGTCCCTCCCTGCCACAGCAGTCCCAAAAAGGCCTTGGAAAAGGGGAGAGCCAGTCTGCAGTGCGTGTGGGCTCTAATCCCCAGCTCAAAGCTGAGAGATCAGTGAAAAGTTAATTTCCTTACAAGATGTTACACAGCTGGGGCTGCCCCAGACAGAGGGGTCAGCACGGGATCAGCTCCTGCCGTGACGAGGAGCAGCCACAGCTGCCAGCCCTGGGGACACGCTGTGCCCAGGGGGAGCTGAAACCCCTCCAGCATCCCCTGGCCATGGCACTGAGGGGCTGCTGGAGCCGAGCTGCATCCAGGGCAGGGGTCTTTGCACCCAGGGGTGAGGTGCTTTGGAGCAAAGCCACTGGCAAGAGCTCCCCGGGTTCCCAGAGCAGTGCCAGTGGCCACAGGTGCTGGGCACCACTGTGCTGGCATGGCCTGAGCAGCAGCAGCTGGTGACACCTGCCCCACTTAATCTGCATGAATGTGATGCTGATAAATATGAAAGGGGAGATGTGGCTGAGACAGTGGAGCACTGGGAGCAGGAGGGCAAATCCCACCAGCAGCTGCTGGATCCTGGCACTCTCGGGCCTGGGATTTGGTGCTGGCTGCCCCAGGGAGCCTCTGATGCTGCCCCAAGGGGTGGACAAGGCAGGGCAGAGGGGAATTCCTGGGTGGTGCAGGAGCAGCGGGGCAGGGCCAGCTGACAAACCCCAACCCCAACTTGAGCTCTTGGCTTGTACAAACCCGTGGGGTTTGTGCCAAGCTGGGGCTGTTTGCTTTGTGTTCCTTTAAGGGTCGGGCTGTGGCCTCAAAAAGGGACAGACACCACGGCCCAGCTCCAGATGGGGACTTATAAACATCCCTCCTCACAATGACCAGTGCTCTGGTCCTGGAGATCCTGTGCTGTGGGGCCGATTCCACCATCCTTGGCATGGCTGTGCCACAGCTCTGGCCACCCCCATTGCCCTGGGGGCAGCGTGACGAGGGCACAAAGATGGAAGAGACATGTTTTCCATCCTCTGCTGCTCCTTGGATGCTCTTTGCTTGAATCTGATGCCCCACAAACAGAGGGACAGGCTCAGAGTATCCCCAGCACCCCCAGGGATGCTTTTTCGTGAAATCCCTGCCCTGGCAGGGCCCCCAGTTTCCACCCCAAGCATTCCATCCTCATCCTCACCAACTGTGTACCCCCAGTGGGAGGTGTCCCCATGTCCCATGGGGACAGGGCCCTTGGGGTGGCCAGACAGCCCTAGGAAATGCTGTCAGTGCTGCAGCTCTGGCCTCAGAGCCTGCTCTAAGATGGACTAATTCCTTCACTCAGTGGGGATTTAGCAGGGGAAGGACCGAGGGCCTGGATGTGCCCACTAACTTGCCTTGCAGAGGAGGGTTAAGCTGCATTTTGCCAACCCCCTGGATTGATCCAGGACCCCTTTTGTCTCTTGGGGATCAGAACATCCTTCCACCTGCACCCAAACCATCTCGCTGGGCCTGGATCCTTCTTATGGCCGTGGTGGTGGGTCCTCTCAGCCACCTGACACTCCTGGTTTTCCTCCTCCAACCAGCTGTCCTGTAAGTGCAGGAATCCCTGCCCTTCCTCACCTCACCCAGGGAACCTCCATCCCGCTGGCGTTACTTAATAAGGTCATTTCCACTGCTCTGGTGTCCCAGTGGGTTTTCAGTCTCCCAGTGCTCCATCTGGGTGTGGGAAGAGGGGCCAGTGGTGCACATCCCCTCCCTGCACAGTGGGATGCAGACCCGGGTCACCCCAGACCCCGAGAGTGACCCATCTCCCACCAGCTCACCCCAGTTCCATTATTTTCCATTATCCCACTCCAGGCATTTGCTTTGGGGCCTCCCAGCAGCCCGCGCTTCCCTTTGAAGTTCCACCCAGCCCTGACACTGATTTATCCCAGGACAGGAGCACAGCTCGGCCCTCCAAGCATCTCCCTGGGCGTGCCAGCCAGCCCCGGAGCACAGCTCTGTGCCCATGGCTGTGCCCGTCCCCTCCGTGCCCTTCCCAGCCCCTCTCCTCTGCTCCTTTATATAATACCACTATAGATTTAGCCACTCTGCCATGAGACCCTGCAGATTAAATCTCCCGGCTTGGGGGGGAGGGCAGGCCTCGGTAAGAGCTCGGAGGGCAGATTAATAGCTTGCTTTTTTAATATTCATAACAATACTGGTTTGTGTCCTGCTCTCGGAAACCCCCGTGTCCCGTTGATTAGTTTAATACCGATGATACCGACAAATGCATTAACCACCGGCGGCTGCGGGGGATAAAGAGGGACGGGGAGGGAGGGCCCCCAACGAGGACATTTTTAATGTTATTAAGTGCTGGCTTTTATCAAGGTCAGAAGGCACGGCGGGTCGGAAAGAGCAAACCTCGCTGGGGTCGGGGTTGGGGGGCTTGGGTGCTGGGGAGGTCAGAGCCCAGGGCTTTAAGGATGAGCTGGTTTTCCCAGCCCATGCATGGTCACCAGGTGTCATATCCCACCTGCTGAGCCCTTCCCGCAGCCCCCAGGGTGGGCTTTGCCCCGGGTGGGCACAGGCAGCCCCAAAGGAGGTGGCCACAGAACACAGGCAGGTTGGGAATGCCCCCAGGGCTCCTCCAAGAGATCATTTGGCGGCTGGATAAAATTAGATGGATGGAGACAGATTAGCTGAACAGCTGAAGGGAAGAGACAGGCAGATGGATGGGGACAGTGGATTGAGGAACGAGGAGGGCAGTGCAGGGCTGGGGTCCCTCCCGGGGCTGGCTCTGCCGTAGCAGGGCTGGGGTGCCTGGGTTTTGGCAGGAGGGAAGGATGGGGAGGCTCAGCCTCCAGCAGAGCCCAGGCTGGCTCACCACAGGGCAGAGGGTGCCAGGGGTCTCCCAGCTGCAGCCCCTCCACGGAACTGGGGGTACCCCGAATCACAGGTGTCCAGGGACCCCAAATGGTGGGGGAATGCCCTGCCTTTGGGCCAGCCTTAAGGGACCCCACTGCTCCCAGCCCAGGCCCCAGTGCTCCCTCATCCCCCTGACACCGTCCATGCTATGGGATGTGGGTCTGAGCAAGGCACTGTGCCTGGCAGGGCTGCTTTTGGGGTGATTCCCCTGCTTTCAGAGAGTCTCACACCCAATTAACTTTTGGTCAGCTCTGAATAGGTCAGGTGGTTGGACTAGATGATTGCTGTGGGTCTCTTCCAACAGAAATAGTCTATTTTATTTAATTTAATAAGGGATCAGCAAGGGACTCACAGCAACATGGGCCAGGGCTGCTCATGCCTCAGATTTGTAGGATCAAACCAGGCACCAGCTGCCTCCCAAACACAGCCCCAACCACCTCCCAGCTGCTCCTTCTATTCCTCCAACTGGATGTAACTGGGCCCAGTTTTCAGCTGTTTCAGCACTGGCCATGGGATTAACCCTTCCCTGCCAGCATCCAACCCCCATGAGAACAGCTCAGAGTGCATCCCCTCCCACTGCCCTGGAGGAGCTTAGGGAGGAAAAGTGAAGCAGTGAAGGGATGCAGGAGGGCAGAGCACCTGAGCCAGGATCAGGCCATCTGGATCAGGATTCCTCTTCCATCAGGGAATCAAGTAGGTGACAACTGCCCATGCTAATGAACTGTGTGGGTTCCAGGAATTTGGTGATGCTTCAAAATCACCTGTAGGGACAAAAAAAAACCCCTCATTTTCTAACACACCAAAGGAGAAAGGATCCAGTGCCACTCCACTGAGTGGGTTCACCTGTGCACAGCCCTGCACACACCAACACCAGCACTGGCACTGCCAGAGCTGCAGCATCCCCAGGGGTGGCACCACCCTGAGCATCACACAGGACACCTCACTCCCTCAGCATCACCTACAGGACATCACTTGCCTTTAGATCCCTAAAATCCCTGACAGAGGGAGGGAAAAGGGCTCTTTTCCCATCCCCACTGGCTCCTCATGCAGGTAACCAACACTGAGCCCACTCAGCCCTGCCAAAACCCCCTCCCTCCTCCCCAGCTCACACATTTAGGTGGATTTCCTCTCCCTGTGCTGACCAACGCTGAACTAAGGCAAGGAAGCAAGAAATAATCCGAGCTCTTTAAACACCACCAGCCCCTGCGTTTCTTGCCCGTGCTCTTGTGCCTGTGTGTGTGCCCGTGTGTGTGCCCGGCCCTGACGTCAGGGCAGATTTTGAAGTTGCCCGATGCCGGCCATCTGCTCCTGATTACGGGAGGCCCTGAGCTCCTTAAAATTATACGCACAATGTCCCTCCCGGCTGGAGCGTGGCCATGGCCAGAGTGGGAGAGCACTGGAGAGGGCTGGCAGCACAGCCCTGCCCGACCCGCTAATCCCTGGTGAGCAGAGCGTGGGGGAAAGGCCAGGGAAGGGATCTGCACGGGGCACAAAGTGCTGTGGGAGGAGGTGGTTTGGCTCTGGATAGGACAGAGTGGTACCTGGGTGCTCCATCATCCATAGGAGGGCCAGGAGAGGAGCTTGGGGATGTTTGGGGGGTTTTGGCCAAGAGGCTGTGGCAGTGGATGTGGCTCGGGGTGTCCCACTGCCACTAGTGCCAAAGGAACAGCTCAAGGAAAGGACCCACAGTGGTTTTACCCTTGGGAAGGGTTTTAGGGCAAAGGAAGTGGGAGCCCCCTTGTATCCTCTGCTTGATGCTTTGGGAAAGACCTGTGGGTGGTTTTGGATGCCCCTGATTGCACACTGGTGTCTGGCTGGAGCACAAGCAGAGCCATGGCATCAAACTGACATCCAGCAGGAAAATCCATGTTTGGGATCCTCTTTGCAGCCCCCATCACTCCCAGTTCACTGAGTCTTGTGCCCCCTTTTTGTCTCAGATTCCCCATGGCAGGAGTGAGACGAGGCTGTGCCCACTGACCACTCCATGCCAGTCCTTTAGGGGATATCCCTGGGGACCCTCACACTGATCCCACCCCATCCTGCTGCCCAGGGTCGGGATGGGACACGTCGTCAGGCCCAGCCCCATTGCCTGCACCCAGTCCCCAAAAACTGCCTGGTGATTGCAGGGCAATTAGCTGTGGCGTGATTACAAGCAGGATGCTTAATGAGGTTAAACCACTACCTGGGACTTCCTGAGCTCTTAATTACTCACTCTTTAATTGCTGCTCACAAGTACATTAATATAAATGGCTGTCTGGGACAAAAAAAAAAGGAGATGTGATCAGTGTGAGCTGAGATTCTTCAGGGATACAGCCCTTTGCCAGGGCTCAGATCACCTTCCAAATCCCCCACTCCCCACGGGCAGGGATTACATCCATCAAAGTGCTTAAAAACCCATTCTTCTGCCCAAAGTGTTCTGTGCTGGAGCGGTGGGTGGGCAGAACCCCCTGTGCAGCCCCTCCTGAGCCTGTCTCTGCTCGGCAGCCTCGTGTTTCCGCTGCCTGGTGGACGTGGTGCCGGTGAAGAACGAGGAAGGTGTCGTCATCATGTTCATCCTCAACTTCGAGGACCTGGCCCAGCTGATCGCCAAGAGCAGCGGCCGGAGCCTGCACCACCGCCTGTCGCAGGGCTGGAACAAAGGTGGGTGTCCCCAGGGCCAGAGGGGACGTGGGAGAGCAGCCCAGCACCCTCAGGGCTATCCCCATCCCCTGGTGTTCTCGGGAGCTCGTGAGGGCTGAGGGTTCATCCCTTGGCTGGGCAGGATGGGAGATGGTTTGTGTTCCTGCACAGCTGCAGCTCTGCCTGCTGGGGACTGGTCTGGCCAAGCACCAGCTGGGTGGGGAAAGGCTGCCTGAGCCAGCTGTGCTCCTCTTTCATCCACATCTGCCTGCACACACCTCCTGACAACCTGGGCACTGGGAACGGCGCTGGGATGGTGCATTTTTAAGGAGATGGTGTCTCGCTGCGAGTGGAGCCGTGGGGACCTTCTGCAAACCACCTGCCTTGCACCACCCTTTCCATATTTAACACTGGTGGGGCTGGAGGTGCTGGTGTGGGACAGGACCTGTGTGCAGGGTCACCGGGAGGGCCAGGGGACATTGAGTGTCACCACCAGCATGGCTGTGCTCTGGGGATGTCACCGCAGGCGAGTGGCACAAGGATGGGTGCTCTGTGATGGCTCAGCCTGCCCTGGCTTTGGGCTGTTCCCCGCTGTGCCAGGCTCCTTCCAGGGCTTTGTGAGGCTTTTGGAGGCAGTGGAAAATTCAAACTCCCTTTTTAGGGAAGGCTGGATCAAAGGGAAGCCGCGGTGAGGCTCTCGTGGGGATGTGGATGCAGATGTTGGACCTGGCAACAAGAAGCTGTAACATCTAAATCTCCTTCTGCCATAGGGCCCTTGGTGCCCGTCACCTCTATTTGAGTCAGGGAAATAATGCCACATGCCAGCACTCCCTGGGCATGTGGGGTGCTTTGGGGAGGCTTTGGGCAGGCCTCAGAATAAAGCTTTGGGAGCAAGCTGGCTCTGTGCCCCCATGGCACGTGGGGTGGCACAGCAGAGCCAGGGATTGATGGGCACAACTGGCTGTGGTACTGTGGGTTTGTGAGTGCATTCCCCCTCGGTACATATCTCCATCCCAGAGCCTTTCAGGTGTCTGTGTGCGTGGCAGGAGGTACCAGCAGAGCTTTAGAGAGGTTTCTGTGTCCTCAGACCAGACACACAGAGGACTCAGGGACATAGGAGTGTGAATGTACAGCTCACCTGTGCACGTGTTCCTACATCTCTGAAGTATGAGATTCATAGTTTTGGTGGATTGCTTCCATATCAGTTGGCCTCTAGGTATGAACTGCTGAGGAAATCCTAAATTTCAGCACCAGTGTTGCTTTGCAGCCCCTCAGTTCTCAGTACATCTCAACAAATGGTGCATCCACACCCCATCCCACCCCAAGGTGTACCTTTGGCAGAAGGCACCCCAGTCAATGGTACCTACCTCTTACCCTGCATGCAGAAGGTTGTACCGTGCATCCTGAGGGGTATTTCTTGGTTTTCCCAGTGATGGGGAGTGTGGAAAGGCCAGATCTGCTGGCTCCAGCCCAGGTCATACTCTTGTGCACGGGTTTTCTGACTCAGTCTTTAATTACACGGCCACGGGCGGCCGCACTGCCAGTCCCTGGCTCTCTGGTGCTCAGGAAAAGTCAGATGCTTTGCTGCTTCCAGCTGAAAAGCTGCTCTGGGCAGCAGGGATGGGCTGAGCAGAGGGAACCCCCGTGGTACCCCATCGGTGGGGGCATTTTGGGGAAGATGGGCAGGCTGGGATCCTGCCCGAGCAGCTCAGTGTTGTGTCAGGGCTCAGCGTGGGAAGCTAATCCTGCCAAAACCAAAGTGCTCCTCAGCGTGCTGCCTTTTGCCACAGGACAGTGTGTTTGTGGATTTCATGTCACATCCCACGTGCTTCGGGGTTTTGGCCACTTTCGGTGCAGTCGGTGGGCACAGTTGGTGCTGCCAGGGGCTGGGTGAGCCCCAGGGTGTGAGCCTGGCTGTCCACACCAGTGCTCTCCTCTGTGGGCCAGCACAAGAAGAGGACAAGTGACTTTGCATGGGGTGTCACAACCAGGGACATCGGGTCCCACTGTGGGCACTGCCAGTTCCTCTCCACATCTGAGCCCTTCTCCTCCTGACCCTCTCTCACAGCTCCTTGCAGCCCTGGCTGCCCTTGCCTCAGCCCCAGTCCCTGACAAGGTGATCTCCTGGTCCCCTCTCTGTGGTCCAGCATCCCTCACTGAAAATCCAGAACAACTCCAGGAACAGAATTGCTAGAAATACCTTCTTTAATACCTTTCTAACTTACGATCTCTACTGTGTGGTCTTTTTATTCCTAAAGTTCCACCAAGGGAGATTTAGAGGCTCTATTTCCTCCACATCCAAATCCCTTAAGTGGCTTTAACCTCTTTAATTGGCTTAGGGATGCTCTGCACCTTTCCTGTCTTGCATCTGCAGTTGTAGGGGACTCTCCTCCAGCTCAGTTGTGCTTTCTGCCAGCTCAGGGCCTGCCTTGATGATCACGGTGACCTGATGGTGTGGGAATAGCAAGTGTGTTGGAGGAGGAAGGGCCTCTTGGCATGTGCATCCCCCAAAGCCACCCCGAACTCTCCGCAGCCTCTCCCCCCGCCCCGTCTCTCTCCAGCCGTCACGTGCAGATAGGTTACATCTTTCTCTCTTGTGTTTTGTTTTTCTTTTTAACAAGGTCAAAGTAGGAGTTTGAAGTTTAGTCTCCCATCCCTGCGGCGACTCAAAATCCAGCGGAAATCTCTGCCCACCAGTGAGTTTGATGGAGTAGCCATTGACTATGGAAAGGTAACCGTAGCCTTTGTCTGATCTAAGCCCACGCCTCAGGCCAGGTCCCGGCTCTCCTCCTCGCTGTCCCCATCCCGCTGTCCCCTCGGCTGCTGTGGCTCGGGCCGTATCCGGCGCTAGGGCTCCGGTGCTGGGCAGGTGCTGAGTGCTCTGGTGGTGGCGTGGGATGGAGCTGGTGCTGCTCGGCCAAGGGGGGAGCGGGAGAGGCGCCAAAGCTGGGAGGAAGGTCTGGCTCCATCGTGCACGTCGTCCAGGATGGTGGAGTTGGGGGGAGCTGTCCCCAACTCGAGGAGGGGACGTGCTGGTGGCTGTAGGAGAGTGGAGCAGGTGTGCTCTGAGCAGGGACTGGCAGGGATGGCAGGCACGTTGCCCCACGTTTCCCTGGCAGGGACCAGCCAGTGCAGGCAGCTCCGGCTTCTCAGCCCTGCAGCAAAGACTGTGCTTCCCGTGGTGGAGGGTGATGCTGTCAGTGCTGACAGTGAAGAACTGTTGGTGGGATCTCTTTAGAGATTGTCGTTCTCGGTGGCTTCTTGACTGTCCAAAGTGCTCGAGGTACCTCCAGTCAAGGACGTGTTGTTTTCTGCAGTGCTGCAGCTCGAGGCTGTGGGCACGAGGCTTCTGCTCTGCTGAGGCATCCCCAGGTGCCAGGTTCTTGCTGTGCTGGGTCTATCCAGACAGCCTGGGTAGAGCTGCTTCCCAAAATTAGAGATACAGTGAGACAAAAGGTGCCTGTCTTCTCAGAGGCTGTGCCTGTGGCAGGTTGAAAACGTGTCATGTTATCAGCTACTCTGGATGTGTCACTCCTACAGACACCAGCACTGCTGAAGGCTCTGGGTACCCCCAGGCTGAAGCTGCACGGGGCCCTGTGGTGGTTCAGGTGCACACACACATGGAGGGTGTGGATTGAGGACAACCTGATGGACCCACTGCTCAAGTGGGTGCAGCCCTGGAGGTCCAGGGACAGCCAGCAGCCAGCCCCTCCTGACACCCCTTCCTAAAACCAGCCCTAAGGTCCCATGGGATGGTGAGAAGTGCCACAGAACCCCCCGTGGGTGTGACTGGAGGGGCACAGTCCCAGGGGTTTCTGCTGCAGAAGGTGGCACATCGCTGCAGAAGCTGGTAAAGGCTGGAAACTCTTTAGGTTTCCAGGAAAATAGGTTTACCCATGGCTAAGGGTGGCTGTAGGAGAAGGAGGACCAATATTGGCCAGATTTACAAACCCAGCAGCTCCTCCAGTGTCTCCTGGTGCAGAGCACATCCTCTCCCACAGACACCAGCACAGGACCCTTGGTGGTGGCCTGAGCTCTTGCAGCATGCGAGGGGAGGGCAGGTCCAGTGGTGGGACCCAGGGACACCTCGGAAAAGCGCATGGCAAGGCAGGGACTCCAGGCAAGCCTGTCCCCAGGCTCTCCTCTTCTCTTGCTCTGCTTCCCAGCTGCGCAGCCTCGCCTTGCAAACACGCCCCACCAGGAGGTCGGAGCTGCCAGGTCCCCAGGGACTCGGTGGCCCCACTCCAGAGCAGGTGCTGGTCCTGGCTGGAGGTGACCTCAGGGACTGCAGCGCTTCCCAGCCCTCTACCCCTCCTCTTACCTCCCCCGGCTCCCTCTCCGTCCCCCCCAAGCACGCGGGGACTCCTTCTAATACGACGCTTTCTCCTGGCTGTCTTAAAGCCTGGTGGTGACTCCCTGATTTTGAGGGACTTGAAGACATCGCCCAAGGAGAACTGTATGCAGTCAGAGACCGAATCCCTCCTGGAAAAGGAGCGGAGGCCGAGCCTGGAGGCCGACCCTACCCTACAACACTCGTCCCCGAAACAAGAGCCTCCCGTGCCGGGCCCACCAGGGTCATACCCCGCGTGGGGTTTCTTTCGGTCTCGCCCCGGGGGCAGCTTCCACAGCCTCCGCAGGGTCTCCTCCTTGGACAACTTTGAGGCCGCGAGGTCTGAGTTCCAGAGAAAATTCAGGGAAAGGAGGGCAAACTCAGGTAGGGGAAACCCCCCGGAGCTGTCGGGTTTCTGCGGGACCCAGGGCAATGGTCCCGGCACGTCTCGGGGTGGGAGGTCTCGGTCTCTTGCCCTGCACTGCTTTTCCCTCTGCCAAGCAGAGATGAGCTGGGGTCTTCTCCCCCAAAATCAGCTGGACTCCCTGTGATTCCCTGCGTAGGAAGGTGCTGCTCCGTGGGTAGAGCCATCCGTGGTGGTGTGTGTGAGATGTGAGACCCTGAGAGGTTGTGTTTGGCTGCCCCACACCAGGGGCACCCCGATGCCAACCCACCTCCCCGGGAGGGAGGGAAGGGGTCTGCAGGTGTGTGGCAGTGTGAGCTGTGTCAGAGGTGGATGAGGCACCAGCCAGGCCACTCTGGAGGGATGGAGGGAATGTACCTCCACCATGGTATTGATGCCCAGACCTCTTGTTCTCGTGACAGCGATGATGACAAATCAGATGAAGGTCAGGAAAGAGAAGTCTCGGTAACGGGGGGTGGAGAGAGATCAGTCTGTGGTGTCTGGCATGAGAAAACGGGGTGGGGGTTCATGATTCTCCAATAGTCAGAGGTTATGGCCCCTCAGAAGGGGACACAATGTGGATGGAAGGGAAATGAGCAGGGAGAATGGTGGCAACAGGATGGCTGGAACTCACCAGCACCTTCACAATGTCTTCAGACACCTGCCCATGACACCACTTGGGTCAATGTCAGAGTGCAAAAGGGGCAGAAAACTGAAAACACAATCCTGCCCTGCCTGTAGGAGGTGGAAAGGGTGGGACACACCGGGTGTGGTGCCTGGGGATGTTCCTGGAGCCCCTCCATGACAAACACACTGCCACAAGCCTGACCATGAAGCAACCATCCCTGGGGCTTCCTCTCTGCTCCTGCACTGGGGTGACCCACAGAGACATGTCCCCAGGGAAAACTGCCAGGATCCAGCCCCACTCTTCTTCCAGACAGAGCTCTGATCTCCCTACCTGGAGCCTGGGGGTGGAGGATACATCTGAGTGAGGTTATCATCCTACTCCTGCTGAGTTTGGTGGCCAAAAGCCAAGGCAGCAGCTGAGGAGCTGTGTTGGTCAGGCAGGGGTGGAGGAAAACAACCTCCTCCTTCATCTGTTTCCTTGTCAGTTTTGGCATCCCTCTCTGGTGGGTCTCATTGGGGCTGGCCCCCAACCTGCCACAGTCTTCAGGGATAGCAAAGGATATTGGGTGCCTCTATTTTGTGAGCTGAAGGAGGTTTGATGGTGGAAAGAAGGGTGATGTGTCTGTAAAACAGTCCCCTCTCAGGCATCTGGGGTTGGGCTGAGCCACATAGAAGAAGCCAAGCCCTTATGGCCAGGCAGACATTGGCACCTTCTGGTGGCACCTTCTGGTGGTCCCCCAACTCCTGGAGGTCCTACACAGGGCTCTGCAGGTCAGTCCCTGCTCACACTGCCCTTCTCAACGCTCCTCTCCATCCTCTTGCAGAGACTTCCCACGTCAAGCCCAACCCGCCGAACTCCACGTCGGACTCGGACCTCATGAAGTACCGCACCATCAGCCAGATCCCCCAGTTCACGCTCAACTTCGTGGAGTTCAACCTGGAGAAGCATCGCTCGGGCTCCACCACCGAGATCGAGATCATTGCCCCCCACAAGGTGATGGAGCGCACCCAGAACGTCACCGAGAAGGTCACACAGGTACGTGGGCAGTGAGAGGACACCAGGGCAGTGGTGGGGTGGTGGTGGTGCTGCTGGGGGACAGTCACAGCCACTCCAGTGGCTTTTGGAGGAAAGGAGCAGGAAGGCCAATGATAACTGGAGATTCCACCCTTTTTTATTCCCCTAAATGGGCATTTCTGGTAATTACTGGCTGGGGAACACCAGCATGAGCTGCTCATGGTGTGATGGTGGCGTTGAAGGGGACACAGATGTTTGTGTGTGCACGTGGCTTCATTTGGGACAAGGCTCTGGCCACTCCTCCTGCCCCCAGCGCTGAGATGGAGCCCCCAGGGCACCACTGACCCCAAGGCACTGGGCTGGGGAGCCAAGGTGGCCACGCCAAGGGCCACCAGATCCCCCGGGAGACAGCAGGTGGCAGTGCACTGTCACCGACACGTGTGGCACTGCCTGTGGCTGCAGGGGACACGTGTGGCCGTGGCTGTCACCGGGTGGCTGGCACTGCACTGGCATCCCGTGGGGAAAGGTGCTGCTGCAGCCCCCAATCCCGAGCAGGGAGCTCTGACCTGCGGGGGAACTGAGGCAGCCCTGATGTCCCAAACACACCAAAGGGGCACCCCCCACTGTCACCAGCACAGCCCAGGGCAAATTTAATGAGCACGCAGCCATCTGACCCCAGAAATCCTCCAGGCTTGGGATCAGAGCAGGATGCTCCAGGGGATTCTCCTCCTGCCTCAGTGCCAGCAAACCTTCACTCTCGTGGTCCCCGTGCATGGAGGATGGGCTCCCTGCTCCCCACAACGTGGGGCACTTCTTAGGCTTTTTGTCCCCCAAGCTTGTCCCCTTCATCCCAAACTCCACATAGTCCCTCTGGTCTGGGGGTGACTGACCGGGATCAGCCCCGGACCTCCAGTGGGATGCTGAGCAGCCTCCATGCCCTTGTCCCCACCACAAGGGACACCCCCACACCTCTGTTCACACTTGGGTGACACTGGCACGGTGGTGTTGGCCACTCAGTGTGGGGGCAGTAGCTGGTGGTGGTGTGACAGGATTGCAGCTGATGGGTGGTGGCTGCAGGACCCCACAGAACAGAAAAGGCTGATCTTCCCTCCACCTTCAGTTTCCAGGTGGGATGGGATTGCATGGGATGGGACAGGAAAGGACAGGATGGACCTCTTGTCCCCTCCATATCTCCCCTTCTCACAGGGGACCCAGACATCCTGCCTGCCCTCCCCCCTGCCCTGTGCCTCCTCCCAAACCACAGCTCCCCATCCCTGGCTGCTCAATAATTCATGGTGAGGCAGAGACAGCGGTGAGACACCACTAACAGCCTCTAAAAATACCAGCTGGTGGGCAGGGAGGGCAGGCAGGGGCTGTTTGGGGTGGTGGCCCCACAGTGAGCTGGCAGGGAGGGCAGTGCTGGGCTCATCCCGTGGCTCTGGGGCACGGCTGGAGGCACAATGGGATGCTGTGGGGTTGGTGTCAGCAGGCTGGGCTCCTGTCTGCAGGTGGTGTGTGCCCCAGTCCCCCCAAACTGCCCCACGGGTGGTGGTGGAGCTTGGCAGGAGAGTGCTGGGGACAGGGCTGGGGTGCTGAGCTGTGCCAGCGTATGGGCTGGGAGGGACACTGGCTCAGTGCCCGCCTGCAGCCAGCACCGTGGGCCTGATCCTGCCCAGCCCCTCATGCTCGAGGGTCTCCTGGTGACTCTGGAGTGGCCCCCCCCTCCCCAGCTCAGTGTCCCCATCCCCAGAGCAGGACAAGGGACAAGGAAGGCACATGGGTGCTGGGCACCACGGGGCACTTGGGGTTAGCTCGGGTCATGGGAGCCTCCCCCCTCTGTCACCCACAGCCCACACACACCCTGCTCCCTCCTCCTCCTCCTCCTCCTCCTCCTCCTCCCTCCCTCACTGCCCAGCACCCCCCACCCAGCACCCAGCACCCCGCACCCAGCACCCAGCACCCAGCACCCCGCACCCAGCACCCAGCACCCCGCACCCCGCACCCCGCACCCAGCACCCAGCACCCAGCACCCTCACCATGAGCCTGCGGCTGAAGCCGGTAAGTGCAGGGGGAAGGGGAAGAGGGAAGGTGCACCCACAGCATCACCATGGGGGCACCTGACACCGCCACATGCAGACACTCCATCCAGGCCACCCAAGGGTGACACCCCCAGCCCTCCCCACCCCTGAGAGGCAGGCAGGGCTCCCTGGCTCTGCATTGGTTTGGATGCTCTTTTGCAGGTTGGTTGTTTTACCCTTTTTCTGCTTCAAATCATTGGGATTGTGGGGGTTTTTTTGATAATTCCTGCCCAGAAAACAACAGGGCTTGAGCTGCTCTTGCTTCTGTCACAAGGTGTGGGTGCCAGGAGCGGGGATGAGGGTCAGAGCAGGTGCCCCAGCATAGAGAGCAGCATTTGGGGGCCCGAACTCACAACCAGCCCCCCAGAGCTGCCTCCAGTCAGACGGTCAAGGATTCAGCTCCCAGGTGGGAGCATCGCTGGTTTTCCCAGACCCCAGGTGTAGCCGCCCATCCCGGGTCCTCTGGGCACACCTGAGGTTCGGGCACCAGCTTTTACCGGTGTCGCCTTGCCCTCTCCACCACCACGCAGAGCACTGTCCCCGCAGAGCACTGTCCCCAAGCCCATCCAGCGCCTCGTTCCCCTCCATCCCCAACGATTGCCTTCGGGTCACTTTTTCCAATCCCTCCCCTCTTCGTGCGCCAACCACGTCGACGGCTCCCGCCGCTCCATTGGCGCTCCTGTCCCCACGGGGGCCCTGCCATCGATTGGGTTTGATTAATCCACGCCGGGCTCCCCAATGCCCTTCGCAGGCAGCGCCGCATGTCTCCCGCTCGCCTGGCCGAGTGCATGCGTGGCTGCGTGGGCAATGCCACGGCCCGAGCGCTGCGCCCGCTGCACCGCTCGCTGCCCGGCCGCCTGGGCTTGGGGGCGCCCATGGTGGACACTCGGACATCGAGGGGCAGCCGCCGCCTGGGCCGCAGGGCCAGCTGCAGGCAGGTAGGACAGAGGGGTCCCCTGTCCCCTGCCATGGGACCCACGGGTGTGCTGGGGCTGTGGGATGGGGATGCAGGGCTGGATCTGCTCCGGGTCGCAGCATCAGGAGCCTTTGGGGAGCCCTGGGGTGCTTGAGCAAGGGGGGTGTCAGCGCAGGAAGGATCAGAGGCTTCTTCTAGGTCTGTTGTCAGAGCTGTGGTGATGCCCATCACTGCTGCCCTGGGACATGGGGATCCTCCTCTCTCCTCTCTCTTCTCTCTCTTCTCTCTCCTCTCTCCCCTCTCCCCTCTCTCCTCTCTCCTCTCCCCTGTCCCCTCTCTTCTCTCTCCTCTCTTCTCTCTGCTCTCTTGTCTCTTCTCTCTCCTCTCTCCTCTCCTTTCCAGCCAGGCAAAGAGGTCCATTTTAGTGGGGACTCAGTGCTGGGAGAGAGCACTGAGGTGCCCCCCACCCTCCTCTGTAGCTGGCACTGGTGCCCAGCACTGCAGGGACACCGGGGGACAACAGAGCA
This sequence comes from Lepidocolaptes lacrymiger, assembly GCA_035584035.1. Lineage (NCBI taxonomy): Eukaryota > Metazoa > Chordata > Aves > Passeriformes > Dendrocolaptidae > Lepidocolaptes > Lepidocolaptes lacrymiger. The sequence goes on along the minus strand of JAXCLP010000081.1, from coordinate 1,397,779 downwards.
GCAGGAGCAGGCAGGGGGGGTCTGGCTACCCCCCAAATAAGTCCCTTCATGCCACCTCCCCTCAGCACCCAAAGCAGGACAGCCCCAGCCCTCCCGCCCCCAGTGCCATGTGTTGTATCCCCAGGGTGGCTTTAGAGCCCATCAGGAGCTGATGTTGGTCCTGGAGGGGGAGCTGGGACAAGCCTGGGATGTGTGGGGGACTCACTGATGCCACGGGAGAGTGTCCCCATGAGAGCAGAGAGACCTGGGGACACACAGCAGCGTGAGGGGGGTGCCTGCACGCTTGAGATGGTGTTTGCATGTTGGTTGTCACAGGTCACCCCCTCCCTGGGGATGCTCACATGGGAAATGGGTATTGCCCAAGGCTTTGCTGTGGGTGGCCCGAGCTGTCCCCTCTGCTTGGAGGACAACTGTGCCAGAGGGACATCCAGGGGATGGTCCCTGCTGGGGCCAAGAAAGGCACGGTGCAAGGCTTGAGGGATGCCTAATGTCCTGTAACCCTCAGAGCCAGGCCATGGGTTGGCATTTCGAAGCTGCCCATCCCCATAGCCCTGTGCGAGGGACACCCAGCAGCTCCGGGGTGGTGGCACTGAGCTGAGGGCAGAAGGAGGCACGGCAGGAGGCACATCCCTCTCTGCTGGCATGGAAGGGTCAGAAGGGCACAAAGCAGGTAAACAGGTGCCCCAAGAGTGCTCTGACCATCAGAGACAGACAAGGAGCCAGGCAGACCTTGGTGTCACGGTGGGCAACTCACCCTGTGGACTTCTGAACAAATATATGAAGCCAACAAAGGTGAAAAGCATGTAGAACACCCACTGTGTGCTCCTGACTGCTCTGCCAGCTCATGGGAGCCCCTTGCCTGGTTCCTGGCACTATCCAGCCTCTCTCCTGGTGCCCCATCCTTCTCACACCCATGTCCCGGCAGGTGCTGTCCCTGGGTGCTGACGTCCTCCCCGAGTACAAGCTGCAGGCGCCGCGCATCCACCGATGGACCATCCTGCACTACAGCCCTTTCAAGGCCGTGTGGGACTGGCTCATCCTCCTGCTGGTCATCTACACAGCCGTCTTCACGCCCTACTCGGCCGCCTTCCTGCTCAACGAGGAGCAGGTGGAGGAGAAGCGCTGGGACTGCAGCTACACCTGTGACCCACTCAACATCATCGACCTCATTGTGGACATCATGTTCATCGTGGACATTGTCATCAACTTCCGCACCACCTACGTCAACATCAACGACGAGGTGGTGAGCCACCCCGCCAAGATCGCCATCCACTACTTCAAGGGATGGTTCCTCATCGACATGGTCGCTGCCATCCCCTTTGACCTGCTCATCTTCCGCTCTGGCTCTGACGAGGTACGGTCTGGAGGTCCATCAGGACAGGAGGGGACTTGTGGATGGGTTGGGAGAGATGTATGGGAGAGAAAGAGAGGGATATGGGTGTTGATGTAAGTGGTGGATGGCTCAATCCATGAGGAGAGGGGTGGTTTAGTCAGAGGGTGGACGAGGATGTCATGGCAGGTTTTTATCAGGCAGCTGGGACCTGGGATGTTATTTTGGAGGGTCAAACAGCCCCACAGACCCTACAAGTGCTGAGGCAGTGTCTGCCTGGGTAAGGGGTCCCCTTGCGGAGGCTGACCCCACAGAGCAGAATGGGGCATTGTTTGGGGACACCAGCTAGGCTGAATTTGGGGTTGCATTGCCAGCCAGATTCAAAATGTTGGCAGTGGGATGATGCTGTGCTTACTGCACTGCCTGGAGACCCCACATCTGGGAGTGAAAGGCAGCTGTTTTGGGACCAATGGTTGGCAAGGTGAGGACCCATGAGGAAACACGGGGTTGGCCTTGGCTCCTCTCACTTGCTCACCTGTAATCCCTTTATATCTTGCCTTTATGGTCAGCAGAGGGAAACTGCCTGTTTTGTTTCATGGCTTACCTGACCTAGTTCAGAGATCAGGACAAGGTGATTCACGCTCTAGAAAAGCCTTTATACCCTTCAAAGGAAGCAGATTCGGTCGGATTCATCCTTTGCTTGCCCTGAGGTGTCTCCCCTCTCCCCTGCAGACCACCACCCTCATCGGCCTCCTGAAGACCGCCCGGCTGCTGCGCCTGGTCCGCGTGGCCCGCAAGCTGGACCGCTACTCCGAGTACGGAGCAGCCGTGCTCTTCCTGCTCATGTGCACCTTCGCCCTCATCGCCCACTGGCTCGCCTGCATCTGGTACGCCATCGGCAACGTGGAGCGCCCCTACATGGAGCACAAGATCGGCTGGCTGGACAACCTGGGCGACCAGATCGGCAAACGATACAACGACAGCGACCTCTCCTCCGGCCCGTCCATCAAGGACAAATACGTCACTGCCCTCTACTTCACCTTCAGCAGCCTCACCAGCGTGGGGTTTGGCAATGTCTCGCCCAACACCAACTCGGAGAAGATCTTCTCCATCTGTGTCATGCTCATTGGCTGTGAGTGCCTGCGCGTGTCCCACTGTGCCCAGCCCTGTTGTGGAGGTTGGAGGGGCTGAAATGGGGAGAAGTGGGGAATGCACGTTGGGTCTTAGCAGAGCATCTCCCTCCACTTGTGCCTCTTCCGCACAGACAAACAGATGGGGTGACAGATAGAAATACAAGTTTCAGAAACCCCCTGGTTTTGGGTCCACGGTAGATACAGGGTTTGGAAACCTGCTGTTCCTGGTGTGATGTCCCTGGCCAGGCACCTCCCCATGTCCCACTGAGCCCTGCCCTCTCCTTGCAGCTCTGATGTACGCCAGCATCTTCGGCAACGTCTCGGCCATCATCCAGCGCCTGTACTCGGGCACTGCCCGCTACCACACGCAGATGCTGCGGGTCAAGGAGTTCATCCGCTTCCACCAGATCCCCAACCCCCTGCGCCAGCGCCTCGAGGAGTATTTCCAGCACGCCTGGTCCTACACCAACGGCATCGACATGAACGCGGTGAGTGCAGGGCAGGGAGGCCACCTGTCCTCACAGCACTCTGTCCTGAATCAACCCAGAGCCCAGATCGGGGTCCTCCCAAACGCTCCCATCCTTCCAACCAGGGTGGAGAGAAGGCAGAAGGCTTGGGAGGCTGGAGACAGAGTCTGTCTGCCCATCCACCTCCTGCATGTCCCTTTCTCCTTCTCTCCTTTTTCCATTTCCTTTGGCCATTCCTCCACATCTACCCAGAGGTTTTTTAGGGCCACGAGCACATCTCTTGGCCAGGGAGCAGGTTTGGTGAGGAGCTCAGAGCCCCCCTCGGCGCCAAGCACTTTCAGGCTGGTGCCTCTTGGTGTTGGAGCAGGTATCGATCGGGCTCCTCTCCACACCGCCGGTTGCTAAGCAAAGTGCATCCCTCTCTCGCAGCCGGGAAAGGAGGGCATTTAAATAAACCTCGATCCATTTTAATTAGAGCCCAGAGAGGCAGCTGTTTGTTAGCAAAGGAGGGATCAATGTGCGGGAGAGGCGCCGTGTCTCCCAGCCTGGCGGCAGGGCTCGTGCCCACGGCACCGAGGAGCCACAGGGACCAGGAGGGGGCTTGGCCAAGGAGCCCTGGGCTGGCAGTGAGGTGGCTGGACTGGCTCATGGCCACAGGATTCCATGCACAAACACACTGCCTTGGCCAGCAGCAAGGAGAGGAATGGGAAAGGACAAGGCAAGGAGAGAGATGAGACCTGGTGCTTCCCCTCTCTTGGCCCTGGGAAGGTCATTATCCCACTCATTTCCAGTTCATGATCTGTTTTCCTTAAGATTTGAACCTCCTTCATCCCTGAGCAGCATCAGGACACAGATTTGTATGAATTCAATGTCTCCATCTTAAGCTGCTGTTGGTACATTAAATAACTGGGCAGCATTTGGGGGTTTGCTACTTGGAGAGCTTTTGGTTCTTCTCCTACAGAGGAGACATCCCAGGCTGGACATGGGTGACAATGAGAAACAAAGCCATGTCACCCTACCAAGGTTCTCCCAGCTTAGTGCAAGCTCAGGACACGAATCCCCTGTGAGAGCTGAGCTTGACGTGCCACCACTCACACCGATTCCTGCTGGATGCCGCTGAGACACAACACGACCTAATCAATCACCCCGCAGCCCGATCAATTCACTCGCCCCTGATTTCCCAGTAGGGAAACTAAGGCAGTGCTGCCAGCCTGGGACATCCTGATGGAGCCAAGAACAAGTCGTGCTCACCAGCCCCAGCATGGCTGTTCCAGATTTGGCCACCAGCGGGATGTGAGCAGGGAGGACAGCGAGGGGGACCCCAGGGCCATATGCTGCTCTCCAAAAAAAACCCCAATCCCAGGTGGATTTCACCACGGCACCATGAGTCATTGGTGGCAGCAGCTTTCTCCATATTGTGAGTTTTACCTTGATTTCACCTTCAGGTCCAGCTTTTGTTCACGGCGAGGTGTTTGCACAGGTATATTTAGCTGTTGCTGCACACAACTGTCCTGTGCTGCTGCTGCTGCTTCTTGGCATTCAGGCAGGTGCTGTTTAATTAAGGGTTTTGTGCTCTTTGTGCCAGTTTGTGCTCTTGCTCAGCCAAGGTTAGCGGGTGCAAAGATGAAAAGGGGGATATGCCACCAGTGGGTATAAATGGATTGATCTGGTCGCTGTTATTTATTGCTTGGGAGGGTTTTTGTCCCAGGCCACGAGCAGTAAAAACCAGTGACAGGCAGGCCAGGATCCACCAAGGGAAGATCAAAAGATCATGGACTGGTTTAGGTCAGAAGGGACCTTAAACTCCCTTGAAGGAACACCTTCCACTAGACCAGGTTGCTCCAAGCCCCATCCAACCCAGCTTTCCAGGGATGGGGAGATGTCCCCCGCTTTGGCTTTGTGGGTGCACAGGCTCCCTGTTTGTGTCACCCTCCGTGTCCCACAGCCTCCTGTGGCTGTTTCTCCCCAGGGACAGCGGTGTGGTGGCATCTCTCCCTCCCTCCCCACAGGTGCTGAAGGGCTTCCCCGACTGCCTGCAGGCTGACATCTGCCTGCACCTCAACCGCACGCTGCTCCAGAACTGCAAGGCTTTCCGAGGAGCCAGCAAAGGCTGCCTGAGAGCCCTGGCCATGAAGTTCAAGACGACCCACGCCCCGCCCGGGGACACCCTGGTGCACTACGGAGATGTCCTGACCACGCTCTACTTCATCTCCAGGGGTTCCATCGAGATCCTCCGGGAAGACATTGTGGTGGCCATCCTAGGTGGAAAAATCCTTCCTGCTGAGGGGGAGAGGGGTGATGGCAGAGGGGCAAAGGGTGGTGGGTGGTGGCAATGAAGAATGGACCAAGGGAGGCAGGTGAGGGGCACAGAAACACAGTCACAGGATATGGTGTGCTGGGAGGGACCCACAAGGATCATCCAGTCCAAGTCCTGGCCCTGCACAGACACCCCAACAATCCCATCCTGTGCCCCAGAGGATCATCCAAACCCTCCTGGAGCTCTGGCAGCCTTGGGGCTGTGCCCACTGCCCTGGGGAGCCTGGGCAGTGCCCACCACCCTCTGGGGGAAGAACCTTTTCCTGGGATCCCACCTGACCCTGCCCTGACACAACTTCAGGACACTCCCACGGGTTCTATCACTGGTCACCACAGAGAAGAGATCAGGTCAGAGGACTTCTCCATGTCCTAGAGAAGGGAAGGCTGTTCCTCAGCATCTGACTCGTTACCACACCAGCCTGGTGTGCCACCCTCTCCCTGATGAGCTGTCTCTTGGCACAGGGAAGAACGACATCTTTGGGGAGCCCATCAGCCTCTACGCCCGCCCAGGGAAGTCCAACGCCGACGTGAGGGCCCTGACCTACTGTGACTTGCACAAGATCCAGCGCGAGGACCTGCTGGAGGTCTTGGACATGTACCCAGCCTTCTCTGACAACTTCTGGAGCAACTTGGAGATCACCTTCAACCTGCGAGATGTGAGCGTCAGGGCTGCTGCCCCAGTGAGGAATGTGGGCTGTGATACCCATGGATGGCACATGGCATGCATGGATGGGCTGTGGTACCCATGGATGGGCTGTGATACCCGTGGATGGCACCTGGCACCCAGGAGTAGCTTGTGGTACCCATGGATGGGTTGTGGTACCCATGGATGGGTTGTGATACCTGTGGATGGCACATGGTACCCATGAATGGGCTGTGGTACCCAGGGATGGGTTGTGGTACCCATGGATGGGCTGTGGTACCCATAGATGGGCTGTGGTACCCATAGATGGGACATGGCACCCTTCCCCTGGTGACCAGCCCCTCTCCTCCCTCAGGCAGACAGCGTTCCCCGCACACCCCTCAGCGAGGAGTACGACTGTACCTACCGCCGGGCTCGCCGACGCAAGCGCTCCCCGTGCCCGCCCAACAAGCCCGGTGAGTGCCACGGAGCCAGGACAGGGCTGGGGAGTGGATCATCCTTTAATTGCTGCCCTGGCAGGCACCCAAAGCAGCGGCTGCTGGTGCCTCTGTCCCTGCAGACCAGGGCACCCACACTGCCTTCCCTCCCTCCCTCTCTCCTCTTAGGATGCCCCCAGCCCTACAGGCACCCCAGGGGGAATGGGGGCTGATTTTTCCACGTGTGGCACTCCCCAAATTAACCTGCTATGCTGTCCCACAGACCCAGACACGGGCATCTCTGATGCAGAGCAGTATCACACCTACTCAGAGCTCACCAACCCGCAGGACCCGTTGAGTAAGGACCAGTGGGATGACCTGGGCAGCAGCACCTCTCCCTGCTCCCAGACCAGTGATGACGAGGCCAAGACTGGCAGCCCTGTGAAAGCTGAACCCTTCCCCACATCCAAAAAGGATGACCTTGCCCTGCCCTCGCTCAGCCTCGTCACCACCAGCGCCGGCAACACGGAGATTGGGAAGCAAGCAGCAGAGAGCAGCCAGTCCTATGCAGGTACCCAAAGCTGGCAGCAGGCTGCTGGAGATGCTGGGCCATGGTGGCCTTGGCTGGCAGCTCACGTGGGTTTGAGGGGAGCCACGCTGGTGCCAAGGGTCTCTGCTGCCTTTTGTCCCTGGTTGTATCTGCTCTGCCCCTCCTGTGCCCTGTGGTTTCTCCCAGCACCCAGAGAACCTTTTGGGGCTGCTCCAAGGGGCCAAAAATGACTTCCACAGTTGTGCTGGGTGCCAGTGTGAGGGACTGTCTCTGAGCATCTTGGGTGCCAGGGGGATGGATCCCCATAAGCCCCTGAGGTGCTGGGTGATGGACTTTCCCTGAGCACCATGTGTGTCAGGGTGATGGCTCTCCATGTGTGTCAGGGTGATGGCTCTCCATGTGTGTCAGGGTGATGGACCCTGGAGCACCTCCACGCCAGCAGGGCTGGAGGATGCAAGACAGAAGAGCTGAGGTGTCTCCTCTCCTTCCAGCCACCCCCCTGGACATCCCCAACATGTTCACCTTCTGGGAGGACCGGCAGCCAAAGCCTCCCCCGGAGCCTTTGCAGCACATCTCCCTGGTGCAGAGCTCACGGGACGTGCCCCTGCACAGCGACTGCAGACCAGGGCAGATCGAGTCCAGGCTGGAGCTCCTGCAGGCCCAGCTCAGCAGGTAGGCACAGGGTCAGAGGGGACCTTGGGGACCCTGGGGACCCTGGACCATCACCTTCTGCTTTCCAGAAGTGGCCACAGTGGGCTCTGTGTGCAGCAATCCCACCTTCTGGTGCCTGAGAGTGCTTTGCAAATGGAGCAGCCAATTCTGGTCCTGGCTGTAGCCCAGCCCCTGGTCTGCCACAGTGCCACCATCCCTGGATCTGTCATCATCCCTGGGATCTGTCCCTGTGCCACCACCCCTGGGATCTGTCACCACCCCTGGGATCTGCCCCTGTGCCACCACCCTGGGATCTGTCACCACCCCTGGGTGTCACTGCCCCATCCCCAGGAGTGTCCAAGCTCAGGCTGGATGGAGCTCTGAGCAACCTGGTCTAGTGGAAGGTGTCTCTGCCCATGGCAGGAGGTTGGAACTGGATGATCTTCCAGGTCCTCTCCAACCCCAACCATTCCATGGGTTTTGAACAAGGGAGAAGAGCCCACACTGGAGGTGCAGGTTCAAGGTCCCCAGGCAGAACCCACATGGGGAGTTGGCTCTGGGGGCTCTGCTGCCCTTGTTGAGCTCACTTCACCACACCCTCATGTTTAGGTGTCTCACCAGTGCTCCATCCCAGCTCTGGGGGACAGGTCTCTCTGTAAGTGATGCCCTGTGCTGCCAGGGGGGCTGTGCCTGCTTGCCAGAGCTGCTCACTTCAGTCAGGGCCAAGGCAGAAGGGAGACATTCCTACTTCGCCATTTCCTTCCATTCCTCAGTTAAAACTGGTTGGCAGCAACCCGCCTTGGTCCATCTGTCAGTGCAGGCATCTGGCCTGGAGAATTGATCCAGATTAAAACTAACCATCGCAATTTTTTCCCCCCTCCAGGGTAGTTTTAGCTTTTTTCAAATCCCCACTCCAGATCCCACTTTGGCTCCGCATAAAATTGGGCAGAGGGTGATTGAGTGTGGCAGGAGAGAGATGGCAGGATTGATCTCTCTGAGGCACTGCTGCTTTGGAGCTCTCCAAAAACCTCAGCGAGCAGCAGGCAAAGCATCATCCCCCTCGGGCAGCAGAACGGGCACCTCCTCCCTGGTGCCTCCCCTGCCCAGCGTGGGATGCAATGGGATGCAGAGCACTAACCCTGGGCTGCTCTGTCCCCAGGCTGGAGTCCAGGATGTCATCAGACATCAGTATAATCCTGCAGCTCCTGCAGCGCCAGCTGTCCCAAGTGCCACCCGCCTACAGCCCCATCTCGCCGTCCTCCCACAACCTGGCCATGTACGGGATCCTCCCGCGGAGCCTGGAGCCCCTCACCCCCTGTGCCCCTCTGGAGGACGAGGAGACGGCGACCCAGGAGCAGGTAAAGGTCACCCTCCTGGCTCAGCACCATCCAGCCCTCCTTCTGCCCCGGGCAGACGGGTCCTGAGCTCCCTCCAGGCAAAGCACAGCTCATGGGGCCAGGCAAAGCCCAGGGGTGTTGGCATGGGAGCAGATTTTCCCAGTGCATCCTGATTTTGGGGCACAGCTGCCACCCCGAGGTTGCCCCACCAGTAGGGAGGGGAGAGGGTTTCTCTACTCTCAGCAAGAAAATAACATTTTGGGGCTCGGAGCGTGAGGACAGAGCTGCTTTGTTCTGCTCTACCATAACCCATCCGATTCCTCCTGTCCCAGCAGAGCCCGAGCTACACGGAGGTAGAAAAATTCCACTTGAAATCCAGGGACTCCTTGTCAAGCGGGATGCGCCTCTCCGTGTCATCCGACAAAACCGTGACCGCCCACTCGGAGCAGGAGCACCACTCGCCACCCCTCCCGAGCCCGGAGCCCCCCCACCAAAGGGCACCAAACACCCAGGGACTCTCGCGGGGCTCTCGTTTCCCTTCCCTCCCTGAGCACTTGGAGGCATCTCCGGAGCACCAGGACATTCAGAGACACCTCTCCGACCCGGTGCTCCCTGGAAGTTAGAGACGTGGGGGCCACCAAGCAAGTCAAGAGGAACCTCAACTGCAAGCTGGGCCAGTTGATGTCGATTTTGACTGCCAAGGGTAAGACATTGGACAATGCCATTGGCTCAGGGGTATAATTTGTAGCTGTCTTCTGCCACCGTGAAGGGAAGCGTAGCGTGGCTGGATTCCAAGGTCGGCGTTTTCCAGCGGTTCCCAATAGAGTAGGTTTCATTTGCACATCCTAGTGAACCCAGAGCAGCTCTCACAGCCACCAAGGAGCTGGTTAGGCCAAACCCACCACCTCGTCCTTGCCAAGGCTTCCTCTGGAGAATGGCACGAGCCAAGCGACCACGGGAGAGCAAACCCACGGCTCTGGGCTGTGCTGTGAGCTGTCTGGAGCAGGGACCATGGGTTGGCACCAGGCATAGCCCAGCAGAGCCCGTGGGGGCTGCAGAAAGGGTGGTCACCACCAGGGGAAGGGGGGCATCTCCATGGGGAGGGCTGCAGGACAAGGACAGGGGACAGAAGCTTGTCCTCCTTGACTGCCACTGAGAAACAAAGGGCCAACAGCCCCTGCCACTGCAATGCTTCAGCACGAGTCCCAGGGCACTGACCCCTCCAGCAAGGCCAGTCCCACCTTGCAGACCCCACCAACACCTCCCCCCTGGACAAATCCAACCAGTCACCGGCCTGGGCGTAAAGCACAAAACTCAAAAAGCACAATCCCAGAGAGCTGAAAAGCCCCGGGCACCCCTCCAGGCCCAGCCCTCCTTGCCAGCTTCTCTCTTTTGATAAAGGTTTGATAGGTGCTTCCTCCCGGCCAGCATTCCCGTAGGACCAGCTGCCGCCTCGCCGCTCGCTCGGGTAGATGCTGTGACAGTCCTAGGCCAGCTCAAAGTCATGTATCGAGCTCCCTTTGAGAGTAGTCAAACTGTGAGCATCTCTTTCTCCGGAGTTTTAGTGTACACTTTGCTAATAAAGATGTTTTTGGCACCTGATGCGGGCGAGGGGTGTGCTTGTTGGGGTGAACTCGGGGATAAATCGTCGTTCAAAGGGATAAATCTGCAAAGAGGCCCCAAAGGGCTGTGGTTGGACCCCCCAGGTGGGAGTGTGGGGTTAAGGGAGCCCTTGGGCACGTCTGACATGTCAGGGATGGAGCTGGGGCAGGGATGGAGATGGAGCAGGGATGAAGCTGAGACAGGGATGGAGCTGAGACAGGGATGGAGATGGAGCAGGGATGGAGATGGGACTGGGATGGACCCAAACCAGTGATGGAGCTGTGACAGGGATGGAGACAGGTCAGGGATGGAGCTGGTGGGACAGGGATGAAGCTGGGTCAGGGATGTAGCCGAACCAGTGATATAGCTGGGACAGGGATGGAGACATGTCAGGGACGGAGCCGGAACAGGGACGGAGCCGGAGAGCCTTGCTGAGTAATTCCTTCCCAGTGGGATGCAGCCGAGGCTCAGCAGAGATTTGGGAACGCTTTCCTACAGGACCAGCCGGCTGGGCGTGATAAACGATCCTGCAAACACCCGCCAGTGGGCACAGGGATGGGCAGGGATGGACAAAGGGATGGACATAGGGATGGGCACGGGGATGGGCACGGGGATGCCCAAATCCCCCCGCAGCCCTGCGAGGGGACACGGCCACGGACCGCACGTGGCTCCTGCGACCCGCGGGTACGCTGAGCCCCAGCGCGGACCTGCTCGTCCCCCGGGCACACGCCGGCGGTGCTGCCGCTGCTCCCCTAATGAGCCCCGTCATTAAGCGCGGGTTAATTAAAGCACAGCATTGCCCGGCCGGGGGCGGGACTCGAACCTAGGGGCACCGCGGGCTGGCGTGACTGACACCACTGTCAGCCAATCAATCATCGACACCGCCCCAAGGCCCCGCCTCCAGCCACTGCGACCCCCACCAGCCAATGGGATGCCGAGACCCATCGGTCCCGCCTCCAGGGGCGGGGCCAGAGCGCACCCATAGGTTACCCCAGCCGGAGCGTGAGCGTCCGTTTGGATTGAAAGGCGCGGCCACCAATAGAAATCCGAGGCGGGGCGAACGAGCTTGTGGCTCCACCAATAGACGCGGCGAAGCGCGCTGAGTGACAGCCGTGACACCCAATCGGCGCGCAGCGGGCGGGGCTCCCCGCGTGGCTTCCGCTCCCGTTGTGTGAGGGGCCGAGTCCCTCACGGCCTCAGCGCCGCCCGCACCGCCCGCTCTCCGGGCCCACCGGGACCAGCCGGGCCCACCCGCGGCCTCCCCGCCCTCCGCCGCCCCGCCGGGGGCCGCCCCGCGCCTCCCGGGCCGCGCTGAGCCCCCGCGCCGCCG
>JAXCLP010000081.1:1357517-1376495 GCA_035584035.1 Lepidocolaptes lacrymiger | reverse complement strand
GTGTGTGCAGGTGTACGACATCGCCTTCAGCCGTGTGTGTGTGTGTGTGTGCAGGTGTACGACATCGCCTTCAGCCGCGCCGGGGGCGGCAGGGACATGTTTGCCTCGGTGGGCGCCGACGGCTCCGTGCGGATGTTCGACCTGCGCCACCTGGAGCACAGCACCATCATCTACGAGGACCCCCAGCACCACCCCCTGCTCCGCCTCTGCTGGAACAAGCAGGACCCCAACTATCTTGCCACCATGGCCATGGATGGCATGGAGGTGAGGCTGCACTTGCGGCTCGCTATTAATTAATAGCTGTGTAAAATCAGGTGCCAGGGGCAGGTGTGATTAAGGGCCAGTGCTTGGTGCATTAAGGAGTTAAAGAAGTGACTTTGACACTACAAGGCTCACACGTGTCTTTCAGCTGGTCTTTAAGAGGAGGCTGGGAGCAGCTGGGTGATAATTTTCACATAAAATCTTAACTGCAGGTGGTTTAGTCAGCTTGTTCTTTACTAGTTCAGTTTTTAGCTTGTCACTTCTGCTGATTTAGGGAACTCACAAACCTCCCTGTGAGATCTGAGTCCTTTTGAAACCCACAACACACTGACCTCCCCCCCACCAGAAGCTGTTATTTGGGAACAGTATTTGCTTGCCAGCTGCATCCTTTAGGAAAGAGCCGTATTTAGAGCCTGAGCTCAAAATATTTAGCTTTTCGAAGAAATTGCTGCAAATTACTCAAAATTATTTGAAATTAATTAATAGATTGCGTTTTAAAATCCGTTGGGTTTTGTTTCTGAAGGTTGTGATTCTAGATGTGAGAGTTCCCTGCACTCCTGTAGCCAGGTTAAACAACCACAGAGCCTGTGTAAATGGAATTGCTTGGGCACCTCATTCCTCCTGCCACATCTGCACAGCAGGTGAGTGGGCTCTTCCTGGGAAATTTGACTCTTGCACTGCACTTGCAAAATCCTCTCCCTCCAAAAGTTTGTGCATTTCTCTGCCTGTCTTTTGCTTGCAGTTTAGAAGCCATTTATTAGTGATTTCCTAAATTTCTATGGAAATAGACACCTGTTAGAACTTACTGTGTGGAAATCATGAGCCCAGTGCCCAGACTGTACATCTGCTCTGGCTGAGCTCTATTTAATGCTCCTTAGGGCTTTTGCAGTCCAGTTCTTTACTGTTTTCAACTGGTATGAGTTCCACTGATCAATTGTTTATCAGCTCTGCCCTGGATAATGTATAATGGTCTAAGTTACAGTTGTATTTCTGGCTTTACTATGGGTCAGGATTAGAGCTGCCAGATCCTACCTGGCTCCCTGGGGTTAGAGGCCTCCTCATGTGGAGATCTTGTCAGAGTGTGACTGTCCCTCCACTCTCCTCCCTGTGCAGCTGATGATCACCAGGCCCTCATCTGGGACATCCAGCAGATGCCTCGTGCCATCGAGGACCCCATCCTGGCCTACACAGCAGAGGGAGAGATCAACAATGTACAGTGGGCATCCACCCAGCCAGACTGGATAGCCATCTGCTACAACAACTGCCTGGAGATCCTGAGGGTCTAACTCTGCTGCTCCATGCCCCACTGAGGCAGGGCTGTATCATTCCCCTCCCCTCTAAAGTAAGAACACCACCAGTCAAGTGGCCAGTATCTGTTGTTGCTTTGCATCTACTGTTACAAGGAACTGTTACAAGAATCGATGGCAGGTGTCCCCTGTCTCTCAAGACTCTAAAATGCAGAGACGTGCTGAGCCTCTTGGACCTTCTGGGTTCTGGTTTTCTTGTTGAATTCTTTTTTCCCCCTCAGTAAAAGTTCTGTATATTTGTTTGTTGACTGTATTAATAAGCTTGCAGGCTTTTAAGTTGCTGCATATGTCCATGTGTTTGTCAGCCAGCTGGGGCAGCACATCAACCAGCTTAATAGATGCAGGTGCAAAACAAGGTGGGGGGAAAAAGACATTGGTGTAACAGCCACCTTGGCAGGAATCTTTATCATTCCTGTTGTTGCTGCCTCTAAATTGTTTAAACGTTTGTATGTTTTTTATATATTGGGCTAACTTTCTATTGAGTAAGGTTTTTCTCCCTAATTCTTACTTTTGATATGTGATCCACTTCCACATGCCCACAGCAGGACCTGTTCATGAATACAACCCACAGTAACCCTTCAGGCTCCCTGGCAGGAAAGGCCTGCCAGAACTAACTGTTGCCTTGGCTCCCTGTACCTGGTGACCTGGGCAGGATTTCCTGGTGCTGTGAAGTACAAATACTTGTTGCACAATTTCTTTACCCTTTTCTGATGCTCGAGGCAGTTGGTTCTATGGTAGGCCTTGTTTTGAAATGACAGCTGAATCTGTGTGTGCCCTGCAGTCATGTTTGCAAACAGAACAGTGGGAGGTTGCAGAAAGAGGATCCATGCATGGCGTGAGCTCCCAGGAGGTAACAACTCCTGAAAAAAAGGTGTTTGTAATGGACTTGGGGTTGGCACTTCCAATCAAATGATTTCCCCTCAGAAGACTTACTATCTAAAACCAAAATAAAATGGTTTCACACTTTGTAGCTTGCTTGATTGGCAAATAAGCTGAGCAAGATTTTGTGGTTAGCCTGTTCCTTGGAGCTTCTGTGTGTTTGGCCTGTGTTCTGGGAGGTCCTGAAGGGAGTGCAAGGCAATGTTTTTGTGAGGTGTATTTGCTTTGTGCTGTCAGGTCTTGTTGAATGAGCGAGATGGGTCAGAAAAGCTGCTCTGCTATCCAACAGAAAGCTCTCTCTGAAGGAAATTATTCCCTAATGCACTGCACAAAGGCGGATTTAGAAGGAAGGAAACTGCCATTGAGACCAAGGTTTGGCACTTGTCATCCCCCTGACTTCTGGGGCTGTGCCTGAGGGCTGCTGTTGGGAGTAGTGGATTGCTCTACAATCAGAGTTGAGTGGATTAGGCAAGATAAAAATCATTGTTGAAGTCTTAATATAACACAGGCACTGGGCTAAAGGCTCTGCAGTGCTCTCCAAATGAAGACATGACAGCCAGAGCTGGTCTGGAAGGGAGTGCAGCCCAGTTTCCATGTAAATGTCAGAAACTATCAGAATTCTTTCCACCTCCTGAGTATTCACCTGCAAGTGGAGGCAGTTTATAAATAGTGGGACACTGGCAAACTTGGATGCTGTCAGTTTTATGCTGGGAAAGCGATTGCTGTGGAACAGTGAGGCTGACACTGGGAACACTGTCAAACACAGCACAGCATCTGCAAGGTGCTGTCATTCTGGCCAGACAGGAATCCTCTGCTGCAGGCAGCTGCTCACTGTGGGGCTCAGAAAAGCATTGCCTCAGGAATTTGATAGGAATTCATTAGGGACAGCTTTAGTCCATCACTCCTTTTGATCTCAGAGAACCAAGAGACTCTTACACAGTTCCAGCTGATGTTTTGTCAACGACACTCTGTGTTCAGTTGTGGGATTTCTGTCAAAGCTTCCTTTGAGTGGAAGGTCAGATTTTCTTGCCAGCAGCAGTGCTGAGAGTGGGGTGTTCCACAGACAGGTTGCAGCAAGACAGCAGAGCAGTGCTAGCCAAACAATTAGTCACCCCTTTTTACAGCAGCACTTCCTCTGAAACTGGAAAATGCTGCTGCAGAATGAAGTGGAAATGAGGATTTTCTCAGTAGGAACATCTAATGGTGTTCAGAGCTTTAGGACTCATCTAAAATACAGGCTTTGCCATGCACTGTGTAACTACAAGTGGTAGGGATAATGTGCTGTGTAACCAAGAGGGAACTACCTGCAATTTTAGGACTTTGTGTTCCCTTTCTGCACGACTCAGAGATGAATATTTATCTTGCTTAGCTGAAAAATGCATCTTTTATAATTGTATTGTGCTTTAAAAAAGATGCAAGATGATTTAGTGGAAACTGAAGTCACTAGAAGACTGCACAGGCTGCTCTAAATGACTACAACATGTACACTAAGATGATGAGAAGAGAGCTTGTATAAAGGGACTCACAGTCTGAATACCCAGGTAGATTCTGCTGCTCTGGGAAAACAATCCTGGTATGGACCTGAAGAGGCTCCAGTGTCAGTTCTCCATCCATAAAACTGCTTGAAGTCTATTTGTGGAATTGGGTGCTTATTCCAAACTTGTCAAAGGCAAGTGAAGGAATCTTGTAGGCTCCAGTGGGTTCTAAATAAAGCCTGTATCCTGTTTGTTTGGCCAGTTGGGATACCTTCTGGATCTGCAGCATATTGCTTTGGGCATCATCCATTGTCATTCTTCACATGAAATTACATTTTAAATCACCAGAGACCATTTGGGCACAGGGAAATGATACTTAAAATAGCTTCAAAGGAGTCACTTGAAAGGTTAATGACTGAAAAGACATGAAAATCCTCCTGGGTGAGATGTTCTGGAGTGCAAATGGCACTTCCATATAGACAAGGAAGGGAGAGGCTTTGGTGCCCTTTTGCCAGCACGTGCTGACAGTGGCAGGGAAGGAGCACCCTGGTGCAGGTTCATCTGCAGGAGAAAACAAACTCTGAGACTTGTCACTGGAAGAGAATATCCAGTTTGTCACATTTCACTGGCTTAACATTCAATTCTGTTGGGTGTAAAGCCCCCACAGGCATTATTTTCCCCTAGAGTTTACGACAAGAAACAATTTGATATTTAATTTCAATTATTTAGTGCATAAGCAGAGAATGCAGAACCACTGCCTGCAAATGCCTCCTCTGTTTGGAATATAAAGTAACATTAAGGGAAGAGTGAGCAGGGGGGAGGTGAGCAAAGCAGAAAAGCACGTGCTGCTGTTGGTCCAGGGACAGAAACACTTCCCTCTCCCTGAAGTAGTTCTGTCACTCCTCCAGTGGATTAATTCAAGATTAAATATTGTTTGGTTGTTATGTTCTGTTTAAACCAGGCTTTCCACAGACTCCTGCTCTGCTGTGGGCAGTTGGCTCTCAGCTGGGAGATGCTGATGATGTCCAACTCATTAGTGAGGTGAAAACCTGCAGCAGACAAGGGGGTGTTGAACTGTGTGCAGTGAGGCAGCTCTGGTGATTGTCTCAGTGAGGTGGGCCATGGGAGCTTGCATCTCTGGGAGTTGTACTGTGTGCAGGGATTCAAAAGGCAAGGATTTGAGTGCTTTGACAATCTATTTAGAAAGAAAACACAGTGGCTTCAAAATGATACGAGAGGAGACTGATAATACAGGTTGTTCCTTATGGAACCTTGAAATGTACTTAACGGGGGAGGCATTGCCTCTCATAAGTCAAAGTTAATGATCCTTTCAAAACTTAGCTGTAATTACTCTCCTGAATGTTCTGGATAATAGTAAAAAGCTCTATTTTTGCCTGGTGGTGCAGTGAGAAGCTGCATCAGTCTCAGTGTGGATCAGTGCAGAGCCCAGGTGAGGGGAGGGGTCCCGTGTACGGAATTCACAGATGTTCCCGGGCCTGTTTAAATGTAAATGAAGAGCTGAGCGTGTCAGTTTTGTTCTCTTGCAGATGGCACTTTAACAAGTATATTTTTGGGAAGATTAGGAGGAGAGTCATCTTTTCCTCAGCCCTTTTATGGTAGGAGTTTGTCTGTGTTGTGTAGAAAATGTTAAATACAACAGCCACCAAAATCCTGAACTGTGGTCAGAGTGGACCCTCCTTTGTTTCGCCTGAAACCAAAAATGTGAGCACTTGACAATGTTTAACTTGTAAATGTTAAACTGAAGCTTCATGTTGTGAGCCTGACTCCATCCTGTAGGGCCAACCCAAGGGATGCAGTGCTGGTGTCACCCCAAGAGTCCCTTTTCCTTGGTGGTGTTTGGGGACTGGGAACCCTCTGAAGACGATGGCACCAGTGCCAGGCTGGTCCTTTGGGTAATTTATTTGTGTGAGAGAAAAACTGCAGCTCCTGTCTGTTAATTCACCCTAAAACCTTGAACTCATCAGTTTATTAGTGGTGTTTCAGAGTCACTGAAAAGGATGAGCAGGAGCACAGCCAAGTTCTTGTCTGTTGTCAACAGATTTCCCAGTTACTGCCCCATTGAAGTCCTGGAGGGTTCAGTTTTCCCACTGGTCATTAGCAAAGTGGTCCCAGCACCTCAAACCCACCCTGTGAACACAAGTTCCCTCTGACATGAATTTCCTGCTCTCATACCAATATTCCAGAGCAGGCCTGTCTTTATTGTGCAGTGGACATGGGAAGGAAGTGTCCAAAATCAGTTCTGGAATGGGCAGGTCCTGTCAACTCTCCCACTTTCTCTTGGTCTGTGCAGAGAATCCAGGGAATTAATTGTGTGTGGCACTTAGAGAGCACTTTCTGATGCAGCTGTACATGCCCTGCTTACCTGGGAGGAGTCAGAAATGTCTCATTCTCAAGGGTGTTGAGGGGAATTCAGGATGCCCCTGGCTTGTTTTTTAACAGATCTCCAGAACTTCCAATCAGCACTTTTCACCAGCACTAAAAA
Organism: Lepidocolaptes lacrymiger; assembly: GCA_035584035.1. Lineage (NCBI taxonomy): Eukaryota > Metazoa > Chordata > Aves > Passeriformes > Dendrocolaptidae > Lepidocolaptes > Lepidocolaptes lacrymiger. The sequence goes on along the minus strand of JAXCLP010000081.1, from coordinate 1,370,070 downwards.
AAACCCCGGTAATTAAAATTACAACTAAATATCAGTCACTGAAAGTTAATCTGGTGATTCATGGCAGGCACCAGGGGCAAAAACAAAAACCCTTTGAGTCTTGCTGCCTCTTTCAGGTGACAACTGTGTCTGCCAAGGAGCTCAGTGGCCTCTTGTGCAGCCTCTGATGCTCAGCATCAAGCAGGAATTTCCACAGTCATAATTAAAATTATCTGTGTGGCTTCCATCAGGTTTATTTCTTTTCAGAAAAACCTAACCAAGTGCAGAAGAAAAGCTCTTTGCTCACAGATCCTGTGGCCATGAGCAGCTGGGAGCCCGTGGTCCAGCTCTCATCCCTCTCATCCTGTTGGCAAAACGTGAGTCCAGCCCCTTCTTAGAGCTGAGGATGGATCTGTTGGATGTGAACAAGGCAAGAACCAGGGAAGGACAGTCCTAGTGCAGCTGAGGAGAGCTCTGTTGCTTTTGTTGACAACCTGGGAAATAGGAATTAAGAGATCTACTATTTAAAAGGAACCTTTTTTTTTTGTTTTTTTTTTCCACTTGGGTTGCTAGCCGTGTAAAATGTAATTTAAGCATTTTTGTTACCAGTAGCTGAGTAGGAGATGTTTACTTTTCTGTGTGTTTTCCCTTCTGCTCTCCCCATGCACAGCCCCGTTGTGGTAATTTCCTGAAGGTGTAATCTTTGTAGCATGATTGTACAAACACCCATATGAGATTCCTGACTTCTTGTTCTCACTGAAGTATGTTAAAGCAATAGTAGTTTTACTTCTGTCCTCCTTTTCTCCACCTGCAACTTCACTACTCTCCTGTCCTAGAGGAATCCTCTCATCCTGCTCTCCATTGACATGGATAACTGCAGTGTCCCTAATTCCTTTATTTTTATGGAGAAAACACCAAGGGTTTGTTACAATGGATTTTAACACCCGAGTCATGGAACCATATTGTTGAAACTCTGTAAATTTGATGGCAATTTTCTGAACTCGCTTGAAAGTGGAATGTTGCATCCTTTTATGCTATTTCCCGCTTCCTCTGTAGTTTGATTCAGATTTTTTAACCTTCTTTCTAAGTTTCAGCCTCCTGTGTATTAGGTACAGTATTTTCTGCCTTTCATACTTTGTAATAAAAACGGAACCTTTGTAGATCGACTGCAGTTCGGTGTGTGCTGAGTTAACCCTGGGGGGAGCAGGGCCTGAAAATGAGCCTCATTTATTCTCTGCCAAGTTTGTGGCTGCAGAAAGGAGCTTTGTCTGAGGTGTATTGATCCCCCATCCCACCCATACCCAAACAACCTCCCTCATTCCAGTTACTCCTCACTCACAAATTACCCCAAATAATTATATTATCAGGAACCCAGTCACAGCTCCACAGAACGGGGAATGCAGCTGTACTTTAAATATTTGCTTGCTTTAAAATCTGCTGCAGGGCTCCCTGTGTGCCAGTGTTTGTGCTGATGTTTTCCCCCTCTGCTTGTTCCCTGCACAACAAATGGGAATTATCTGCTGCCTGGTTTTTGGTTTTAAGATGTGGGGAAAAGGGATGGTTTTAAATGCAAATAATTGGTCTCTAAGGGGTTTTTGACTACAGGCAAATTGAAGACAAAGCAACTGGGCCTTTCTGTAGCTTTAAGTCTCTCCTGTGCAGGGTGACCCCTGTTAAAGGGTGTTTTTCTCACTGGTGTCGTGGCTGGAACTGGGACTGAGATGGGAATAGGGTGGCAGAGCTTGGAAATTTGTACCTTAGGCCTTGGCAGGCAGGACTGATGACTTCACTAAGTATTTAGATTCACTCTAGTTCAACTAAATTGTTGCATTTCTCTCTAATTCTTTGTGTACTGGCTTGGAAATAAAAGCTTATTAAGCTTTATGTCCACACTGGGAAGAGTTGCCTGCAAAGATGCTGCAGTTGGGTTTTAAGCTATATATGGACTTGGTTCTAATAATCCCTGTTTGGAAAAGATGCTTTTCTTCTAAGAATTGTTTGTCTTTTACCCTAGAAATGTATTTGCATCCTCCTGGATTATTTTTTCCCCTTGGATCTGTGGAATTCTCCAAAGAAACCTTCCACTCTGGTGGGAGGAGGCAACTTGGGCAAACTGGAGCTGCTGGTGCAAGACGTCGTGGCCTGGTAGATGATGGGAGAAGCAGATTTTTCTGTCAGTGAGGCAAAACAGGTGCCAAAAAGTCCTGTAGAGGAACGTGGGTAGAAAAAGAGGCAAGCAGAGGTTCTCTCTTTTGTAAATATTAAGGGACAGCCAACATCTGGCCCAGCTGGGCTGCTCTGGAAATCACTGCTCTGATACCAAATGTAAGAGAAAAGCACATAATTAATCACTGATCAGTAAATGGCTCGAAAATGCTTGAAAAGGAAAGAAAACCTCCATGGTAACACAGCAATAGGTGTAGAGAAAAAGTGGTGTCTGAGCTGATCTGGGGCCTGTGGCTATAACAGGCTTTTAATTTGGTGCTTTTTCATTAGTGCTGCTCTAGAAACTGTCCAGGCTTCCAGCTCAGAGGAAGTAACGAGCTAAATGCCTGTAATATTTTTAACATCCTTCCTCCTCTTCCTTCTCTTTTAATTTCACCACTCCACGAGCAGAAAGGCTCCTGCTCATTCTCCAGCTTCAGAGCCCCCTCTGCTGGAATCTGCCCACAGCCAGGCACAGGCCTGGGGACTGGGACAGGGACATCGGGCTGGCCAAGGCTGCTCCAGGCACGTTTGGAAGAATTTTCACCTGATTTATAGGTTTTCCCAGAGGAGAATTAAGCTTTGCCCAAAATACATCCTGCCACGCTGCCCTGAAGTTGGATAGTTTTCCATTAAGTGTGTTTTCAAAGCTGAGGACACGACAAGGAAGCGTTGGGAGAATCAGAAGTGCCTGGAATCAGTGGGATTGCTCTCTCAGATGTGCAGAAAAGAGGGCAGAATTGTTTTCATCCTTTGCAGATTGGATGGCTCAGCCCTGGAAGTGTCCAAGGTGAGGTTGGAGCACCCTGGGCTGCTGGAAGGTGTCCCTGCCCATGGCAGGGGGTGGCACTGGATGGGCTTTGAGGTCCCCTCCAACCCAAACCATTGTGGGATTCTCTCATTCCATTTGCAGGGTTTCTCCTCCTCCCCCACTCTCTTTGGCTGTGGAGTCCAAGATGTAGAATAAGGAAGTTTTGGCATGGGACAAGGAGCCTGGAGCCTGCTGAGCTCCCCAGGAAGGATGTGTCTACCTAAACAGGAAGGAAAGAAGAAATAGTCCATCTGATAGCAAGGAAAAAAGGCTCTGCGAGTCAGGTACAGTTCAGAAAATGGAAATGCTGCCAAAGTAGAAAATAAGATGATGGCAGAGTGATTGAGACACTGGGAAAAGATGCCAGGAGTTAAATCCCAAAGGTCTACTCCAGCCTTCCTGTGTAACTTTTAACGAGTCACTGTCTCTCTGTGCAATGCCCTTAAATCCCTAAAATAGGGATTACACTTCCCTTTCTTCCTCGAGGCTGCGTGACAGCATTAAACCATTAGGCCTCTGTAAAGGTCCTTTAAGACAAATGGGCTGCCTGGAAATGTAGGAGCTCCTGGAGAGTCTCCATGAATATCTTTGCATTAAGTGGGCCTCAAACCATCTGAATAAAGAGGAGAGTTCAGTGTGTTCTGTAGTTGCTGTTTCCAGGAGTGGAGCTTTTCTGCTGGGAAGCACCAGCTTTGGAAGGTCATGGGCAATCGGGGTGGAAAACCATGGACTATCAGTTGGTGTGAAACAATCCTGGTTCTCACCAGGAATTGGAGAGAGAAGGAGCAATGGGTTCAAACTGACAGAAGGTGGAGATTGGAGATCAGGAGAAACCCTTCCCTGGCAGGGTGGGCAGGCCCTGGCACAGGGTGCCCAGAGAAGCTGTGGCTGTCCCTGGATCCCTGGAAGTGCCCAAGGCCAGGTTGGAGCACCCTGGGTTATTGGAAGGTGTCCCTGCCCATGGCAGGGGTGGGATGGGATGATCTTTAAGGTCCCTTCCCACCCAAACTATTCTGGGATTCTCTGATTATGCACAGAACCAGTACAGCATTAAGATGAAAAAGGAATTACACGTTTTTTCCCTCAAGTGATACAAAATAGGGGTGCCTATTTTGGTAGAAACTTGGATTCCTGTTCAAGAGGGATCTACCAGCTTGTCAGGGGGGGAGAAAAGGCGTGAGGGTCTGTAGTGGTCCAAAAAAAGTCCTGATGGCACCTCATGTAGACAGTGATGTGAGAATGTCTGTAAAATGGGGAAACCAGCAGATAAAATTGTTGCTTTACACATTAGCCTTGACAGGTGGGTGAAGTGATGAGCTGTTAAGGACAAATCATTCTATTTTCAATTTGATAAAGGAGGGAGGGGGGGAGCTTTAGTGAAATGCAGATGCCCTGGGCAGTTGGAGATGGGAAGAGTGAGTTCCTCCAGGGTGGGAGTCTCCTACCATCTGCTGGGAGCTCCTGGCTCCTGTCACAAACTGCAGTTCACTGCTCTAATATCTCTTGGACTTAAATAAACTGAGTTTCTCCAGGAAGGACATGGAATCAATCTCACTTAACAGGACTTCAGCTGAGAATTTTATGTGCAAACACGTAAGAACTGCAAGGTAGACAAAGATATCAAATGGGAAGGTGATGGTGGAATGGTTTGAAATCAGGGCTGGTGGGGAATGGATATTAAATTCCTCCTCCCTGTCAGGGGGTGGGGTGGGCTCTTCCCTCTCTTAGAAATTTTATAATGACCTTGGCCCAAAGAGCGAGAATTAAAATCAAATTTGGTGATGAACAAAAGCCTGAGGCTTCAATAATAGCAAGGAATGGAATATCTTGGAAATTTGAAGAGTGAGAAATGGAGATGAGATGAAATTGTAGCAGCAGAGAGGGCCAGGCTGGGAATTTAGGGACAAGGAGGAATTTGTGATGGACACTGAGAGTGTTTTACTGGGAAATGAGTGAGGAGAGGAAATGGGGATTTAGTGGTTGATAAAGGATAGTGATGAGCCACCCTGAAAGTGGGAAAAAGAATGTCAAAAAGTGGTCCCAAGGTCAGTAATGATGGTAATCATTGACTAAGGGTAATCAGTCAAAGGAGAGAGGAATTCAAATTGGAACAGGGACAAAAATCTACCAGGAAAATACAAAGCTTGTGTTATGAAGGGAGACTGGCTGGATTTCTATTACAGTGAAGCCTGAAAGGAGATATGATTATATTCCTGATGTATTTAGAGGGAAAATTCCAGGGAAGAGGGAAGTATTACCTAAGTAAAAGGATGATCTTGACGTGAAAACAAATGGCTGCAGGCTGGGAATGAAAGTGGGATAGAATAGACATGAAAGGTAAAAATGCTTTCCTGGCATCAGAGCAATAACACAGGGGGGAGCAGAGAAAAAGAAAACTCTAAACACTCACAGCATCAGCCTGGGTTTAAGAGGGGAACTTCAGAGTGGAATCTGTGGAAGTGGTGGAGTCCAACCTTCTGCCCAAACCAGGACAGCTTCTCTCTGGGAGCAGGGACAGGGCCCAGGGAAGGGCTGGGGCTGGGCCAGGGCAGGGCCAGGTGGGATTTTGGAAAAGGCTCTTCCCCCAGAGGGCAGTGGGCATGGCCCCAGGGCTGCCAGAGCTCCAGGAGGGTTTGGACAACGCTCTGAGATATATTTTGGGATTGCTGGGGTGTCTGTGCAGGGCCAGGGGTTGGGCTGGATGGTCCTTGGGGGTCCTTTCCAGCTCAGGATATTCTGTGAGTCAAAGATTCTGGGCTTTGCCCACAGCCTCTCCCTCTCAGAGGCTGGAGCTGTGGATCAAAGCATTCCCTCCCCTATTCCCATGTCTACCTGGTGTGACACCAGGACATCTTTTTATTACCCCATCTAGGCACTTTAAAAAAATAAAAAATCAATGATATCACACATAATGTTGTCATACTTTGGCTAAGTCCCAAATTCCTCCTGCTGTGTGAGTTTAGATTCCTGCACTTGTCCAGCCCTTTGAGCAACTCCCCTCTCTCTTCTCCTGGCTGGAGAAGAAATGTGCCTTCTTCTCCAGTTGCTGGGACCCCTGTGACGTTGCTGCTGTGTTGTTTGGGAGCAAAACCCCTCCCAAAGCCTCGCCCTTGCTGCCAGCCCTGGGCCAGACTGGGAAGCAGCTGCTGGAACATCTGCTCGAGGTGGGTTTCCCAGCAGCAGGGTGGCCCTGGCAGCCCCAGGGAAGCAGGGCTGGGCTGCTTTGTCAAACAACAAACCCCTCCTCGCTGCTCCTCCTGTGCCAGAGATGCTGTGAGAACATCGTGGCACAGGTGGGAAGGAAGGGAATGGAGCAGGAGCTGGGAATGAGCAGCTGGATGTCACCTTGGAAGGCAGGATTTGATTGAAACACGGCCCATGGCAGGGGATGGAGAGAGAGGATCTTTGAAGTCCCTTCCAGCCCAAAGCATTTGTGATTCTGTGGATTTGGGACAGATTGAACAACCATAATAGCCTTAAAATCTGTTGTGTTTGATTGGTTTGGGGGTTTCCCCTCAAACCTGTTGGTATTTACTGCCATTTTTTAGCAATAATGCCACTCTGCTTGTGGGCTCTGTGTGGCCAAAGCAAAACTAAAGCTGAAAGAAACCCCCCATCATCAAGTGAGTGGATGTGGCAGCTCAGCAGTTCCAGCTCTGGGGGCAAACCCACTTTCTCCTGAAGATCAACTCCTAAAGGAAAGGGGAGGAAATGCTGAGCTCTGAGCACGCCAGGCTGGAGGTCACTGCACCAGGCTGGAGAACAGGGGGGTTGGGAGGCTTAGAAAGCACAAGATCTGTTTATTTATTTGTCATTTGTCGCTTATTTCAGACCCTGGGGACCTGGAGACATAGCCCAGGTTTGATGGTAACAGTTCTTGGAAGAGAACATCTCCTGCCACAGATGCTCTGGGTAATTGTCTCAGGGTTTTTTGACCCCAAAAGAATTCCTGTTTTCTGATTTTTGCAGGGGTTTTATCACTCTTGAACCAGCTTTGCTTTGGGGGTTTCTTTCCCTCCCCTCTTCAAAAGGTGCTTTGAAAGCAAGAATTAAACTCCTTGCCAAGCTCTGCTCAGGAGAGAAGCCAGCAGGGACCTGTCGCTCCTCCAGCCCACATGGAGCAGCTTCAGGAGCCCAGGTTTGGTGTCCAAAATTCCCTCCCAAAACCCAGCAAGACTCTCCCAAGGTCAAAACCAGTGACAGAAAGCACAAGAAAAAATTGAAGGAATAAGAATACGAGGGGACAATACTAATTTTTCCCCACCTGTGTTCCCTGTGTATAGCACAAACATCCTCATTTGCTCAATAAGCACATAATAATCAAAATTAACACTATTCTTGAGTCTGATTTGGATTGACCTCTGAGAAACCACTTAGTGCATCATGCTAAATACATCCAGGCTAGGCGAGGGCTAGTTAAGCTCAGTTTAGAACTCACTAAAACCTCCCTAAACTCCTTAAACTCACTAAAAAGTCATTAAACTCACTGAAAACTCCCTAAACTCACTAAAAAACCCCTGAAAGTAACTAAACTCATTAAACTCCCTAAAAACTCATTAAAACCTCCCTAAGCTCACCCCTCTTCAATCGGGATCCTGTAGGGGGCGTGGCTTCATCTCTGTCAATCACTCTGATTGACAGCTCGATGGGCGTGGCCTCATCCTGCCCGAAGTGGGCGTGTCCCTCCGCGCGCCCCACCCCTTTCAGTGACTGACAGCGCGCCTGTGGAGGGCGGGGCTTCGCCTCTCCCCGCGCCCCCATTGGCCCGCGGCGCCGTGGGGCGGGCGCTGATTGGCGGGCGCGCAGTGATTGGCAGGCGGCGGCGGTGGCGGCCGGGGCGGTTTGTTTTGCGGGCGGGCCCGAGGCGTGAGGGGAGCGGGCCGGGCCTGGCCGGGCCCACCGGGACCCCCGTCCCGCAGCCCCGGCACCCCCGGCCTCCGCACCGGCACCCCCGGCCCGCAGCCCCGCAGGCCGTGGTGGCGGTGGCGCTGCGGGGCCTGGCGATGTGGCGGCGGTGGCGGCGGCGGCTCTGAGCGCTCCCCGCTGCCCTCACGCCCCCTCAGGGCCCGGCCGCCATGGAGGAGCCGCGCCGGTGACAGCGCCGTGCCCGCAGCGCCCGCGGCCCGCGGGGCCGCCGCCCGCAGACATGGGTGAGGCTGGGGGGTGTCCCCTCGAGGTCTGGGGTGGATTACGGGGTGTCCCCTTAAGGCCCGGGGTGGTTTGGGGGTGTCCCCGTGAGGTTTGGGGTGGATTAGGGGGGTGTCCCTTTGAGGTTCTGAGTGGATTAGGGGGGTGTCCCTTTGAGGTTCTGAGTGGATTAGGGAGTGTCCCTTTGAGGTTCTGGGTGGGTTAGTGGGTGTCCCCCTGAGGCCCGGAGTGGATTAGAGGGTGTCCCCTTGAGGTTCTGGGTGGATTAAGGGGTGTCCCCTTGAGGTCTGGGGTGGATTAGTGGGGTATCTCCTTGGGGGTCGAGCCGGGCTCCTCGCCGTGGGGAATTTCCAAGGATTTTGGGTGAAATGGTGAAAATATGAGTGTTTACGGGGTTGGTCGTGTGGGGATGGGCTGCCCCCCCCACCTCCGGGGTCAGGTTGGCCCCTCTGAGGGACGGGATGTGCTCCGGGTTAATTGGGGCGAGGTTTTGGTGTTAATTGCGGCTTGGGAGCCCATCAGAATAGTTTTCTTCCTTATGGAGGTTCCCCTGGATTCTCGTTTGCCATTCTCAGCCCAGGCAGCAACACGTAAAAACAAGTAAAGGAGTTGGAGGAACTCTCTTTTTTTTTTTTTTTTTTAAGAGGAAAGCGTTGCTGCGAGGAGTTGCCATGACTGAAATTGATTGATTAATTCAATTTGATTTGGATCTGGATTGTATGTCCTGTATAAAGAGCTGCTTGTGGAGGGGGGGGTTATGTTTCCTAGTTCCAGTTTGAGCTTTCATGTGCTAGGATTAAATCTTTAATTGCTCAGAACCAGAACTTACTCATATCTGCATATTGGTGTACTACTGCTGTTGTAAGTGTGCAGTTTCATGGCTTCATGGGCTGCAACTTTAATGTTTCCTCCCCACAACCAAAGTTTTGTTTTCTGAGTCTGTCCTTCATTTAGTCTGTATGCATAAGTAGTTCTTGTATTTTGAATTCATAAAGCTTTGCAAACGTTGCTCGAAGCCAAACTGCAACATCTTCAGTCCCTCAGTACTCTGGCTGGATTTGGTAAACACACCAGATTTATGCAGATCCAGCACTAGAATTCTGCTATAAAGAAAGGCACAGGATTATCTCTCTGTACCTCTTCTAAAGAACCAGGTGGTTCATAAACTTAAAATGGTAGAGAAGGAGAAAGCTGGATTTCTATGCAAGTGCTTTCAGTTGGATGTGTGTTTGTAAACATGTGAGTGCAGGAGGAAGAAGGGCAACTTCATGGACCACTCTATTGTGGCACAGCTGCAGATCCCTTGTAATGGGAAAAATTAAATTTATTAGGCAGTTGTGATCAAATAATCTAATTAATAATGAATAATGGGCTGCATCGTGCTCTGCTTTTCTTGCATGTTGTGTTCCATGGCCCACCCTGAAGGACACGTGGGGTGGTTGGTGCCACACTTTGCTGGAGCTCACCTGGAGCCATTCTCCAACCCTGCACATCCAGGGCAATCCCTGAGGTTTATTCCCCTCCAGGCAGGGTTTAAAACCCAAACGTTTGCACCTCCTGCCGAGCAATAAGCCAGGTGCCTGCCCCGGGAGGGCCGCGCGGCGCGGGGTGGGCGCTGTGTGCAGGCCGGCCGGTCCCTCGATCCGCTCGGTTTTCCTGCCTGTGTCACTTCCTTCCCTTGGCTCGCACACGCACCCACGGCCAGAGCTCGGTGACACCCGGGGGGAGGGAGCTCCAAGCCCAAAGCCCAGTCTGTGCCTTTCATTTGGGGCCAAGGGACCCGAAATACAAACCACACATACCGTGTGATTTCTGCTGCTCAGTCTGCAAACCAGTGACTTGTGATTTCCTATAAATTGGGTTACGTTTCGGTGCCACTAAAACTGCCCACAGTGAAGGGCTCAAAATGCAACTCTTTCTTTTTTCAGGCCTTTAACACGAACTCAATTTGTCTGAAATTTCCTCATTGCCCCTGAATCTGCCTACTGCTTGCCCCTGCCAACTTTGCTGCATGTAGATACCAAACACAGATATTTATTCACTTTTTGCTTTCTAAACTAACGTGGCATCATTATCACACTGTATAAAACACCATCCTGGGTTAGAGGGGTTCACAGACTTCCTGTTTTTACCCACGTGCAGATCCTTTTGCTGTTTGAACTTCGTAATTTTTTTAATTTTTTTTTTTTTTTAATTTTCAAAACTCTTTCCATTCCTGCCTCGCTCAGGCCTGTGCAAGAAACCACGGAGTCGTTGAAATAAATGCTTTATGGAGAGGAACAGCTTTCTCTGTGAGCAGCAGTTTGCTTTTATCGATGTTATAAAAATCCTTGAGTGTAGTTTTTAAAACATGAAAAGCATTTCCTGGACAACATCTTTGCCGCACAAAGCAGAACTGTGTTTCCCAGACCTACTGGAGACCAGGCAAAACAGGGTTTCTCAGTGCACTCCAAGAATTGCTTCGTTTTCATTTGTAGCAACCTCTGCATTGTGTGATTAATGTAATGTTGCTCCATGGTGCTTTTCCAAGTCAATCTATGGAAATCCTCTGTTTTGATAGAAATAAAGAAGTATTCATGCTTCTCAGCATTAAATCCATCATAGTGCTGTCCTGACTGGAGATGGTTTTTCCCTGCACAAGCTCAGATCAGTATTTCACTTTATGTTTTTAAAAGATAAATACTCTGTCGTTTCCTATCTCATCAACACAGGGTTGAATTACAGGATGTGTGGTTTGGTACTAAAAATGTATAGTGAGATTCAAACTCACCTGAGATTGCTCCATCACCTCTGATAGAACATTAACTCTTCCAGGTTTATGGAGTAAGATTTCAGTGTTGGCACAGAGGAAAGTGAGTTTGCAGTGAGTGACATACAGACCTTGCAGGGCACTAGCTGGGGTTTATAGAATTATAGAATATCCTGAGTTGGAAGGGACCCACAAGGATCATCCAAGTCCACCCCCTGGCCCTGCACAGACACCCCAACAGTCCCACTTTGTGCTGAGAGCATTGTCCAAATGCTCCTGGAGCTCTGGTGCTTGCAGATGCTGCCCTTAGGAGTTTAGGATATTGTAAATCCACAAGTTGCCTCAGCTAATAAATAAATTCTCTACGTACCAAGCTACAGTCTGTGTTCAGAGACACATAGTTGGTTGGGTGCCTGTGCTCCGTGCCCAGTTGCTCACACAAATGAGTCACTGTGAGACTCTGCACAGCCTGGAATTTGGGATCAAACACCTGTAGCCAACCATTGTAACCGTTGATCCAAATTTTCCAGTGATGATGCTGTTTAGAGGCCAATTCTTATTCACAGACATATTCTTTGACTTGATTTCTTGTCATGAGCTCTCAGTTATAAGCTGCTTTCATAGCTGGTTTGCTTCTTGCCCACAGGAGCTCTGCCAAGACAAGCTCTTCTTCATCCTCCTGGTATCTGGCCAAACCCAAACTGCACTGTAGTGGAAAACTTGTATCCCAGCTCTTCCCGGTGTGTTTTGGGTGGTAGGAGCTCCACGGCTGTGCCAGTCCATCAGTCCATAGGTTGGAGTATTTTGTTGTGCACAGTTATAGTCTTTGTCTGCCTGGTGACTCCAAGGCTGTGCTTAATGTCTATCCAAATCAAAGAGTACACGTAAACTGGAGATGCTTCAGTAAGGTAAAATGTTAAATGTAAAGTTGGAAACATTTTTTTTTAAAAAAAGAAAAAGTTGTGCAGTTACCTGCCTGGAACTTTAGCTTCATTCACAACTGTTTTTTCACGTTTTCCTCCCACAAGGGGTTACTTAGTGCTGAGATAGATCCCAGCAATTATTTCCTTTGGCTGATGTGCTCCTCAGAAAGCAACCTCTTGCTTTGGTTGTGTTACTGACACCCCTCGCTTCTCTTACAAGCAGTTGGAATTTCAAGGAGTGCTCTCCCTTCTCCACTGCCACAATGTGGTTATTGTCTCATTTGGCTTGTCTTGGACAGCAGAGATTTGGTGGGTTTTGATTCTGATTCTTTTTTATATTCTCTGCTCTGCTTTCCTTTTTTAAGAGTTTTGCTCTAATTAACACCTTCTGCAGGAATGCTGGGAGATTTCCTTCCATTCTCTTGCGTGATCTGGCCTAGACTTGATGTTCCTGGGTTTTGATAGAATATTCTGAAGTTCATATTGGATGTACCTCAGAGGTTGGGTAGTCTGGACCGAGTTAGAACTCACATAATTGTGGCCTTCCAGTACCTGCAGGGAGACAAGAAGAAAGATGGAGAGAGACTATTTACAAGAGTGACTGGACCAGGGAGAATGGCTTCAAATGGGCAGGGAATGGTTGGATGGGACATTGGGAAGAAATCCTTCCCTGGAAGGGTGGGCAGGCCCTGGCACAGGGTGCCCAGAGAAGCTGTGGCTGCCCCTGGATCCCTGGGA
>JAXCLP010000081.1:1339521-1357417 GCA_035584035.1 Lepidocolaptes lacrymiger | reverse complement strand
TGGGAGTGTCCAAGGCCAGGTTGGACGGGGCTTGGAGCACCCTGGGCTGGTGGAAGGTGTCCCTGCCCATGGCAGGGATGGCACTGGGTGAGCTTTAAGGCCCCTTCCAACCCAAATTATTCTATGATTCTGTGATACTATGAAAGCTAAAGGAGTGGAAACTATTTGTTGTACCAAAGACATTGTTAGTGTGACTTCTCACTGGGACTTCTTTAGATGTTTCTTCCTTGCAAACAGATATATTTTTTCCCCCATTTTGCTTTTAGTAACATTTGCTCCCTGGCTGCTTCACAGGCTGTTTGTGCCCCACATCTGTCATCTTTAAGCATTGCGAAAATCTCGTTTGTTATTCAGACATTGATTAATTATGAAGCCAGTCTTTGCATAAAACATACGCTCGCTGCTTTGCAGACACTCACGAACAAATACATGACATGAAATTGAAGAAACAAACAGTCCCAGTGAGTCCCTTGTACAGAGAAATACACATGCGAGTCAGTCCATCATTTAATGTTCAGCAGCTGTTCCCAGGACAACTCTGGAATGCACAGCATTGCCCAGCACACCAGTGCCATGAGTGTGCAGCCATGGGGGGTTGTTAAAGTGAAGTTTCAGTTGTTTACAAACCACCTTCAAAAAGGCTCATTTCAGTTAAAATTCCTCAGAGTGGTGTGGTTGGGGACTTTGGGAGGAATTGTGCATGTCAAGCACTGCACACCTGACACACTGTCCCATGAGTAGGGCTGTGATACCCTTATGGGGCTCACATCAGTTCCAAAAGTTGCAGTTATCAAAAAAGCAAAGCTTTACCTTCCAAACTAGTGGTCAAGTCCACCCAGACTCTTCTAGGAAGGGCAGATTCTCCGGGGCATGTTGAGAGCTGATAAATCACTGCTTCACATTTCATGCCTAAATAATGCCTCAGTATTGGGGGATTTGCACCATCCATCACAGCACAGTTACTGAGCATTTCTCTCCTTTTATGTCTTTTTTTTCTCTGAATTTCATACAAAGTTCTAAATAAATACACTTCTCTCCTCAAAACTAACAGACAGTGGGAGAGAACACATTAAATTGGTTACATCAGGAATCTTTGCTTCAGAAAGTAATTTTTAGGCAGTAGTACATACGAGAGAAAATTCACTATGTGTTTTTATTTTCCTGCAAGGCAAGAAGCCTTGAGTTGAACCTGCTGCATTGCACTTTGCCAGCAGTGTTCTTCGTGCTGGACGATGTGAACCTGTTCAAATCAAATTTCATCTTGAAATCTCATAAAATGGTTTGAATTTTGTTCCATCAGCTTGTTCTGAGGGAAGGGAGGAACGTGTTGGGGCAATCAGAGCAAGTGGATTTGTGTTCAGGGATCCTCCAAGATGGTTCTTCGCCCAGATTTTCATTTCTCTTTCTGCTGGCTGTGGTTTGTTCTGCTAACAAGCAGGAATTCAGAGTTAATAGGATATAAAGTGGGAAAGAACAGATTTCTACCAGGTTTTCCTTGGCAGACACATCAGTTTGCCCTTCCTAAATGACCCCTGATGACCCAGAAATCTCTCCAGGTTGTACTGTTTGTTGTGAAGCCTTTTAAACACAATTAGGGGGCTGGGGATATTTATTCTGATCTTTCTGTGGCGTTGCACAAGAGACTTCAGATTTGTCTGGTTTTTAGACATATTCTCTTAGTTCAGGCTTTTTCCTGACTAAATGACATCACAGTGTCTTTGCAAAATTCCTCACTGAAATTCTTGTGCCTCACAGATGAACAGGAGGCCTTGAAGTCCATCATGAAGGACCTGGTAGCGCTGCAGATGAGCAGACGCCACCGGCTGCCTGGCTATGACACCATGAAGAACAAGGACACTGCTCACTCCAACAAACAGGTGAGGGGCCCTTTGGTGAGCCCCTGAAATGGGCACTGGGGCAGGAGGGGCACAGAGGGGCACAGATCCCACTCGTCATCCTTGTAGTGAGCCCCTGAAATGGGCACTGGGCAGGAGGGGCACAGAGGGGCACAGGTCCCACTCCTCATCCTTGTAGTGAGCCCCTGAAATGGGTACTGGGGCACAGAGGGGGCACAGATCCCACTCCTCATCCTTGTAGTGAGCCCCTGAAAGGGGCACTGGGGCAGGAGGGGCACAGAGGGGGCACAGATTCAGCTCCTTCATCCTGCTCAGGCTCTGTGGCAAATATGGGGGCTTTGGAAATTTTATAGTGAATAAATAAGTATATTGAACTGTATTTAGGTATGAATATTTATGTTTATATTAAAATACTGTAATAAATATGATTTTATTTAATTATAAATAATGCATACTTTATATTGCTTTATTATATATATAAAAGGCTATAAGTCTATATGTAAGGATATCTATCTAGGGAGATATTAGAGGTACTGTAATAAATATCATTTTATATAATTATAAATAATAATTTATATTGTTTCATTATATAAAATAAAAAGCTATATATAAGGATATATATATATAGGGAGATATAGAGGTAATATTTATATATGTTGAGAGAGATATAAGGTTATATATTTTTATATATATATATAATGTATTTGATAATCTACAACATCTTAGCATCCTGCCTTCCTCCAACACGTGTTTTTGGTGGGGTTTGGTCTGACTAAAAAACTTTACCAAGTGTAAAAACTCAAACTTTGCCATTAAAAAAACATATTTTATTCTTTTTAAAGAAAAAACACAATGCCAGCAGTCCCCCCCTCCTGGGCAGCCCTGCAATAACAAACCAGTGTGCCTCTGCAGTGGAAGAAAAGAAAATCCCGGTAAGAAAAGTGACTTTATTTCTATCCCAGCAATTCTTAATTGTGTGCATGTTTTAAAGTTGTGTGCAGTGCCCCTCCAGAATGGCTCTGAGCAGCTGGGGAGGCTGGGAGGGCTTTGCTGTCATGGCCTGGTGTAACAGAGTGTGCATGTTTATAGAGACAGGTGAGGGAAGGGCTTCACATGGACCATGGGCAGGGCTGGGGGCGTATTGGGATGGAATCCTTCCCTGGCAGGGTGGGCAGGCCCTGGCACAGGGTGCCCAGAGAAGCTGCCCCAGCCCTGGCAGTGCCCAAGGCCAGGTTGGACAGGGGTTGGAGCAATCTGGAATAGTGGAAGGTGTCCCTGCCCGTGGCAGGGGGTGGGATGGGATTGTCTTCA
Organism: Lepidocolaptes lacrymiger; assembly: GCA_035584035.1. Classification (NCBI taxonomy): domain Eukaryota; kingdom Metazoa; phylum Chordata; class Aves; order Passeriformes; family Dendrocolaptidae; genus Lepidocolaptes; species Lepidocolaptes lacrymiger. Next base: position 1,354,250 of record JAXCLP010000081.1, on the reverse strand, counting down.
AGGTCCTTTCCCACCCAAACCATTCTGTAAGTGGTGCAGTCAACACTCTGCAGTCTCTCCAGGTTCATTCCACATTGGTACAGAGGTTTTCATGGAGAAAACTCTGGTATTGACTTTCTGGTCAAAAGGAGGGACAGAATATATGACTCTGCCTGTCATATAAATGAAATATTTCAAAGCAAAAGCAACAATTTCAGTCAAGAATTGTTTGTCTGTTACTGTCTTACAAAATTAAATCAAGTTCCTGGCAGTGAGACTGACATTAACAGGAGAAGTTGCCTATGTCAGTAAAATAACTCTTTTCAGTTTTATTCCTGTTACAGGCTTAAGCCTTTTGGAACAGGCTTTAAAGTTCATGTCTGTCTTCCTTATGCTTTGCCTGCTTGTAATCTACTTGTTCAGCTGAATGTGGGATTTCCTAGAATGTGCTGGACAAATCCATAGATGGAGCAGTACAAAATCCTTTCCAAATCACTTTGAACATAAATTCAGAGATGCCTTAAGTCAGAAATCTGTAGCTGTGATTTATGATACGACGTTGCAGACCTGAGGTACTAAACTTAGATTTGCCTTTGGACTCATCTCTTAGCAGAGTTTATATGACTTACTTTAAAAATTGATGGGTTCACTGCCTTCAAGGGAAACTGAAAAACTGGATGCTTAACTCCTCTAGGTTCTCTCTGGAATGTGAACACCAAGATCACTTTGAACACCTTTTCTTAGACCTTTGATAAATAGATATGACTGACTAGTGTCTGGAAAACTCAGCAGGAGATAAAGGCTAAATTCCACCCTGCTCCCCTTTCTTTCTATTACAGGTTCTAAAGTATGCAGTGGACTTGAGAAAGTGATTTTAATGTGCTTGGGTACCAGCAAGTTAAAGAAAGGTTTCCAAAGAGCCCTGGAGATCTTCTAGTGTTGTCTGATTGTAATTAATGAGAGCTCTGTTGCTTGGCTGTTCCAGAACCTAAATCACATCTTGAGGTTGGGAATTTAATCTGAAAAATGACTTGAATTCCTTTTCATCCAAACAGTCTTGTTTAGTTCCCTTAGACAGGGCTCCTTAGAACAGTCTAACAAAATATAATCTAGAGCCTTACTTCCCTGGCCATCCTGATCAAAAGTCTAAGCAAACTGTTTCATCAGGAGTTGCCTGCTGGGCATCTTTTGTAGGGCATTATTCCTGTGCTGTTTGCTGCATTTTTCCTTTACTGCTCAATTCAGATGAGTTCTGTAGAATTTGTTTCATTTTGGAGCCATTCTAGAGTAAGGTCTTTCTCTTCCCACATCTAAAAAAATGGTTTCAAGTTCCATGTGAATTGCCCACCTGCAGGGGGTCGTTGCTGGGATTGGGAAGCTCATTTTCCCTGATCCATGCTGCAGGAATCCCATCCCTTTGAACTGAATTCTTGACCACTGGGCCTGCCAGAAACTTCCTCCAGCTAAAGAGCATTTCCTGGCCACGTTTTTTTGAAGTTCCTAGATGTATGATTGCCTATTGTCTGAGGCTTTCACAGATGGCTTAATCTATCCCAATCACATAAATTGTGCAGCAGAAATTATGGAGTCTTATCAGGGCAGATTTTTCCCTTTTATTTTTATCTTTCTGACCTAAATTGGGATTTGAACTTTGATGTCCAGAGTTGAAAGTTCAGCATGTTGACTCTTCTGTGCCACAGAGCATCTTCTGAGTGTTCACAGGTTGAGTGGGCAGTGCTTTTAACCAGCCAGTTACAGGTGATGTCCCCTTTGAGCTCCAAAAGGTGACACAGAATCAGCCTGTTTTTTTGGAACTTAGCTCCAGTTTCAGGGGCTGCATTTTGGCAGAAGCACAGCTTAAGAATAAAGAATAACAAATAGGAATAAAGAATCAGAATGAAAAATGAGAACAGCAAACAGAACTAAGGATGGAAGAAACTTAAAATCACATTAAAGCCCTGGTGTGATGCTTTTGTGTGCCAGAGTTTGTTTGTGAACTCACCTTTTGTTCTTTCTCCTGCAGAATGATGTCAGGATAAAGTTTGAACATAATGGGGAGAGACGGTAAGTTGGCCTGCACTGCTTTGATTCTTTGCTTAGGAGAAGAGTTTAGTCATCAGTAATTTAGGTTAAATATTTTGTTGGCTTCACTGTTCCTTTTCCCTGAATGAAAATCACACAGTGAAGGCCACACCAAACAGGTCACACACAGCTTGGTTATTTTTGGAGATCAGTGTGTCATAAAACACTGATTTATTTCCATAATATCTCTTTGCAAGTGAATTGCAGCAATCTTCAAAAGCTGTCCAGCCTGAAAGTCTCATTTCAGATATGTTCCCATTTTGTTTCATTTAACTAAAACCAAATGAAGCTGATCAAATCAGTGTCATTCTTTTCTAGTTTCTCACTTCCTGATGCCCTGTTGCTATCACTGTCCTGCTGTGATTGAGCAACAGATACAGCAAGGGAAGATATTTTTTTCATTGGTGTGAAAGTTTCCTTGTTATTTCCTCTGATACTTGGTTTTGAGAGACATTCTTTTGCAAGAAAACCCCAGAAACAACTGAAATGGCAGTTTCAGTTTTTGCAGCATTGGTTGCAATGGATAAAATTGACTAGATAATTAAAAGTGTGTCTCAAAAAGCCCCTTATTTGCCATAGAATTGAGAGGAACTCCCAAAAATTTAATGATTGGTGGCCGTGTGAACATGCAGGAAGGCTCCAAGTTTGTCTGTGATCTCTTTGAGTCTGCTCAAAGCAGTTGGCAAAGCAGGCAGTGGAGGATAATTTGTAATCTTCCTCCAAACTTGATCTGTCTCACTGAAATCCCATACAATGAATTCTGTCCCTAAAACAACCCTGGTGCTTGGGGAGAAATATTAAAAGGGATCCTCTCTGGGATCTGCTGCCTCCTTTGTCAGCCAGACCTTCAGCACCCTCCTGTGTCAGGGGCTGTGTGTGGACAAAACAGCCACACGTGTGTGACATGTCACAGTTCCTTGTCACCCCAAGGGTGACACAAGGGAACTCAACAGCAAAGTCCTGTCACCACAGACCCCTCATCTTGCCTGTCTTCTGCCTGGGTGCATTTCAGGTGGCACCAGGCTCGGGGAGGGGGGGCAGAAAGGGGTTTTTTTCCTGCAGTAACATTAAAATGAAAAGGTTGATTGTGTGTTAGTCTAATTATGCAGCTTCACTCACCCGAATTCCCCGCTCCCAGCGCGGTGTGCAGTTACAGACAGGGAGCCTGCACCAGAATGTGAGTGTGTGTGCTTACCTTCCCAGCAGCTGCCAGCTCTAACCACAAATATTTAAGGTGGTCAGGCAGGAATGGGCTCCTTAAACCCTGCAGTCCAGGATTTTGTGTTAGAGGAGCACACAGAGTTTTGAAACTAATAGAATTTGTGGCACCTGAGAACAGCTCTGCTTTTGAATGCATTGAGTGTAGAATGGGAGCCTTTATAAGGGACTGAGAGCTAAATTACATTTGTGTGGTGCCAGAGTACTGTAATTTCATGGATGGGTTTCTTAGGAATATGTAGAAAATGTTATTGTGGGCTGCTTTTTAACAAGGACAATTATTTCCAAATAGCTGGATGATGGAGGACTTGGTGGCAAGATGAACCTTTCCTGGGAAGGGGCTGAGGAAGCCAACTAACAAAAGGGCTGTTTGAAACAAAAGCTGCATCTCATGAAAGGATACCCAGGGCTGATGAAGGATGGAGGAATGGAGGGAAAGGAAAAGGAAACTAACCCTTCTCTCCAAAGCAAATCACAAATCCATAGAATCCCAGAATGGTTTGGGTTGGAAAGGACAATAAAGATCATCTCCTTCCACCCCCCTGCTATAGTTGGGGATACCACTCATTAGATTAGTTATTCCGGCCTGGCCTTGGGCACTTCCAGGGATGGGACAACCACAACTTCTCTGGGCAACCTGTGCCAGGGCCTGCCCACTGTCTCAGGGAAGAATTTCTTCCCAGTATCCCATCTAACCCTGCCTTCTTCCAGTTTAAAACCATCACCCCTTGGCCTGTCACTGTCTGCCCCTACAGAAAGTCCCTCTCCCTCCTTTCCCTCCTGAACTCGTGGGAGGTGATTCGGGGTTTCACTGAGCTCAGAACAAGACAGGTGCTGAGTTTCTGTGGTGCACTCAGGTCTCCTGTTTCTGCCTGGTGACAGGTTTGTTAATTGGTGCTAACAATGAAGGTCTTTGGGGCAGGATCTCAGCATGCCAGAGCAGAGCTGTTCCTGCTGCACAGCTGGATAAGCAGCTCTGGAAGCTGGAGGGTCAGTGGTGGTTCTCACCTATGGCCCAGAGCTCCTGGTTTCACCTGCAGTGAAGACACAGGGAGGTCTCCTGGGAGCAGAAGATGAGAAGTCTGTGCAGCAGGGAGGTGAAAAGTGGCTTTCTGAGCAGATGTCACGGAATTTTTTAAGCCAAGGTGCACAGAACATTTGTATTCTCTTATGGGAAAGACATTGGTTCAGTAAGGGATCCTCTCTGAAATCTTCATCTGAATGTTGCAGTTTGACAAACCATTGGAAATGGGCCAGAGATCAATAATTCCTTCCTGAAATAACACATGTAAATTTAAATTTGAAAGGCTCACTCCCTGCTAAAAAGAGAGCATGCAAATGTGTTTTTAATGGTTCAGCCACCTGCTTTGGTTGCATTACTGAGTGGATCTGTGAATTTAATGAGTGCTTCTCCTCCATTCCAGGATTATCCCGTTTGTCCGTCCCGTGCGCTACGAAGACGTGCAGCAGAAAGTGAAAACAGCCTTTGGGCAGCCCCTGGACCTCCACTACATGAACAACGAGGTACAGAGCTCTCTGCTCAGGACACGTGAAACCCTCCCTGGGTCCCATTTCCCCATCACAAAGCCTGGGCCTATAAATTTAATTTTCAGTTTTTATTTGAATACAAACCATAGCTGAGTCGCTGGTGCAAAGGAAAACACACTGATCCTGATAAAACATCACAGGGTGTTGTACAGGCAGCAGTGTCTTGTTTCCTTGCACTGGTGGTGCTGGGGAGACTCTCTTGGGGAAGTCAAAAAGGTATTTGAAGTATTTTGTTGTTGAAAGCAACTCTTGCAGGCTGATACATATCCAAGGAGATGGTGTTGCCCAGGGAACAAGGGGAGTCCAAGAACAGAGGAGGCTTTAGGGGGGCTGTGGGCACTGTCATTGCTGAAATGAAGTGACATGGCCAACAGCATTGGTCTCTGAGGAACTGGGGAGTCCATGTTAATAATCTGAAGTATTTTGGTGGCTTTCTCACCCTGGACACACTGGATTTTCCTTGTTTTTATTGTTGTGGTGTTGCCCTCCCACTGTTTGGAACTGCATCCCTAATGAGAGAGATGCAAAACCCCATTCACCAGTGAGAGTGGGACAAAAGTGAGAGTTCTGCAGGGTTAATAACATTCCCATTTTGAGATGTGAGTGGGCTGTAGAATACAGGGTGTCTGAGCCTGATTTCATGGGGTCTTACAAGTTTTAAATTCTCATTTGATTCCCTCTTACAAAGTCTTTATCATCTTCTTTCTATCTGAAACCCAATTTCCACTTGATCATTAGGTCTGGATTCATAAGTATTCTGAGACCACACTCTCATCAGGGACTCAGGGGCTGACAAGTCTCTGACTTGTTCTTTGCAAACAGCAAGTTCAGGTAGCAATTAATAATTTTGTGGCTGGTGCTTTAGAGAAATTTGCACAGGGTCAGCCATTTCTCTGGCAGGGGAGGAAAACCTCATTAAAAAGGGGACAGTGGGACAGTATTGGAATGAAAATGCATGGAATGACTGAGCTGTCAGAATCCTCTCTTGTATTCTGATTTTTTTCTGTTTGTTTAAATACCTATTGTGGAAATAGACTTATTTTTTTTCCTGTCTTTTTTAATGACTTTTTTTTCCTGTTCTTTATTTTGCAGCTCTCTATTCCTCTGAAAAACCAAGATGACCTGGACAAAGCTGTAGATCTCTTAGACCGAAGCTCTAATGTGAAAAGCCTTAGGATATTATTGCTGTCCCAGGACAGAAACCATGTAGGTACCAACCTCTGGCACTGCAGCAAAGGGAGGGGGTTTGCCCTTCAGACTCTGAAACACAATGGCAGTACCAGGGATTAGGAAAATCACTCCTCACAGACACAAATGCATGTGTTTATCCTCTTTGCTTTGGCTCAGCTGTAGTATCTCTTGGTTGGTTTTTTCTTTCCTGACTTCAGCAGCTGTTCAGGGACTCAAACATTGCAGTTTTTTAAGCTGTCCTGTGAAGGCCATTTTGTATCAAGTACCTGTAGTCAGAAAACACTTAAAGAGTTTGGTTTGCAGAGTACTTTTTTACCTTTGATTAATAGCAGTGTCGAAAGTGTGTGTAATTATTTTGCCTTGAAGAGCACAGGTTGTCCTTGAAGGCAAGCCTTTAGCACTTTTTCCCTGAGTGAGAAGCCTGGGGGCAGCTCCCAGGGATTTTTCAGCTCTGTGGCATTAAATCCAGCCTTACTCTGTGCAGACTAAGTTGCCTTTAGCTAATAATGGTGTATTCACACCCAAGATGAATTTGATTGTCTTGGTTCACTCCTGCACCACAGGTGGCTGTGGCAGTGAGTGGCAGTGTAGTTTGCTTCTTTCAGCAGAAGAGATGGTATTATGAGAAGTAAATCTTTAAATCAAGCTCATTTTAGACAGTAAATTTCTCTGCAAGATGAAGAAGTCAAAAAGACTCAGAAGTTTTCCTTATTCCTGATCTGTGACTGGAAAACAGTTCACTCAACCAGTATCTCTCTTATTCTTTTTCAGAATTAAGGTCATGCAGCTTTTCAAGCCAAAAGCCTTGATAGCTTAGATATTTGATTTGCAAATTACCAAATTCTCCTGAAGAGTGTGACACAAAAAGCTGCTCTGTTGGTGACAGCTTGTCAATCTCAGATGTTCCTCCCTATTCAGGCTCTGCAGGCTGGGAGCTCACACTTGAAATAATCACACCTGTAATTCTTGCAACTGTCAGGGGAACTTAAATGCACTTCTCACTATTTTTTAATTTGATAATCCATGTTAATGGAAATACAAAGACCTTCAGGAGTGTTAACAGCCCTTTCCTAAAGGCCTGGGTGCCAAAAGCTGGGAAGGTGTAGGAGGGGATGATGCTGTTCCTTGTCCTGTGCCCTTTCCCTGAGCATTTATTGCTGCCTGTTCTGAAGACAATACTTGGCAAGAAGGTCTTTGATCTGCTGGAGTCAGGAAACAGCCTGGAAAAGGTGGCCTCAACTTTTGGGATAACACAGCCCTGCAGTCCTCCCTCCAGTGCTTTGTCAGTGCCTTCATACTGCAAACCACGTGTTAAATGATCCCACCTACCTTTGCATAACCCACCTAGTGACTCTCATCCTGCACCAGCCACTGGCCTGTCCTGTGGTGTTGTCCCTTTATTAGCTGTTTTTTCCTCTTTTGCTCCCAGCAGAAACAAACAGCAAAGCCCTCAGTAAGTGCCACTGTTTCCCCCCCTCTCCTCTGACTTCCTGATGGGAGAGCCCTTGGTGGGATAAAGCCCACGAGCCTGAAGGAGGTTTCTTGGCTGCATGATCTCATCCCCTGCAGGAGCGGGAAGCATTATTTTTCCTGAAGTACAGGATGCAGAGCTTGTTTTGGTTGTGCTCTTTGCTTTTGCTGAGGATGGAGAGGTGATGCCGTGACTTTGGCACAAATATGTACAGAAAGCAAATCAATTTTGCAGCAGTAGCCTTGTCACTTGTCCCAAGAGCCTGTTTGTGTTCAGGTTGGTTTTCTTGGGCCTCTTTCTGTGACTCACTTGTGCTTTTTTTCATCAAGCTGCTTATTGCTGTTGGGAGTCCTTTCTTTCTGTTGAGTAACTAATAAGGAGGACTGGTAGAGCTGAACACCTAAAGCCAGACTGTCCATATCAACAGGGTGGTTTCTGCACCCTTTATTCAACTCCCACAAACCTATTCATGGTGGAATTTATGTGATTTAAATCCTTCCTTCATGCAAATGTATGTGCTTATTAAATGAGCAGCTATTCAGTGCTTTAATTTCAGATTGTGTGGCCTCACACCTTGTTTGCCAGTCATGTTCAAATAATTTCCACAGGTCAGAATTAATTTCCTTGGGGTGTCTTTCATTCTGTTCATCTCAATTTAATAAGTTAGGGTGAATTCTGTAACACAAGAGGAAGGGAATATTATATCCTTTTGTAAAACTAGGTCTGTTGGGTCAAGATTAAAATTGAAAGTGTCTCTAGGTATTGAGCCCCTGCTTTGACACGGGGTCTCATTGGCTTGGGGGAGGTTTGATGTGTCTCATTCCTCCTCCTTCTTTGAATGAGGTGAAGGCACTGTGGAAAAATGATCTTTAATTAGATCAGATCCATGTAGTTCCATGGAAGGATGAATAAATTCATCTTGGCATCCCCAAACTCTCGGTGCCTTTAAGTCTCCAGAATTTATTTTCACTTAGGTGGTCTGAACTGTGAATTTACTTTTTAAAGGTTGTGGGCAGTCACGTTGCTTCTGAAGGAGGGCAGGATTCAGAACTTCTCCTCCCTGCTGGCCGGGGTGGCTGCTGGAAATTGTAGGTTCTTGTGCGTTCTGGTGTCAGTGGGTGATCTGAGCCCCTTGGGTGCTCCATGGGGACCTGTTAGTTAGGATTTGAAATCCTGCTTGATTTGAGGCTGGACAGTACCTTGCTCTGGTTGTTTGACTCCTCTTTCACACTATAATGATAAACCTTGCTCTTGTGCTGCCTTTGTGTTTGAATTTTCAGGAGTTGCCAAAATTTCAGGCTCTAGAACTGGTGCTCAGCTACTTTCCTGCTACTAAACATAATGCTATTTTTGGACCTGTGACCAGGCTGCTTGAGCTGCTCAGTCTCATTGCATTTTATTCTTTTTGTTTTACCCAACAGACCAGTTCTTCACCCCATTCTGGACTGCCCAAACAAGTCAGGATTAAAACTTCCCAGTCTGTGGGGGATGTGAGCACACCCTACCAGCAGCCAGAACCCCGCAGTAGGCATCTGTCTGTCAGTGAGTATTCTCACCTCTTCTGCCTGCTTTTGTTTGGTGAAACGTATCTTTGGGCCACTGGTGTTTATGGTATAGCATTTATGGGAGCCAGGAGAAATTGAAAGGTTATTCTAGGACAAGGCAGTTCACTTTCAAAAACTCTTACTGTGTTTACAGTAGAATGTTTCAGTTCCTTGCGAGGCTGTTGAACAGCTGAGGAGCTGCTAAAGGGGGTGTCCTACAGCCAGATCCATTGTGGTTAGAGATTTGGAGAGCTGACGGGAGTCCATTAAGGTTTTTGTTTAGGTTGGCAATTTCAGTTCATGAAACTAGATTGGATTTTTTTCATGTCGGGCTTTGGAATCCCTCCTGACTCCTGTAATCAAGCATTTTACTTGGAATCAAGGAATTACTACTGCATATCCAACCAGTTCCCTAACCTTCCACTCCTGGAATTACCAGATGAGTAGAGCACAGAGTGGATATCAGAGGTGCACAAAAGGTGATGAGAAAAGTCATAGTAATACGTACCTTTGTCTCGTTTCCTTTGGCTTTCTGTTAGCTCAGTGAACTCATGTTTAGTGGGAAGGTCCATGTCAGACTCCTGTAATTTTTATTACTTATATCTCTGGTCGATTTGTCTGATTCCTCCCAATTTCTGTGTTAAAACCCTCTATATAACTGTGCAGGACTATTCAGATCTGTGCTTGAAGGATGTTCAAACCTGTTGACTTTTCATATCAAACACTAAAACATCTGAAACAGTTTCAAAGATATATGGGTCCAAAAAATAAAGAAGTCTGTGATGGAGGATTTGGCTCCTTGGTGTGAAGGTCAGTGAGCAGTGAAAGAGCAGGAGGAAGGTGAGAGAGTATGAAGATGGTGTTCTGTGTAAATTACTGCTGCTTTAGAAGTGAGAAAAGGTAAATTTTACTGGAAAGAGAAGCAGAGGATGACTCTTGATTGTTCCTACAGCTATTTTGGGGCTTGTCAGAGCTAATGCTGCAGAGGACAGGTGATGCAAGGCACGAGGGCAGGACCAGGAGCTGGGAATGGCAGAGTTGTTCTCTTTGCCAGTTCTTCTCTGTGGCAAAGGAGTGCTTCAGTTTTATTAACCCTGTAACCTGAGGCATAATTATTGCAGGATTTTAGATCTGTATTTGCAATGCAATTGAAGTGTCAAGTAATAAATGTGATTAAACTAGAACAGTCTCCATGTTGGGGGGTTTAAACCAGAGTTGGGTCCACTCCTGTGGCCAGAGATACCTGAGAGGGAAGGACTTGAGAACCAAACCAGCAGATCTCAGTGTGAGACTTGTCTAACAAATCTGCCTGTATCCTGTCAGGAGTCTGCTGACCCCCTTGGTACTTTGCTTTTCTGAAGCAGCAAACAAACAAAGAAGTGCTGAAAGCCTGTGAAGTACGTGACTGAAACAGGGACAAAAGGACTTTTCCCATCCTTCCTACTTTGAGGGGAATGGATAAAAGGAGCAGCATTCCTTGGGCCTGTGAAGAAGGCAGTGGTGTCCATGCACGTCTGAACACCACGTTTCTTTTTGCACAGACAAATTCAATGCCAAAAATATTTTATTTAATATATATACATATATCTATTTCTGCTTTATTGGCGTTCTGAGGTATCCAAATAATGGTGCCAAAGCCAACAGACTACAATGAGTGTCTGTCATGGTAAACTGTAGTAATAAGGGGCCCCTTCTGTACCCCAGTTGTACAGGCTCTTTCCTCTTATCCCAGCCTTTGGATGCTCTCTGTCATTCATCAGTCCAAAAACCATTAGTTTTACTTTCTGAACATGTCAAGGTACCAGACTGCAACTTACGAAGAGTTCCAGTTGTGTCAGAGGGCTGCTGGTAATTTGGCAATAGCTCAGCCTTGCATCAATTTCTTCTTCCTTCTCTTTTCCTATCTGTGATTTGCAAAAGGAATGAGCCCTGTTTCCCGGTGTCTCAGGCACAGAGACTCCTGTTCTCACCACGTGATGCACTGAAAGTCCAAAGCAGTGTTCAGCAAAAGCTTTTTGCAGGCAGGACAGACATCCATGGAGTTCCTGTCCTCCAGAGTGGACGGGCCTCGAGCCTGCTGTCACCAGTTCAGAGGCTTGGAAGTGGAGATAACTTTTATTTAAAAGAGGAGAAAAAATAAAAAGAAAAAGAAAAGTTGCTAAGCATTCTGGCAGCACTTGTGTTTTTTCCACTCACTTCCTTTGATATCCATGGATTTAGTGCCGACTTCCTTTTCCTGCCCAGGGATGGGGGCCTTTCCACACACACCAGCGCCTGGGCCGGTGCCAGCCAGGCCTGGGCTCGCTCCGGGCCAGCCCCGCATTGTGGCGGAAGGAGTGAAAGTGTTCCCGGGCCTCGGGGCAGCCCCACGGCCCCTCCTGGGTTTATCTCCACCCCACTTGGCTCCAAGCAGCCTGTGGAGCTCCTTGGAAAATCAGGGGGCAGCTCTGAGCAACAGGTTCTGAGCTGGAGGATCTTGGAGGTCTTCTCTGTCCTTCGTGGTTCTGCGATTCTGTTAATCCCGTTTTTTCATGTGGTTCACCCCCATGCACTCTGAAGTCATGCCAGCATTGTTTTCCTTTGTGCAGTCCTCCCAGAGGTGCCTGTGCTGCTTTTAAACCCTCTCAGAGGTGCCTGCACTGCTTTTCAGCCCTCTCAGAGGTGTGTGCTCTGCTTTTCAGCCCTCTCAAAGTGTGTGCTCTGCTTTTCAGCCCTCCCAAAGGTGTGTGCCCTGCTTTTCAGTTCTCTTCAGCCAGCATTTGCCTTCAGTCTTTATTACAGCAACTTCAGTAGAAAATATTTTCCTTGGGAGAATATTTGCTGATCTTTACCCATCTTTCCCAGCACCTGGGTACACACAGTTAATTAAAGACAGCGTTGTAAGGAGCACAGCTTGAGAGCTGATCCTCAGCTGCTGTCCCTGACTCCATGGGTGACCTCAGCTAGGTTGGCTGGACCACAGCAGTTCTTGGAGCTCACAGTGGGAGCTGCAGGTGGATAAGTCACTGCTGAAAAGGGGGGTTGTTTCTTCCTGTATCTAAAGTTTCATCTTCTTTGAGATCTGCAAGGAAAAAATAAATCCTAGGGCTCAAGTTTCTCTCAGCAGGTTGCACAACAGAAATGCTTTAGGTAGTGCCATTAGCAGTTGATGAAACTGTTTTTCTCATCCTTTGGGCTCTAAACATCTCTGTCCATACATCCAGTTGTCTCATCTAACCAACAGGAATTGCAGAGTTGACCTCCATGTGGTTTTGCCCAAACTGACCACTCCGTTTGACTTTTCACGCAGTAAACCAGAAATGTTGGGGTTATTTCCAAAGCTAACAGTGCTCCCATGTGACACTGGAATTGCTCAGGCTCAGTAGAACTTGCTCAGCTGATGCTGACTAGCAGGAATGTGCTGTCACTCAGGGGAAATTATACTAATGGATGCAAACTTAGAATAAGGAAGATGGGTTGCACTGACAGGTGTTTTCTTTAATGGAGATTAGCAGTGAAGTGAAGTTCATGCCCACAAGCCAGGGGTGCCTGAATTCCTCTGCCTTCCCTGAGGTACTGAAATGATGCTCAGAAAGTTGAGCAGAAGAGGTTAGGAAGAGCAGAAGCTGTGTTAGGAGCTTCACCAGTAATCCTGTCGTGTCTAAAATGTCATCAAACAGTTTGGCTTTTGACATAGCCCCTCGTGGTTCCGTGTCTGTCCAGGCTATCAGGTTCACTCCAGAGTTACCATGGCCATGGGGGCCTGGTGTTAGAGCAGATGTTTGCATTTTGTGTCCAGGCACACGCAGTCTCCTGTGAGCAGCATAAATGTGAGGCATTTGCTTGTCCCTGGCCCAGGTTCGCAGAGCACGGGGCGCAGTTCCCCCCCGCCCGGCTACGTCCCCGAGAGGCAGCAGCGCATCGCCCGCCAGGGCTCCTACACCAGCATCAACAGCGAGGGGGAGTTCATCCCAGAGACCAACGAGCAGTGTGTGAGTAGCAGCAGGAGGGTGGGGAAAGGCAAGGCTGGCTCCTGAGGAGCTCTTTTTCACTCCTCAGTATTCACTGGATGTGGTTGCTCATCAGCACCGTGAGGCACTGGAACAAATTGCCCAGAAAGCCATGGATGCCCCATCCCTGGAAGTGTTGGATGGAGCTCTGAGCAACCTGGGCTAGTGGAAGGTGTCCCTGCCCGTGGCAGGGTGAGGAATTGAGTAGTCTCTAAGGTCCTTCCCAACCAGAACCCTGCTGGGATTCTAAAAGTGCTGCTTTGTGCATTTAAACTGCTTCAGATTGTAGCTGTGTGAGCTCAAAGCCCTTGGGGTGCCAGAAGCAGTTGCTGTGTGTCCTGGGCACTGCCTCCCCTCTGAGTGAGCACTTTTGGGGCTGCCACACATGTGTGCTCAGGTTTCCTATTGCCTGGTGTCTGTGACCCTCTTGCTTTTGAAACTCTGCTCTGCATTGACAACTGGAGGAAGTGAGGCCAAAGGGCGAGGCGCAGGTGGAGGCAGCAATGCAGCAGCACCACCAGGGACTGTTCCTGGAGGCAGCTGGGATCAAAACGCAGCACAAGGCTGACTTAAACTTCCATTTTTCACAGCAGAGTCCTTCAACACCTAAAGCAGTGTCTCAGATTGGCTATGAACTTAATTTGTGTGGGAGATAAAGGAGAAATGTGCATTTAAATAGGCTTAGACTCCCCTCCTCAGATGGATGTCCTCCAGGCAAGCAGTTGTGGGCTCTGATCCTCTCCTGAGCGTGGGGCTGCACTGATATTACCTTGTGATTTCTTCTGTTTCAGATGCTGGACCCTCTAAGCAGTGCTGAAAACTCGGTGTCAGGAAGCTGCCAGTCCTTGGACAGGTCAGCAGACAGGTACAAATGTACAAACTGGTAGGAATGTGTGTGCTCAGATTGAAATGCCAGTTGTACTCAGGCAAAAGCCTGTTTTCCATCTCATAAATTTTCTTGGAGCAAAATAAGAACTTATTTCCTACCTATATCCCAGTGTATTTCTCAAAGAGAATTAACTATGTCTTAAGGCTGTTTTGTTTTCTGGCAGAACCACAGACCAACAAGCTGGTGCTTCAGTGGCTTTATGCTATAAATACAAAGTTCTGAAGTGAGCAGCCTGTGTGGAGCCGATGCTCAGAGAACATCTGGCTGCAGGGGATTTAAATCTCTTTTAGACAAGGCTCTACTTGTTCACCTAAAAAATAAAACGACAAAAAATACCCCAAACTACTCTAAGGTTACAGAAATAGAGCATTACATTAAATTCCTATGTGCTGCAAGATACAAAACTAATTCCAGAGGTAAATAGAGGGGCTCTTTCTTTGGTGAAGTTTGTTACAGTTTGATGCTCTGAGTCTTTTTCTTCCCTTTCTTTGCTGTTGGTGTTGCTTGAGGTGCTGCTGGGGAGCCAGAGGTTCTATTAACCTGAACAGCAACTGTGGCTGCCCAGCACCTGTAATACTGGGCTTCAGCATGGTTTTAGGATTCCTCCAAGCTCATTCCTGTAGGTCATGTGTGCTTTTACATCAAGCACTTTAGGTTTGGATTTGTAGCCATTCCCTTCCTCCTCTTTATGGGGGCCCAAGGAAACATTTGCAGTTGACTCTGTGTGCGTGGATTCATTTGCTGGGGATTCCTGATTAGCTACCTGTCCTTCTCTCCCCTTTCTCTGCCTTAAGTGAACAAGGGGAAGCAATAAAAAG
>JAXCLP010000081.1:1307158-1339421 GCA_035584035.1 Lepidocolaptes lacrymiger | reverse complement strand
AAGTTTGTTACAGTTTGATGCTCTGAGTCTTTTTCTTCCCTTTCTTTGCTGTTGGTGTTGCTTGAGGTGCTGCTGGGAAGCCAGAGGTTCTATTAAACTGAATAGCAACTGTGGCTGCCCAGCACCTGTAATACTGGGCTTCAGCATGGTTTTAGGATTCCTCCAAGCTTATTCCTGTAAGTCATGTGTGCTTTTACATCAAGCACTTTAGGTTTGGATTTGTAGTCATTCCCTTCCTCTCTTTATGGGGGCCCAAGGAAACATTTATAGTTGACTGTGTGTGCATGGATTCATTTACTGGGGATTCCTGATTAGCTACCTGTCCTTCTCTCCCCTTTCTCTGCCTTAAGTGAACAAGGGGAAGCAATAAAAAGCCTTCCTGGTTGTTTGTTGCAGGAGTGGGCATCATCTGGGAAAGCTGTTGTTCTTTGTGTAGTAGGAAAGGAATGTCATTTGGGAATCTGAAAGCTGGATGAGGCTACTCCATTTACACTGGTTAACAGAGAAAGTGCCAGTAGCACAGCTTTGGCACAGGTTGAGTTAGTGCAATCTCTTGAGATATTAAAGACCTTGTGCTAGGCAAGGGGCCTTACTTAGGCTTGCTGGAGGAGCACTGCTTACTGGTTGGAAGCAGTGTTGGTGTTTAGACTCTTCTGCTGCTGGAGAGAGGAAAGTGCACTCAAGTTTTCATGAGAGGAACTCTCAACCCTTGTGGTAAATCTCTGTTGCCCTGTGAGCAAGTGCTGCCCTGTCCTGCTCTTCCTCTCAGCCTTGGTTTTAGTCTTCCACTTCCCATGTGTGAAGGAGTCACTGAATCTTTTACCACAGACTGGGGATAAACAGCTCAAACTGGGCAGAAAGGCTGACTGCCCACACTGGGAAACAGTCTGGTTGGCTGGGGCTTACCTGGCTTTGCAGATGTAACATAAAATCATTGCAGGGACACAGATTCAAGAGTCACCATCCCAACCTGCAAATGTATTTTAAAGCCCTTGTAGGTTTTGCTCTGGTAGCCAGCAAAACTTATTGTTGCCTTCTCTCTTTGATAGTCCTTCTTTTCGGAAGTCCCGGATGTCGAGGGCTCAAAGCTTTCCTGATAACAGACAGGAGTTCTCAGGTATGTCCCTGGCACAGAGGCTGCTCTCAGCTGCCCACTCTCCTTGCTTGCTGGGATTGTATAAATACAAGAGCTGGGCACGTGCTGACTGGAAAGTTCTTCATCACCTCTTCCTAAGCCCCTGCTGTCACAGGGAAATTTAGCCATTGGAAGGCAGACTTTTGGAAGGAGCCTCACTTGTGTCTTTGCATCTCCTTGCAGACCGGGAGAATCAGATCTACGACAAGGCAGGGAAAGGGGGGACGTACCCCCGGCGCTACAACGTGTCCATGCAGCACAAGGACTACAGTGATGGTGAGTTGTTCTCAGGCCTTCCATCCCAGCCTGCACAAACCAGGGGAGGCCATGGCAACCTCCACAGGGCAGTGGAACTCCAGCTCAACAGCCTGGAAGGGCCCTGGCCCTTGCAGTGAGTGCTGGAGTTGATGCCACCATCCATGATGCCATGTATTCATGGAAAGCCTTGATGGTTGTTTGTAATTCTTGATTTACTTTGTAATTCTTTGTTTACCCTGCCCTGTCTGGGGATATCCAGGCTGATCAGGGACTGCTGCCCTTGAGCAGTGGACCCAGTTATTAGCCTTGGCCATATCAAGTGGGTTCCTGCCTCAGGGATTCATTATGCTTTGCTAATTCATAATGCAGACTTGCTTCTGGGTCTTTTAAATATAGCAGGGGCTTAAAGAATTACATCTCTGCTCATCAGATGGCTTTATGCAAATTAACCTCTCACAATTTCACGAGGTGCAAGTCGCCATAATCTTTGTTTATGGCTTTTATTTCCAAGTGCAGGCACGTTATCTAGAAAGTCATTCTGGGAGTCATTGTTAACCAGCTCTGAGCTTGTGTGGTAGCCTCTAAGGCAGCTTTTGGCTTTGGAAGGCAAGTTTAGCTCTTGCACTACAGCACTGAGGGAATTACAAAGTGTTCTCTGCCTTCTGCTTTGGGAGTGATCCAGAGCTGTACCGAACTCAGGCAGCACCAGCCCTGAACTGTTAGTTATATTTTTGCATCTCGTCTGTTTGGCAGCAGATTCTGCTCCATGGGAACAGAGCAGAACATGGCTTTCCCCTCCCTTCTCCTTGCTGCTCAGCCCCCAGCCATTTCCTTCCCCTTGTAAGCCTTTATTGACACTCTTTTCCTTTCCCCCCCTGCCCAGGCCGGAGGACATTCCCCAGGATACGGCGTCACCAGGGGAATCTCTTCACCTTGGTCCCTTCCAGCCGTTCCCTGAGCACCAACGGGGAGAACCTGGGCCTGGCCCTGCAGTACCTGGACCCGCGGGGCCGGCTCCGCAGCGCCGACAGCGAGAACGCCCTCGGCGTGCAGGAGAGGAACATTCCCACCAAATGTGAGCAAAGGCCTCCTGGGCTGGGGGCAAGGAAGGCCCTAGAGATGAGCTCCAGACCCAGGGCATGACCATAAGTTGGTTTAACAAGCCATTAGAAACACATCCTTAACCTGGCTGTGCTTTGAGGCCTGTTCATCTCACCCACCTTCCTTTCCTTCTCAGAATATGCACTGGGAGCTCATTTTTCCCCTTAGAAAGCCTTGGAAAGTCAGCTAAGAAGTAAAAAAAAAATTTCATAGACTCTTTTCAGGGCTTGTTTATTTTCTTGA
Source organism: Lepidocolaptes lacrymiger (assembly GCA_035584035.1). Taxonomy (NCBI): domain Eukaryota; kingdom Metazoa; phylum Chordata; class Aves; order Passeriformes; family Dendrocolaptidae; genus Lepidocolaptes; species Lepidocolaptes lacrymiger. The sequence goes on along the minus strand of JAXCLP010000081.1, from coordinate 1,336,684 downwards.
CACATTAACATTTGTAGTCAGGCTTATGGGTCACAGTTATTTTAGTAGCTGAGAGCTGCATGTATTTCACTTGCTCTTTAGTAGAAAGATTTACTTCTGTTTTAATACCATCCCTGAGTTGTTGTTTTTGACAACTTTGTATTAGAAAAAAAGAAATGGGACAAAAGTCATTACTGATGAACCTCAGATATCCCATACAGTAATTCCAGGATCAAAATGAAGAGTAAGCTTGCTACACTAAAATACTGACTGGGAGTAAATCTGATTAAATTAGACATAGCAAAGCTAATCTCTCAGCTCTTCTATATTTTCACACTGTCCAGATGGCTGGTTCCTGGCTTTGTTTTTAGAGTTTCTTGCTAGATACAACCTAATTGGAGGCATTGCACTGCAGGAGTCTGGTGGTGTTGCTTTCAAAGTTGGAGCTGAAGCACTGGCTTTTGAGTAATATGCTTTGGGATTTAGGGCAGTTTGGAAAACAGGGCTCAGGTATTCATCTCTGGGTCAGGAGGCTGCTGCCTGTGGGATATGAGAACTCCTGATTGATTCCCTGGGGATGTAACCTCCTCCTGGGCCTAGTGTGTGTTTGTATTGGAATCTGACTGTTCAGCAGCTAAAGAGGATGCACACACTGTGCTAACCTCACAGTCCCAGCTTCATCACTGTCTAGTAGGGAATTATGTCTTCTAATTGTTCTGCTGTAGAGAGAGCTTTGCAGTGGGAAAGAACCCTGAGCTACCTTGGCAAAGAACTCAGAACAATGTCCTTCAAGTTGTCCCAGAAGCTTAAGTCATTCCCAGCTGGGTAGGATTGATTTAGCAAGGCTGATCCAGCCCTTGCTCATCTGATGCATGTCATAACTACAGATCAAGGGTTGGAAGATGCTCTTTAAGTGCTACACCATCTCTTAAAATAGTGGGTTGGTAGAATCCACCTGCTGGTGGAATGAAATGTCATCAACCTCACCGAATAGCTTGTCTGTAGCACATATTCACAGGATGTTTTGTGGTTTCATTTTAACAGCACACCAGCCAGCAGGCCCTGCGAGTCTGCATGGCTGGATCCTGCTCAGAGCTCTGCCACCTACTCCCTTAAACTGGGAGAGAGTGCCTCGTGTTTATTCAGCTCCAAAATCCCTGCTTCAAGCCTTGACAACCCCTGTTTTTAAATAGTGTCATGAAATGAGAAATCCTACCTGTTCCCTTTCAGCTCCGAGTGCTCCTCTCAACTGGCGCCGGGGGAAGCTGCTGGGCCAGGGCGCCTTTGGCCGGGTCTATTTGTGCTACGACGTGGACACGGGCAGAGAGCTCGCAGCCAAACAGGTCCAGTTTGACCCCGAGAGCCCTGAAACCAGCAAGGTAATTCTCATCCCAGCCTCTGAAATCCTCTCTCTGTCTGCCCTTGAAAGCTCCTAGCTCCTGCTAGGGTTTCAAGCGATGTGGAGAAGAAGAGGAGTCATTTAAAAATTACTTCTCTGTATTATTGACTTCAGCCTGAAACTAAAATCCGTTTTCTGGCTTTGTTTTTGGCTCTCCCTTCTCAGCTTTTTGGTTTGTTGCCAAGTTACTTGAGGAATACTAGACTGCCCTGTGTTCCTGGTTAGAGGTGGATGTGAATGAAACTAAACCCAGGAAGAGTAGGAGATTTTTGGTTTTTTGAACCAAAAACGGCTGCTTTCACCTCCAGAACCCACTCCTGGGTTTATATGGAACACCCTGTATCGAGTGTGTTAATTGCTAGTTTTCACTTCTGAATTCTTCCTGTCCTTAAATTGAGCTGTGGTGTGTAAATTAATGAGGAAGAGGGATGTGACAACCCATTAGAAACAGTGGAGATGGGAAGGGGCACCTTGAAATTATGGGATAGCACACAATTCCCTGCACAGTGGGTGCAGCTGGAATGGTGTTGGGTTCTTTGCTTGTGTTTCAACAATGTACCAGGTTCCCTACATTGAACAAATTCACTTTGAGCTAGAATAACTGATCCATGGAGATTTAATTATTCTGATTTTATATGGGAAACTGGTGCCAAGATAAGTCCTAAATTGGGAACTTCTAAGTTCTACCATGTCTCTGCTGTAATTCAGGCAGTAACTCTGAGCCAAGGAGGAACAGGCCGGAATACATTTTGAAGGCACTGAAACTCCAAACCTTAAACTAACCCTTGGCCTGATTCAGCAGCCTCCTCTGATTCCATCCATGTGTCCCTACAACATCCAGGTCCTTGCTCTGAGCTGAACCTGGCACCTTGCAGTGGCAGCTGCAGATTCCTTGAAGTAAATAAGAGAGGAAGCCTTTTGTAAGGTTGATTCCAGGAAAATCATCAGTGTGAATCAGACCAGGACTGGGTGACAGAAGTTTAGGAACTCTCAGTACCTGTAGTTTTGCTCTCTAAAGAGCTGAGGTTCCTACAGGGAGTTTCCTGGCAGTTCTGTAACTGTAGTCAGAGCTGTTTAATAATTAACCCTCAGCTTAGTGAGAGAAGTGAGGTTAGACTTGTGTTGTGGGAAAGAATCCTTTCAGCCACCCCGAGAGAATCAAGGCAAGAAGCAAAGTTTTTCTGGTACTAAATCCATGTATGATACTGCCCTTGTCCTGTGAAAGCTTCCACAGCAGTACTGAGGATCACACAGTCAGAATTAACCTGAAGCACTCTCAGTGTTTGCCTTTTCCAATGCCACAGATTACACTTTGCAGTGCAGTAGTAGTTTCATCCTGCCAGTGACATGACAAATTTATTAGGATGGGATATTTCCTGAGGCTGCAGCCTCATTTTCTCCTTCAACATCCATAGGAAGTGAGTGCCCTGGAGTGTGAAATTCAGCTGCTGAAGAATCTCCAGCACGAACGGATTGTCCAGTATTACGGCTGCTTACGGGATCGGGCAGAGAAGACCTTGACCATCTTCATGGAGTACATGCCAGGGGTAAGAGCTGGCCCAAGCAGCACAACCATGGATCAGAAAGGGAGATGGGGGCTTTGATACTTGGTTTATTAGTTGCTGTGATCCCCCTGACTGTGTCATCCACCTTAGACCCTCTTAGGGCTGCCCCTTCCCATCCTGGGTTATAATTGTCACCACTTTCATTTTATTTATGCCCAAGTAACCTCCTTGGTGATTTTTTTTCCCTGAAGTGTCTTGTAGATGAAATACATTCTCTTTATTAGTCACCAAAGACAGTTCTGTTCTTCAGTCTAAATTTGTTCTACCAAAGTACTTCAGAGGACTTGGGCCAACTTGTAAATCATAACAACTGAATTACACAGTCATGGTACAGCAAACGAGGCTAAAACTGACCCTGCAAAAAGGGAGGCTTTTGACCCGGATCAGTCTACTGAGCTATTTTATTACTGCTTGTCTTCACAACCAGTTGTAGCAGCATGAAGGAAGCAGACAGAACCTCCTTAAGCTATTTTTGCCTGTCCTTGCTCTTCTTAAAAAGGGCTTCTTAGGGCAAGATGCTCAGAGAGCCTCAGGGAAAGGCTTTGGGAGAGGCCAGAATTCACTCGTGGGCTGTTCGGGTGCATAACACAGTCGTGGCTCGTGGGAATTGAATGGGCACTGCAAGATTTGTGCCTTGTCCTTTCTTTGCCAGTGTTTTGTGTTTGCTCTTGGTGCAGGGGTCAGTGAAGGACCAGCTGAAGGCATATGGAGCTCTCACGGAAAACGTCACCCGGAAATACACTCGGCAGATCCTCGAGGGAGTCTCGTACCTTCACAGCAACATGATTGTGCACAGGGACATAAAGGGTGAGAGAGAGGGATGGAGGGATGGGTGGACAGACAAACGTGGGATTCTGGATTCAGCTGGGCAAGGGAAGGGATAAAACTCCCCCAGCAGAAGTGCATTTGATTTGAGAGCAGAAGGATTTCACATAGGCACAGGGTTCTTGATCTCATTGCAGTTTTGGAGGAGGAATTGGTTTTGGTGTCTAAGCCTCAGCTTGTGTCCACACACACACAAGTTAAGCCCTAAAGTTTGGTTTTTTCCCTGGTGCTCCATGTTCAGGACCTCTGACCAAGTGAAGATTGACTTGTTTATTGTAGGAGTTCGAAGTGTTTAATTGGCTACATCTGTTACCCAGCTGACCAGAAAGCAATGCTTGCACTCACCAAAGCAGCATCCCAAGAAAACCCTTCTCTCCCCAGCTCTGTTCCCTCTCAGCCTGTGGCCTGGGGGCCCTGCAAGGCAGGCTGAGCTGTTTACAGGCACTGTAACAATGCTGCTGCTGACTCAGCTTTCACTTCCCTCCCCCCTTCACTTCCTTGTGTTTTTCCCTGAAGTTTTTCCCGCTTACAGCCATTAGCAATTGGCTTGCCTACAGCCTGAATTAAAGCAATGATGTTCAGCAGGTCACCTGAGGCTCAGTGGGGAAGGAGCCATACCATGAGCACGGGTATTTCGGGTTGGCCATGGGCTCTGGGGCCGCAGATCCCAGGGCTGGATGGCGTGGAAACAGCTGTCTTCTGCTTTGCTTTCTGTGCAGGAGCCAATATTCTCCGTGACTCTGCTGGGAATGTGAAGCTTGGGGACTTTGGGGCCAGCAAAAGGCTGCAGACAATCTGCATGTCTGGGACAGGCATCCGCTCCGTCACGGGCACCCCGTACTGGATGAGCCCCGAGGTGATCAGCGGTGAGGGCTACGGCAGGAAAGCAGATGTTTGGTGAGCCTTTCTCTTTGTGCCCACAGAGCACTTTACAGCTTTCCTGGAGCCACATAAGGTGCACTCTGTCATCCATATGTCCAAATCCACCTTTTGCCTGGATCAGAAGCTGGAGGTGAAGTCATTGATTTGAGCCCAAGGCATGACCCAGGCTGTGTTTGCAGTGTCAGCTCCCAACCACTCTCTTAGCTTTTCAGGAGCACCTCTAGTTTTCCAGGAACAGTTGCCACTCATTCCTCCCTTGAACTGATAGCTGATTGTTTGCTTTCTGACTGGTGCAACATTGTCATCCTTCTTATGCTCTCAGGTGGGATTTTTGGGTGTCCTGTGAAGTCCCAGGAATTGAGTTAATGATCCTTGTAGGGATATTCTGTGATATCCCTTAGAAGAGCAACTGAAGGTTGTTTAAGGAGAGCCCACTCATTTAGTTACGCTTGAAACATACTGGAAATGAATAGAATTTGAGCTGAAAAGGAAAGATGCCCAAACCTGGAATAATGCAAAAGCTCCAGGTCAGATCAGAGATGATCTGCATGAATGGAAACTGTAGCTGTGCTATTATTGGCACAGCCAGAAACAGCCTCTATTGAAAGAGCAAGATGGTCCTGTGCCAAAATGTTGGTTTTGGAGGCCTTGAGAAGGTGAGATTATAAAACTAAACTGAAAGGCAGTGACAAAAGGTCTGTTTGTGCCTCCTCAGTCAAGCCAGGCCTGTTCCCTGCACAAGCAGCCAGTGGGAGCAGCTGAAATGTCCTGTATGCAAAGAGTTAAACTCTGCAGACTCCCCCAGCTGGGATGCTTGGGGAGGGAATGGAGCACGTGCCCTTCCCCCTGGGTTGATGCAGTTGTGGATTTCCTCTTGGTGCTGACATTGGTCCATTCCCATCAAAGAGTCCCTGCTGCTGGCCAGGCTCCAGTTCCTACAATCCCCACCATTATTTCGGGGGGTCAGAATTTTCCAGGGCAGTCGCTCCCAGGGTGGATGTGTGTAGGGCTGAGGGGCTCCGAAACGTAACAGATCCATCCACCTGGCTCTCTGCCACTGCTGCAGGCCCCTCTCCAATTTTCTTTTTCCTAAATAGCAGAATATGTGAGCTATTTGTTATTGCTGGAGTGACTTGACATGAAAAACATTCCTGCTGTTTGCTGAATATCTTAAAGAAACCGGATCTGCTTAAACGGTATAAATCAGTCTAAACAATAATATATCCCTGCTTGCTTTTGAGCAAACCCCCAGCACTTCAGCACACATGGTTTGCATTTTCTGTACTCTCCTCTAGTAAGTCTGAAATGGCTGGAAAACAGTGCAAAGTTTTCACGTTGGATTTTAAACCTCGTCGAGAAATCAGTTCTTGCATATTCACTGGATTTAATTCCTTTCCTTCCTTGCCTTGGCAGTCGAGGCAAGTCTGCCTCTGAAAATGTCTTTTCCTTGGTTTTCACCCCAAAAGAGGCTTAGTTTGAAGGTAGAGGAGGCAGTTTTGCCTTTTCAATGGAAAGATGTGATAAAAACACAGCACTGGATATTAAAAGTTCACCAACTGCTTGTGCTCAATCCATGGCCTGGAGGAAGCAATTAATGCTTTTGGAATAAACCCCAATCACTGCAGTGCTGCAGAACCATCTTCCCTGGGAAGGTATTGGTGTCACGTCTGCCTCGGAGAGGTGGCCCAGCCATGGCCCCAGAAATCACGTTCTTACCTTGAAGAGCCTGCAGAGCCCCATTAACTTTACAAGGGATTTGTCCTTAAGGTAATGATGCATCTGTCCCACTGGGATTTAACTTTTGCCTTCCCAGTTTGGAGCTGTTACAACTTTAATTATTGTTGGACTGATGGTTTTTTATGGGGTGAAGATATTATTAGGTAAGGGGTTTTTTTTTACTCAACATGGGCATTCCAAGGCTGTGACTGAAAAGGGATTTTGCTGAAATGGCTTTGTGGGGTCAACGAGCTCCGAGTCACTGGACCTTGGTTAAAAAGTCTCTTTCCTACCTTGCAACTCTGCAAGTTGAGTACCTGAGCAACATGATATAGTGGAAGGGGGTTGGAACTGAGTGGGTTTTAAGGTCCCTTCCAACCTAAACCATCCTGTGATCCTCTAAGTGCCTTTGAGTTACAACAGTGGCAACAGCACCTGAAGAGCCGAGGTCGGATGGTGCTTTCAGGGACACCCCACATGCACCTCTTGCCCCCTGTTAACACAAATGTTTCTTGAGAGGAGAATTTGAGCAAGGGGGAGCAGGACAGATGGCACTTCCCAGAGCCACAGTGGGACCAGCCCCCCTGGCTCAGCACTTCCCTGCTCTCCTGGCAGCAGGAAAAGCAGCAGTGCTGGCAGCTCTGGCTCCGGGCTGGAGCACACAGGGGATGTTCTGAGCACAGACCCATTTCAGAGCCCTTCCCAGAGCTGTGCCTTGCTCTTGGCTGCTTGGAAGCTCTCCCTGAGCACTGTGCATGACTGAGTCAATCCTCACTTGTGTTTTTCCTGCCTGCTTTCCCAGGAGCCTGGGCTGCACCGTGGTGGAAATGCTGACAGAGAAGCCCCCCTGGGCAGAGTACGAAGCCATGGCAGCGATCTTCAAAATCGCCACCCAGCCCACCAACCCCCAGCTCCCCTCCCACATATCAGAACATTGCAGGGACTTCCTAAAGCAGATCTTTGTGGAAGCCAGGCACAGACCCTCTGCTGAAGAGCTGCTCAGACACCAGTTTGCACAGCTCCAGTACTGAATTACCTCCCTTGCTCGCAGCTCCTGCTGGGCTTTCCGTGCCCCGTCTGGTCTCGTTGCAACTGCCCCTTGTGGTGCTGCATCTTCAAAATGCCAACTCAGCTGGCCTAGTCCTTTGGGGAAGTTATGCCAAGGAACTTGGGGTCTGCTCTCGTGCCTGATTCCTTAGTTTGCTGGACTTCATCCTGCCAACAGCTGGGTTTTTGCCCTGAGTTACCTGGATGTGACCTTGCAGCTGGCTGCGTGTTTTCTGCAGGCCGGGGAGTGGGAGTCCAACAAGCATCTCAGTGGCTGAACAGGAAGAAATCTGAACCCAGATGGGGGCTGGAAGAGCTCCACTCTTCAGGACAGAAACATGCAACAGCCTCCAGACCAGCTGTGTCCTTGTGGGTCCCAGGTTTCCAGCCAGGGGCTCCAGAGGCACCTCCAGGCCCTGGGTCCAGCCAAAAGCCATGTGTCACTGAGCATGTGCTCGCTATAGTATGATATATTTTTCTTCTTAAGTATTCAGCATCTGAAGGTGTTCAGAAAATATTGATTCAAAAGTATGTGAATAGTGTTACTTTATAATGAACCCATGGATTTTGGGGTGGGGGTGAGGGAGGTCTTTCTCGCTAAATGTCAGGATAATCAGAATAAGTTTCAGCAGAATGCAATCACTTCAGGGCCTGAGGGAAGGGCTCTCCCACTGACATTGAGAAATCCAGAGCTTGATTTCCAAGGCTTGATCTGTCCTGGCATTAAGGCAGTGTCAGTCTGTGTCCTTGTAGCCAACAGATCTCTGCTCCTGCTTCTCTCTCTGGGGCTGCTGGGTCCAAACAAATCCCCTCTGGAAAGGAATTCAGAACAGCTTCCTGCTGCATCCCTCTTCTTGGCTGGTAACTTTTTACCATCCTCTAAACCAAAGATAGTCCATCTGGTGCCCAGGAATTTCCTTCAGTGTTCCCTTGAGCACCTGGCTGATGGGAAATGGAGTTTTCCATGGGCAGAATTAGCTGGACACTCGTTTTTCTTGTGCACAGGAAGCTGAAATCGAGCTCAGCCCTTCAGTGTGGTTTGTTTTGCAGGTGTGCAAGTGGTCATTTAAGAGTTCCATAAAATGCCCAACTTAAATAAGCTTTTGTAGGAGTTAAGTCAAACAGAGAACCAGAAAGAATGTTTGAAATGGTAGCAAATACCTGAAATGAGATCCCCACACAGGTACCAGCAAAATGCATCCTCGTGATTCTGCTTTTGAAAGGTGCCCCAAGTTTGAGACCTGAGTCTCTGATGGCCTCAAATCCTCTGGGGTGGGTTGGGCACTTAAAATTCTTGTTTCACTCCTAAAACACCAGCAGGTTTTAAGTGCTGGAAATTCATGGAGTAATTATAAGTTATCTCTGAGAAATGAAACTAAGAAAAGCAAATGTTAATTAGCTAAAACATTGCTTTATAAGGCAACACCAAAGGTGTTCTGCTCTGGTATTGGAAACCATATTAAGGCTCCACACACCTCCACTCTTCTCCCCCATAAAAATTTGAAAATTGCTTCATAATGCAGTAAAATTAAGTTTTTAAGTGAATGCTAATGGAAGGATAAGGCAAGTTTTAATGAATCCAAACTCCTTGAACACATGATAAATATTGTGTTGAATTAAAAAAAGGGAAAAAAGAACCCTCAAAACCCCAACCAACCAAAAGTCCTGAAAGGATTTAACACTGAAGTGTTTTTCTTGTGCCAAACCCAGAGCAATGGATCTCCAGTGAAAGCTGGTGTTAGTTTCCCTCCCTGCACTACCACAAGGATGCACTTAGGAGATAATTTATTTAATTCTAGTGAGAGCACTTCTGCTGATCCTTTCCCAGCCTGGAACTTGATTACAAATTATCCTGAGAGCCTTGGCCTGAGTTCTGGCCTGCACTTCACTGTTGCACTGAGGGGCAGCGAGGGCTTTAGGGAGCCTTTGCCACCACTTGGCTGGGGAAGGTGACATCATCCCTGGAGTCTGGGTGACAGGGCTAGGGGGCTCAGCACTCCTGAGGGGCCCAGCACCACTCTCAAGCCTTGCAACCAGCACCTAAATATACCAAAGATTGGGATCTTTCCTCCCCACCCTTCACCCTGCAGGACCAGGAGCACGGTGATAACTAGGGGGGTTTCTCTCCCTCCTTGGCTTGTCCTCCCCAGGTTGAGACCTTCTCCCATGGTCTTCCCTTGTTATCCCACACCTTGTGTTCTGGGAGAGAACAGGGCATGAGGAAACAGTGTCACTTTTAGCATTTTAAAGCAAGTCAATCCTCAGGACCTGTGGTGGCTTTTACCTCATCCGCATCACGGGAGGCTGTTCCAGAGCAGAGCAAAGAGCACTGATGGGCTCAAGTCCTGTCCCCTCTGGAGCTCCTGGCCCTTCCCTATGCTGAGATGTGCCTACTCCATGTCCCCACCTGTATTGCAGCCTGTAGTCATGGAATTCAATAGCTGTACAGTGACAGAGAACAGGGGGTGCCAGCCTGGACTTGTGTATCGCAGCCCCCGGCCCAGCCCAGGAACAAGCCAAAGCATTACCTGTCTGTTTGGAGATGCACTTTTATGAATGTAGTTTATATCGCTCTTTTTTAGCTCTTTTTACATCATGTAAACGGTGATGCCTCATACTTTTTTTTTTTTATTTATATCGTAAAAGATCATATTTGGTGATTTTTATATATATCGACTGTTACGGGGTTGGGGGGGGGAGGAGGAGGGGAAATAAATCTGACGCCTTTATGAATTTTAAAAGGAAAAAAAAGCAGCTGGTTTTGCAGAGAATTTGCTGATGGTTTATAACGAGTTAGAGCCAAGCCAAAATGCTGCTTTGTTTCCTCACAGCCCTCTGGAAAAGGAAGATCTGGATTCCTGAGTCCGCTGCTCCGGTGAATAACTTGGGGCTGACATTGATCCCACGGGCTCTTAACAGCCCTGGCAGCCAAAGAGCTTTGAGTGGACATAAATGTGATTATACCTCCAAACTGAATTACATCTGGCCTCTCCCTGCTGGCAGAATTGGGAAAAACTGGGAATCGACTCATTTAGGGGAGAGTGGAGGAGAAGTGCCAGGCTGACAGGGAGCTGTTGTGTCCAGTCCAGATGTCACGTTGAGTTTCCTGCTCTTCCTTCCAGGTAGGGATATACAGGGAATAGTATTGGGATCCTTGATGGACAATGCTGCAGAAATTATCAGTCCCAGCATCCTGAAATGGTTAAAAGTGGGCAGAAAAATGTCTGAGATTCCCATCAGAGAGGAACTTGGGGGATTTGGTGGTCCCTGAGCTTGTTAGGAAACAAAGCAGTGGCATTTTGGGCTTGGTGTGACGATTCTGTGCATTCCAGGTTATTGGCTTGCTCTCCACAAAGTCTGATCTTTGCCCATTCTGGTGGCAGGAGGTGGCAGCAATTTGGATTTATTGCATTTTTGCAGTAATATTCCAGAGGATCTGATGCTCCAAACAGTTCCCATTGCCATTAATTACCAACACAAACTGCCCAAGAGGGAAACTGGTACCTGCTCAGGTGGCACACATTACATCCAAGTGCCCAGAGCTGGGATAACTTGGGAAACCTCCATAACCACCAACAGTCCTGCTGTGAACATGTTTTTGGGTGGGCAAAAGGGGGCTGAGTGAGGTCCCAGGGACTGGGGCTCACCTGGAGCTGCATGGAGAGATTGATCTGTCACCTTGGCTCCTGCCCTTGGAGCTGGGATTCAGTCAGGCTTTAATTTTCAGGAAAAAACCCCACATTTCCTCTGTGTTTTAATGATGTTTGGGCTTCAGGTGTTTAAACCCAGCCTTGTTTCGGAGCAGATCTCGCTGAGCAGCTTTGAATTTCCCAGTTAGCAAAGGCAGCTGTGCCAGGGGCAGTTCAGAGGTGAAGAACAGGATTTTATTCTCACCATAAGTGGTGCAGAGCAGGGAGAAGCAGCTTTAACCTGGTTTGTGCAGAAGACCTTGACCCAGTAGTCTCTATATTCCGACCGGGGGCTTGCAGTGCAAAGCCAGGCCAATGTATCGTTTTATTTACAATAAAATTATCATTTATATGAAAGTGGTGGTGGTTGCAATGCAGTGTCTCTTCTGTGGAAGTGGTGCCTCAAGGTAAGTCAGGAAACCATTAATTGTTTTTCCTTCCCACCAAGGACCTTAAATGAAGGAGGAAATTTTTCCTTTCTGGAAATCATCCCTTGGGACAGATGGAGAAGTGTCCTGTTTGTGATGTTGCTTCTTGGGTCAGGTGAGTGTGTGTCCTGCCCAAGGCTGCCCCTGAGCAAGGTGACATCTCCTCTTCACCTGGCAGCACAGTAGCTGGGCTGGTTTGTTGGCTCTTCGTGTGGACATCATAAATAAGAGAATCATTGAGGTTGAAAAAGCCCTCTGAGATCATCCAGTCCAACCATCCCCCAGCAATGCCAAGACCACCACAGACCCCTCTTTCTCTTTGGGTGCATTGTCCAGTCATTTTAAAAAGCAAACATTTAGAGAAGGAAAGCCTCTGGCCTCCAGAAAAATGGGAGGTACCATGAGCTCCCTTCCAGAAATGAATCTCCCAGCAGAAATGGAGGAATCTGGATGGCCTTGCACTGATTCCACCAGTGATTTGGGACAGGAGCAGCTTTGCTGTCCCTGAATAGGGCAAGAGAATGGGGAACCACATCCCCGAATATTTTCAGGCTTTATTTTAGAAACTGCTGCTTTAAAGGTTCAGTTTTTCCTGTTTAAGCAGCTCCTCCCCTTCAGTTTCACTGTCACTTAAGCAGTGTTTGAGTGTCACCCTGGGCTTGTGAGGAACTGGCCCTTCCACAACCTGTCCCTAATTGCCTTTTCAATTAAATACTGAAGTATTTGTCAGTCTGAAATGTGAACAAGTCAGGATAAAGGGTTTGAGCAGCTGATGCAGCAGAAACCCTGCCCACGAACCAAGCACACGTGTGGGCCTTGGGGCTGTGCCAGGACAGATGAGAACCATCAAGGGGAGTCATCCTGGAACCAGAATAAACCACCTCCCTCTGCTTCCTGACACCCTCCTTGTGTGTTAGAACCCACAAATCCTGCCTCTGCTGAAGGAGGAACTTGGGAATTCTTCATGGCCTTCACTTCAGGAGGTTCTTCCCAAGGCTGGTGCCTTCTCTTTTCCACTCAGGGTGTTCACTGGTGGTATTTGCTTTATGAGCATGAGGTTTCCATCTTAGCCTTGTCTGATGGTCTGTTTTATCCTGGACTCCCCTCCTGCTCATCCCTCTCAAAAGTTAAGTAGCCCCATGGTAATTCTGCTTTCCATGAATCCAGAGTGTGCACTCCTGACTGGAATCTTCCCCACAGAATGTCCTGAGCTGGAAGGGACCCACAGTGATCATGAAGGCACAAGAGTCCCACCTGTAGGTGGTTGAGAAGGGACTGGGAGAAGAAAATACCTGGAGCCTTGAAGGTAAAATGACCAGCCCCCAAACACTGACTAAAGCACAAAAGAAATGCAGCAAAGCCCTTCGATTGCCTTTTTATTTCTGGTAATTTGTGTTCCGTGCCTTGTGTGACCCAAGGGAAGGACTTCAGGTGTGTTTCCTCTCTAAATCCACTTCTGAAGCAAATAAAATCTCTGCAGAGGTTGGCTGGGCTACCCTGCTGGGGCTCTTTGTGTTGGGATGGTAAAGTCTAAACCAGGAATAACAACTTCTGGGTTTAATACTTGCATTATATCCAGGGAATGCTGGCACAATCCTCTCATGTCTCTGGTTCTGCTGCTGAGCTCTGCCTGGTGCTCTGTGTCCTATCCAGAGCTGGACTTCTGCATGGGATGGATGGATGTGGATTTATTTTTTCCCCCCAAACAGCTTTTATGACATGAACCTGTTGGCTGGAATTCTTGTGCTCTGGAAAATCTCCTAGTGGCTGGCAGCTGTACAGGCTGAGAACCTGCAGTCCTTCTGCTCTTCGTGGGTATTTTGGTGGTTAAATCTTACCCCAAATGTGGAGTCTGAAGATCCCAAATCCTGGTAAGTCCATCCCTACAGATTAAACTGCTGGTTAAGGGAGGCTGGAATGAGAAAACATGGACCTTGTGCTTAGAGATGGAGATCTGAAGTGAGAATATGCAGTGAGAAGTCATTGTGTCTGCTCAGAAACAGTTTCTGTGTGTTATCCAGAGGTTTGCTGGGGGGATTTGGAAAGGAGGGTTCTGTTCTCATCATGAAATCAGCTGGATTTTAGCTAAACATTAGGGACAAAGGAACAATGTTTTGGGCTTTTAATCTATCTTGCCAAAACCTCACAGTTGGAGACGTTTGAAGCTGGAGTTTCTGCAGTGCTGCTTCTGATCCCTCCAGGGAAAGCTGAGCTGTCATTTGTGCAATTGCACCTCCAGAATGTCAGAGAGAAAGAGAAGCTTGAAGTGCTTCAAACATCTTCCCAAGTGTATTTCCACTGGAGTTTCCCCGTGGGCATGTCCATGGGGAAGCAGGAGCTGCCATCAGCTGCCATTCCCTGGGATGGGGCTGTATCCAGCACCTCTCTCCCTGTGGGAATCTGATCCCCACTGGAGTCACTTCCCTCCCCTGAGCTGCAGGGCTGGTCAGGTTTTTATTTGGTAAAATATCACCTGGGTGTTGGTTCCTGCTCCCAAAATCAGGGCAGGATCTCACAGCAGCCAGAGATCTCACACCTCCTGTGGCTGCACCTGCACCCTCTGGTTCTGCTCCCCCCAGTTTGCTGTGCCTGTGGGAGAAGGGGCAGGTGGACAAAATCCCAAATTCCAGTTCAGGAGAGAGGGAAGGAAGGAAAGGGAACATCATTACTGCTCCGGCTGGATGTTCCCTTCCTCACTGCAACCCCAGCTTTTACCAGCTGTGTATTTCTCCCTCCCCTAGCCCAGAATCACCCCGTGTGATTTAAAAAAGCTGCTGGAGCGAAGAGCAGAGTGAGGGAAGAGGGAAGTGAGGCCAGCGAGAGGCAGGAACTGGAACCCAGGGCTCTGCTTTCATTTTCTGAGCCCGCTTAGGAAGGAAGGGGCCGAGGAAGGGGCATCACAGGAGCTCCTTTGCTCTGTGACCACAAACACAGCAGGGCTGCTCAGAGGGGGCTTTTTTTGGGGTGCAGATCTGCCACCTGCATGTTGGTGTGAGGAGGAGTCGCCAGTGTCTGTGTGCTGGGGACAGTTAGGAGTTCTTGGTGGGGCTGAAACCCATCAGAGCCTTGCTGGGGTCTGTGCATGGTCCCTGCTGTGTTGGCTGGGGGAATCCCCAGGTAGTTCCCTCCCAGGAGCCCTTGGAAAAGCCCTGGGGTGAAAAAGAGACGTAACTGGTCCAACATCGGGCTCCTGGGGTCATGCAGCAGGTACTGTCCCCAAAATCAGGTGTGACTGGGACAGTAACATCACTGGCACTGTGTGACACCCACACTGGGATTCTGTGACACCTCCACTGGGACAGGGTGGCACCTCCACTGGGACAGGGTGACATGTGGAGGTGCTGCCTGGCTGTGGGTGCACACCCAGAGCCCCCAGAGGACTGTCCTGAGTGGGGAGCACCCCTGAGACCCAGGTTAAGGGCACATCTCTGTGTGTGCCATCTCTTCCTCCCATGGACCACCCACCCCCATCTTTCTCCCTCTTCCACCCTTATCTCATTTCCATGGCTGTGTCTGGGTTCTCCCAGACAGGACGTGCTCGGTGGAGCTGATGGAATCAGTCAGAGATGGAACAGGGGCTATCACAGGCTGTTGCTCTGCTGTGGGGGCTCTGAAAAGCCCAATTCCCACAGAATTTGAAAGGGTTCCTAAACCCTTATTCTTTCAAACCATGTGTGAAGGGAGAGGGTAAGTAATAATTAAAACCAGACTCACCCACTTGCCCTGATTTTCCTGCATTTGGCTCTCCAGCCTGGCAGGGCTTGCTGTGCTCCTGAATTTGTACTGACTGTGCTACCCAAAACCTGGATATGGGGTGGACCCAAACCAGACCTGTGTGGCACCACCCAGCCCAGTGCCCCTCCTGCCCCTGGCAGAGCCACTGAGGCAGAGATGGGGCATGACAGATGTGGAGGGGGAATCCTGAATGGACACAGCTCTTTCCACAGTGAGTGGGCAGCCAGGACAGACCCCTGACCAGCCCTCCCAGCCCCCCAGCCCCCTGGGAACAGAGGAGAAGGCAGGGAAGGCTCAGAAACCTTGTATTACAAAAATAAAAGAGCGCGTGGCGCGGAGCGGCCGAGGGGCTCCGGCCCAGGACGTACCGAAGGCAAATATAAAAAAGACAGACACTGTTAAACAGTCGCAGGGCAGCGCCCTGAAGGCTGAGCCACCCCAGCTGAACTGAGCTGATGGAAACCAAGGACCCTCCTTATCCAGAGCCCCAGCAAGGCAGGCTTGGTGTGGCAGGAGCTGGGAGCTCTGCTGTGACTGACTCACAAGCTGGTTAATCCCCCCTGATCATCTCCTTTTCCTTGGTGACAGGCCTGAAGTGTATGAACAGGGCTGGGGGTCCCGGGGTGGGGGGGACAAGTGCTTCTGGTGTGATCCCATCAGGGAGAGGGGCCTGCAGGGAGAGGGCTTCAGGTCTGGGGGCTGCACCCCTGTCACCTCTGCCCCATCCTTACGACCTGCAGGAAGGACCCCTCTGAGCACCCTCAAAGAGGGATGGGCTGCCCCTTCCCCTCCCCTGGCACAGGTCCTGCTTTCCATCAGCTCAGTTAGCAGAGGCTCAGCCACGCTGGGGCTCTGCTGGGCTGCAGGGGAGGAGGGTGGGCTGGCCCCGCTCACGCCGACTTGGTGCCGCTCTCCACCTCCTTGTGCACCCACAGCTCCTTGTGCTGCTTGCGCCCGAAGCCCTCGTCGTAGTTGCCTTTACTCTTGAAGAGCTGCTGGAAGTGGGGCTTGCAGTAGAACTCCCCGTGGAGCGCGGCGTAGCTGCCCAGGCTGCGGAGGGAGGGCAGGGTTAGAGGGGCACTGGGGTTTGGGGGCAGCAGGGAGCGGGAGGGAACATGCAGGAGGAGACCCTGAGACAGGGCAAAGCCCTCCCTCCAGACAGGACAGGGTGGTGGGGGCTGCTGTCAGCAGGTCTGTGAGGAGGGGGGGCCCCAGGGAGCTGCTCCAGGAGGAGGCTCTGGCTCAGCTCTGTGTGACCCTGGGGATGCTCTCCAGGGGAAGCAGCTTTTCTTCCATAGCAGGTGGGATTTAGCTGAGCCTTGGGAGCAGGTGGGCAGATAAATCTTTGTTTTGCTGTGATGAGTGGGCTGGGGGGTCTTCGAGCACCAGGCTGTGGTAGGTGAGAGGTGGGTGCAGTGTTTGGAAGGGTCCCCCTCCCACGCCCAGCAGAGCTGTGGGGACACCAGTGCCAGGGCAGGCTCACCTGAGCTTGGTGTGGCAGTGCTTGCAGCAGAAGCAGGAGTTGTGGAAGACGAACTTATCGGCCACCAGCCGCTCCATGGGGTACACGGTTTTCTGGCAGGCAGTGCACATCTCCTTCACCTGCGCCTTCAGGCTGAACGACTGGGCAAGGGACACCACGGGGAGGGACAGGATGAGGAAGGAGTTTGGGATTCCCTGTGCCTGGCTCCCACCACTGCCCTCCTCCCTGGTATTCATGCTACCCTTCCCTGGAGCAGTGGTGAGAGTGAAGCAGCCCCACCTCCCCCCTCCATTGATGCTGGGCTGGATTGGTGCTGGACCTTGGACTTTTGGTCCTTCCTCCCTCCCCATGAATCAGTAGGATGAGGCTGGCACAGGGTGCCCAGAGAAGCTGTGGCTGCCCCAGCCCTGAAAGTGTCCTAGGCCAGGTTGGACGGGCTTGGAGCACCCTGGGCTGGTGGAAGGTGTCCCTGCCCATGGCAGGGGGTGGGAATGGATGATCTCTAAGGTGCCTTCCAGCCCAAACCATTCCATGATGGTTCTAAGAGGTGGTAAAGTCACAGGTACCTTGGAGCGCTGCACTGTGCTGCCTCCTGAGCTACTCTTTGCCTCCTGAAAAGGGAAGGAGAAATCAAAATGAGAGCTTGATCTGTGCTTGGGGAGGAGGGGAGGACTGGCAGGGGCAGCTGCTCTGCAGGCCCCAGGGCACACCAGCCCCTCTGCTGTGCCATCACAGCACCCTGAACTCGCCTGCCCAGAGGCCACGACATCAGTCAGGTCCTGGTGTGTGAGCTCCTGCCTGTGCTTTTCCCAAGGAGAGGAGAAGGAAGGGAGGAAAATAGAGAAAGAGGGAAAAACATGGACATTTTTCAGGGCTCTTGTGCTGGTTCCCCCTGGGCAGATGTTTTGTTTCTGGGTTCCTCTGCCCCATTTCCAGCCCCTCAGCTGCTGCTGCTGTGCAGGAAATGCCTCAGAGGCCCTGCAGGCTCAGGGGGTGTGGGGAGGGCAGAGGGGCAGTGGGTGAGGGCAGAGACACCCCAACACTGAGGTGCCTCGACCTGTGCCCTGGCATTTCAGGGCAGGCTTTTGGTAAATGCTCCTTCACCTGCACATGCAACAGCTCATCTCTTCCCAAATCCTTCCCCCTTCCTCACCTGCCCCATGCTGTGAGTGTTCCACCTGCCTTTGCACTGCTGGAAGTGCTCCCTCCTCCCTCCAAAGTGTCAGCATCACAAAGGGGCAATCCCACTTCAGCAGGTGACCACTCGGGGCTGGCTCACCCTCTGTTCCTGGGGTTGGGGCAGTGTGACCCCAGGATGTCACCCCACTGTCCCTGTCCTTCCTCTCGCTGCTGTCCTGCCCTGCCTGGCCAGCACTGCCCCTCTGCCCCAGGGCTGATCCCTCACCCCCCTCCCCGTCCTTCGCCATCGTTTCTCCTTTGTATTTTTGGAAACAGCTCGTCTGAGAGACGCACAGGAAACTCTCCCCTCGCCTCGCTGCCTCCTCAGACGTTTCCCAGCTGCTCTCCCTGACTGAGGTCAGGGCCGTGATTTTCCTCTCCCTCCCACGAGGCCGGGAGCGGGAGCCAAAGTCAACAGCGGGACACGGGCAGCGAGGAGGCTCCGGCCGTGTAAAACCAGTTGCATCCCTTGGCAGTGGCAGAAGAACCGCAGGTGCTCTCCTGGGGTTAGGATTTAATGTGCTGTTTCCAGGCTCAGCTGAGCAGGGCTAAGGAAGACGCTGCCTCTCTGGAGCTGGGATACATCCGTTCCCAAGGCTGCAGCGAGGCACTGCTGCTGTCACTTCTCGGCAGCCTCCTGGCTCGGGCCAGCCTCGCTATCTCTTCCATATCTGATAGATCTTCCCTCGGGGAAGGGCCGTATCCTGTCCCAGCAGGAGATGTTCTTGAGCCTTTATGTTTTTCCATCTCCAATCACTCCGGCCCTAAGCAGCTCAAATGCTCTCAATTGTGATCACGGAAAGCCATGGAAACACAAACAAACAGAGGCAACTCCAGACAAGAGAGAGCGGGGTGAGAGCTCTGGATGGGCCCGAGCCTGGACGCTGTTCAGTGTGCTCAGCAAACAGCACCTTCTGCTGGAACATTCCTGTCCCCAGCTCTACTCTTTGAGCAGCAGTGGCTGTGCCTTTGATCACCCTGAGATGTCAGGCCTGGAATAGAGGCTTCTGTACACAACCCTCCCTCCCTGAGAACCAAAACCGGGGTGAGATTCCCAGACAAACCGCAGGATCTACGTACATGAGTTGGGGGTGGGCTGGCGGGTCCCGTGGCCTGGAACATGGTTCCTTCCCCTCCTCCTCCTCTATTTAGTCCTGAGCTTGAAGTCTGTGGGTCGATGGTCCCTGGGGAGGTGTCTAAGACAGACCTCTTGCAACACCTGGAAAGGAAATGTCATCATTTGGGGGCTGGTGTCATCACCCCAAAGGCCGCAGCTCTGCAGGAGCTGGGGTGTGCTCAAGGCTTCCTCCGGGGGGTCAGAGCAGCCTCGCTGGGCTGGAGGCTTCTTGAGGCAGCCAGGAGGTTCAGGCACACCAGACTGGACCCACGGACAGGAGATGCAGGTCTGGGATACTGTGACAGGAACCTGGAGAGTCTGGGGCTCTGAGCACCCTGGTCTAATGGAAGGTTGTGGAATGAGATGGGCTTTAAGATCCCTCCCAACACAAACCAGCCTTGGGCACTGAGCTCAGCAGCTCCAGCTCTCTAATCCCACCCAAAGATACTGGGCTAGGATGGGAAAGAACTGCTGAGAACACGAGCAGAAGGCAATGGGATGGCTCCTGCTCCAAAACCCACCCAAGCCATTGGCACTGAGGCCAAGTCCCAGCAGGGGCAGCAGAACCAGCACCCAGTGTCTCACTAGCACAGCCGCTGAAGGACTGGTGTTGCTGGAGGAAGGACTGTGATTTTAGTCTAATTTTAGCCCAGAAAAGTCTCGCTGATCACAGCTCAGCAGAGCGAGTGATGGGGATTTTGTCTTCTGCAGGGAGCCCATGTCACCTCCAGGCTGAGCCCCGGGAGCTGTGGCCTCGTGTGATGTGCTGAGTGCCCGGGAGGATGGGCTGGGGACAGGGCTGGGACCAGCACAGAGACAAAACCACCAGCACGGCAGATCACCCCTTTTGGTAATAACCAAAAGTAGCTGAAAAGGCACTGACAGCTCCTCTGGGGTTTTTCCCCACCACACTTTACCTTCAAAACACCCGTGAAAGATCAGCCCTGGTTTGCATACACAGGACTGAAGTGAGTGAATGCTGCCAAGGGAGGAGCAGAGCAGGGAAGAGGAGGGTGAATGTGCAGCTCTGTAATGATGGGGATGAGCTGGGGGATGGAAAACCAGCACCCCTCTCCTGCCTGGGGCTGCTTTCAACTCCTGCTGAACCCTCTCAGCCTCACATTGTCACCCAAAAACTTTCCTGATGCCCAAGGGCTGGAACAGACCCTGAGGAAGGCACAGGGCAGAGACCTGTCCGGGTGGAGGGCTTGGGGAAGGGGGTGTCTCCTCAATGCCCGTCTCACAGGGACATCTGCAAACATGCCCTGGGTTTTGGGGGCTCTTTGGCTGCCGAACACCCAGCAGCTGGCACCAGGCTTGCACCCAAAATCCGTGGCTGCTTTCAGAGCTGACAGACCCTGCCCCAGGTCCCAGGGCTGCACAGACACTTTGCAGCCTCATCCGAGGCACGGCTCTGTTCTACCGAGATCATTTCCCGTCTCTCTGCGGTTTGCTTGTTATTTCCTGCTCTCCCAGCTCGCTCACGGGCTGCACCCAGAGTCTGCTGGGGGCCAGTGCCCAAACCCACAGCCCCTCTGTGCCCCCTGTTCCACAGGACAGGACCTTCCCTCACATCTCTGGGGTCAGTCGGGTGCTACAGCCCAGCTCATGGAGAGCAACACGAGGAACCCTCAAAACCTGCTGTCCCTGCCCCACACACACCTCTGATGTGGATGCACAACCCTCCCCCTTCCCACCTTCCCTTCACCTTCACCCAGCCTTTGACACAAATATTTGTGTCCCCCCAGCTTCCCTTCCTCTTCTCTCCCAGCTCATCCTCCCCCCCCTTACCTCAGCCACCTTTCCCTCGGTTTTCCCAGTCTTTCCATCATCCCCCTCTTGCCCTTCCCTGCATCCTGGGCTAGTGGGGTGTCCCTGCCCGTGGCAGGGGGTTGGAATGAGATGGGCTTTAAGGTCCCTTCCAACCCAAACCAGTCTGTGACTCTGTGATTAGCACACGGCTTCTTTCACCTATTATTTGTTCTTTGGCTTCTCATTCCCCCAAACCCCCTTTCCTCCAATTCCTCCCCACTTACCCTACCCCATGGCTCGATAACCCCAGCCAACCCCATCCCCTCCACATCCCCGTGCCCTCCATGCACATACCCTCTCCCAGCCGTCCTTTCAGGCCAGAGTCCACTCGGTGCTGAGAGAGTCCCCTTCAGGCACAGCAGCAGAGCTACCAAACCTCCTTCCTGCCCAAGGGCAGGAGGCAAGAGCAGAAATCTCGAAGGGGAAGGGTGTGCTGAAGTGATAAGGGAAGCAGAACAAGCAGCAAGAGGCTGCAGGAGAGTTTCCAGGAGCTCTCAGCTGCTCTCAGCGTGCTTCCAAGGAGCACAGGATGGGATTGGAGCCCAAGGCAGCAACACCAGGAGTGCAGGAATGCTGTGGCACAGGCTTTGCTGCCACACTGATGTTGCAAAGCCTTCCCAGCTGCTCGGGCAGCCCTTGGGCTGTGCTTTGGGGAGCACAGAGGGCACCTGTGACAAAGCCAGAGGGTCTCCCTCCACAGTGAAGGTCAGCACCACAGCTGGGTCTGACTATTCCAAACCTCTGTTCCCTAAAGCCCTGAGCCAACCATGCCCTTTGGGGAGAGCAGGAGTGAGGACTGTCCTCTCCTGGTCACACCAGCAGTTTGAGGTATTTGGCTCAGGACAAGGTGACAACCCCTGTGTCTTCCCCTCTGTTCCTCTGGGAGCAACTGATGGCTGGTGTAGACAAAAAAAAAACCCTTTTTCCAGGGGGTTTGGGCTTGTGCCATCTGCCCAGGGAGATGGAGCAGCTCCTGATGGGAACACTGGGAGATGGATCTCAGTGTGGCCCCACAGCCAGCAGGATGCACTGGGTGCCTGCCCTGCCACCTCTGCTGCCCAGGTCACCACCAGCAGCTGCTGGTCCTGCTCTTGGGGCTTTTTGGGTGATCTCAGTGAGCTGGAGCTTGACTCAGGACCTTGGGGTTGGAATTTGTCCATCATCCAGAGGGCACATGTGCCTGCTGCCGTGTGGAGCAGTGCTTGGCTGTCCTTTAGCTCCAAGTGGGGAGCAGTCTGGGGGGAGGAAGGCAACATTCCTCCCTGAAGCTGCTCCATCCCAGAGCCTTTCCCCCTCACCTTCCTGCCTGGCCCGGGGGCAGATGCAGGGACAGGGAACATCTGGTGTGGCCCCTCAAGGAAATTGCCCCATCACAACCTGCCTCCAAAGGATCACATTTCCCACAGCCAGGAAGGGGGCAGGGAGCCTTTCCCCCCCTTCCCCTCTCCAGTGGGGCCACCCTGGCTGCCCTCACTGCTGACCCAGTGCCCCCACCACCATCCCAGCTGCTCCCAGTGCCCCCACCACCAACCCAGCTGCTCCCAGTGCCCCTACCACCAACCCAGCTGCTCCCAGTGCCCCTACCGCCAACCCAGCTGCTCCCAGTGCCCCTACCGCCAACCCAGCTGCTCCCAGTGCCCCCACTGCCATCCCAGCTGCTCCAAGTGCCCCCACTGCCATCCCAGCTGCTCCCAGTGGGCCCCAGCCTGGTGCTGGCCGAAGGTGCCTCCGAGATCCGAAGGGTTTCCGGCCCATGGAAGCAGCAGAGAGGCCCCTCTCTGCCATCTGGTTCCCATTACAGCCCCGGGAAGGGTGTGTTTACTGCAGGGATCACTGGCCGGGCCAGAGGCTTTCCCAAAGGCAGAGCACGGCGTGGGGGATCCAGGCCCCTTCCTCCTCCATCCCCCAAAGACACGGAGCATCCCCAGCCCCACAGCGGGCAAAGGGCAGGGGCTCGACCCCTCCCAGAGCCTGGCAGGGCTTTCCCCCAGGAAATACGGGCTGAGCTGGAGGCTGTGGGGATGGAAGTGCCCGGGATGATGTGCAGGATTAGGGAAACCCACACACACGGGGCAGTGCTGACCCTGCAGCTGCACGGGCAGCTCAGCCCAGGGCCCCTCTCAGCAGGATGGGGTGGGGAGGAGGAGCTGGAAGGGCTTGTCTGCAGAGCCTGGGAATCACTGTCTGTCTGACCCCTGTCTCTGCAGCCCTGGGGTCACACCATGGAACAAAGTGTGCTGCAGAGCCAGCATCAAACAGGCCAGTGCCAGAAGTGGGCACAGCCCTGCCAGGGGAGGGGACCAGCGGGATGATGGAGCCAGCCCAGTGGTCACAGCTCCAGCTTCAGCCATGGGAGCCCTTCATTCAGCTCCAGGCCTTGGCTCTCGGATGGCTTTGAGCCAACCACTTGACCTCCCCACTATCTGGGCCCCAGGGCAGGTCCCTACCAGCTTGGCACAGGGTGGAGGGCTCCAGGGACACTCCTGGGGACACCACCACCCTGCTCCTCAGATCTGTGGGGAGCAGAGCCATCCCTGCTGCACCCCAGGGCACGGCTCTCCCTTCCACCACCCTGCTCCTCTAATCCCCTTTCCATCCACGTTCTGAGCCCGGGCTGCCTCTTGAAAGGCTGCCAGTGGGCAGGAAATCTGCAGCCCAAATGCTGGGGGCTGCTGACAAGGAGTGGTTGTGGGCAGGAACAGGGCTGCCTTTGTCAGGGCAACAATGGGGGACCCGGGGGGAGCCCGAGGGAAGCCCCTGCCCACCCCCCTGCTCTCCCACCTCCAGCCCTGCTGAAGGACCTGCGAAGGACCAGGAGCCAGAGGGCTGGGCTGTTCCCCTGCCCTGCCTCCCAGTGAAGGGGCCAGGAGGATGCTACTGGGATTCCTCTGTTTTCCAGGAGCAGAAATCAAGGCACAGAGCAGCCAATTGCTGGGATTGTGGCTGTGCTTAATGGCATCCATTAAAACCCATGGTCTGAAGGGACTCTCTGCTCCCTGGGATCTCGAAGAGCTCAGCTAGAGCAGCAGAAGCCCTGCAGGGAGGATGAGAAGAGACTTTTCCAGGCAGAGACAAACCCTCAGCAGTGCTGGGTGAAAACTGGAGGTTGAGAGGTGCAGGCTGGACAGGAGGCAAAAGTGTTTCCCTGAGAGGGATCCTGGGAGCTCTGATGAGCTGCAACACAGACCTGGTGTAAGCAAGCACAGCAGGCAAACAGCAGTCCATGATCCTTCCCTCCCCCTTTCAGCTCTTCCATAATCTCTTCCATAAACCACACTCCACCTGGAACCCACCCTCCTGGTTTCCTACATAAATGTATATCCATTTACCACTATACATTACGTTCCCTGTTCTTCTTCCACCATATATTTCCCTCTCAGTGGGATTCATGAAGATAACTCACATTCCTCATCAGTGGTTTTTTAGCAGGAGAAGCCAAGCCCTGTGAGCCTGTTCTTTGTTCCCACCAAGGTGCAAGCAGGTGAGCTCACCTGGCTCCTCCACACCATGGAAGGTCTCAGACCTTGGAATTCCGGTACAAAACTCATCTGGCACCCTTGAAAACATCTGGCCTGCTGTGCCCTTACATTGTGGAAGGATCCAAGGGTCCTCCTTCCATTTTGCTCTCTTTTCCTCATCCTCTTTCCTGTCTCCACCTAAAATTATCATTTCCTTGGGGCACTGCAGCACGAGGCCCTGTTGTTTCACAAGTCATTTATCATACCCAAGGAAGACACTGAGCCAACGTGACATGATCTGTGCTAAAACCACCCAGCATTTTATTCTGCTTCCCAACAGCATGTCCTTGATTGCTCTTCCAAGACCTGTTCTAGAAGTCAACCTTTCCTTGTACTCCCATTAATGGCTCTGTAATTGCCTGTAATTTCCTCTTTCCTCAAGCACAACCCGTAAATGCTACGTTGGCTGATTTCCTCTTGTGGAATATCACCTGTTATCCAGCAGACTTTGGACTGGCATTTCCTATGGTGGAGTCCCCATCCCTGGAGGGATTTAAAAGCCATGTAGATGTGGCACTTGGGGACATGGGTTAGTGGTGGCCAGGGCAGGGCTGAAGAATGGTGGGACTCAACGTTGGAGGGCTTTTTCAACCTTGATTATGGGGCCAAGCCCATCTCTTGAGCCCTGAGAGACCCCCCAAGAGTTTTTGCTGTTTCACCACCTGCAGATGCAGCAAGAGCAAGAGTGAGGCCTGTCCCAGGCACCCCAAAACACAGCACAGCCCCTTTCCACGGTCCCTGACCCCACACAACCCCTACAGGGGCTGCTGTTTGCTGTCCAAATGCAGATTGTGCAATTCAAAAAGCCACCAAGATCGTTCTTCGTGAGCTGCCCTATTTCCAGCCTTCACCTCCATCCTCCCTTTCAGGATCCAAGATGCCAAACAGCCTGGTGTAGAATGTGGTGCCCTGAAATCCATGGGATTCCAGTGCAGCAACCAGTGTGCTGGGAAAAGCAACCCCTGGAGAGGCACCTCAGAGGATGCTGAGGCACCCTGTGCCTGAAAACCCCGAGCTGGCCATATGGAGAGGGTTATGGGCACACCAGAGGGGTGAGAGATATGTCTAAAGTGTGCTTAACATTGATACTGCAATAATCCCTTCACCCAGATTTCATGTTTTCCCATCTCAGAGCTTTTGCTAATGGGTAAGCACAGCAACAGCCCCAGATGGCACATAAGGATGGCTTAGGTGGGCAGGGAAAGGCAGGAGACACCTCTGGGGGGACGTGAGAGAGCTGAGAGGGGGCAGAAAGGGCCATCCAAACTCCACCAGCACACGGGACCAGCGGGGGTAGCTGAGGGCTCACAGGGCTGACCCGCTGAAGGAAACCAGAAGAGGAACTCCCTTCCCTAATGAGAAGTCTCGTGGGATTTTTGTTGACCAAAAAAGGCCACGAGCCTGGTTTTGAGCTGCACAAAAACGAAGATGCATCCAGGCCCTTCGCAGAGCCCACGAGGCTGGTTCTCACAGCCCATCACCTCGGAACGGGGGATTTGCTTCTCCCATTTAAAAAGGGCATTAACACCGGGGCTGTTTCACACTGGGCTTGGTCTGTTGCCCTGCAATTATTTTGTGATCTGTGTCAATAATGCTGCAGATGTGCTGCTCCTGGCCTTACACACACGACAGCTCAGCTGAGGCACCAGATGTCTGCCCTGCCAGAGCCCTCACACGACGCCTTCCGTGGACAAAGCCCAATTTTCAAGGCTGAACTATCACGCTTTTTCACAACTGATGCCCACCCCGTGAACCAAAATCGGCAGAAAATCGATCAGAAATATGATCTACAAGGTAGCTTAGCTGGTTTCAAGTGATCCAGGGGGATTAGAGAGATCAGACTGGCTCAAAACACGGTAGTTACAGCACAGAACTGGGGACTTGGGAGAGCTGGGCTGGATTCCCAACTCTGCTGCTAATTTTTGGGTGGCTGTGGACAATGAATTTCATTTTTGCTGTTCCCTTTTCACCCCCCCCAGCAATGAAACCAGAGCTGGTGTCCTTTGTGAGGCCCTGGGAGGTCCCTGGCTGTTAAGGGTTATGTCAGAGCTCGGGGCATTTGTGTTGTTATTAAATCTCACAGTCATGCAACAGCCTCCCCAGGGAAGTGATGAAAGACCTGTCGCTGGAAAGGTTTAAATCCGGGCTGGCTGAGGCGGTAGGAGCCACAGCACCGGGAATTAGCAGGCATTAACCAGGGCGGGATAAGGGACTCGCGATCTAACAGGTTTTTCTTCCATCTCTGCTCTTTCTGATCAGCTTATTAAAATGGATCTGTCCAGCCCCCCTCCGGCATGAACCGCAGCACACAACAAAGGGGCAATGGCAGCCCAAACGGGCAGTGGGAGCCCCCAAATCCGCCCCCTTCCCAGCCGATCCAGCCAGCCCGGGCCTCCTCTCCATCCCCGGGGTACCAGCCCCGACCCCCCCGGCTCACACCGGGCACGGGGGGCTCGCCCCTCTCTCACAGCATCGCCCCCCAAAAGGCTCCCTCGGCAGCATCTCCTTGCCCCCACCCGACCCCGGCCAAAAACATCCCCCCCTTGGACTCTCCCCTCTCTCAACACCCCAAAATCCCCCTTCCCGCGACCACCCCGGCCGAGCCTCCTCCCAAAGCCAAAGTTCCCGGTGCGCCCGGATGGTTCCTGCTCCTCCTCCTGCTCGTCCTGCCGGGGGGCTGCAGGGGCTGGGGGGATGAACCCCCACCCATCTCCCGGGTGGCTCCGTCGGTGCCGCTTCCCGGGGCTTCTCCCCATCTTCGCAGCCCTCCCTCCTCCCTCTCCATCCCTTTCTCCCCCGCCGATCGCTCGTGTCCCCCCACCCGGCCCCGCCGCCCCGAGCCCCCCGTGCTGGGCAGCACCCCCGCGCTGGGTGAGCCCCCCTGTGCCCCCCACATCCCCAGGACCATCATTGTCTCCCGCCGCCTCCCCGCTGTTGTTCTCCAGAGCAGCCAAACCTCACCATATGCCCGGGCGCCGCCGAGCAGGGGGCTCGCAGGGGTGGCGGGGGGTCTGTCCGCGGGGCCGGGGGGCTCCTGGTGCCCGTGTCCCGCACAGGGGGCCGGGGATGCGGAGCGGGAGCCGCGTCCCTCGCTGCGCTCCCACCGCCGGCTCGCAGCGCTTTTATCGCGGCGCCGCCGCAGCGATTGGCTCGGGGCGCCCAGCGCTGGCTCCTTTGTGTGATGTGAGCCCAGCCTCTCACCCCAAACCTTCTCCTCCCAGCCTTCCTCCCAGCCCCTCTGCTCCCAAACCTTCTCCTCCCAGCCCTTTCCTCCCAAACCTTCTCCTCCCAAACCTCCCAGCCCCTCTCCTCCCAAACCTTCTCCCAGCCCCTCTCCTCCCAAACCTCCTCCCAAACCTCCTCCCAGCCCCTCTGCTCCCAAACCTTCTCCTCCCAGCCCCCTCCCCAAAGCCACCGACCCCCTGAGTGCCTCTCTCTGCTTTTTGACAATGTGGGTGCAATTAACCCCGCCACCCCCCCGCCGTAATTAGCGTTTCCAGCCTCTCCCCCACACCCCACCATGGGCTGTGTGTGCAGGTCGGGCTCGCTCCAGACTTTGGACACGGCCTTGGGTTCCCCCACTCATCAAGCATCCCAAAAACTTCATCCCTCCAGGCAAAAGCCGCGTTTCCCCCACTCACACAGCCCCCCACAAACTGTTTGCAGGGGAAGGATCTTACCAGGCAGCTGCAGAGAAGGGGAATCCCAGTGCTCCCCACTTGTCACCTCCCAGGGGAGCAAAACTGACCGCTGAAGGTTTCAGAAATCCAGGTTTTATTCCATGGGGAGCCGAGTGTGGGGCTGTGTAGGGTGGGCAGGGGCCTATGGGGTGAGAGAAAACACTGCCTGGACCATAAAGGCAGCTTCCCTGGGGCTTGGGGGGCTGGGATTTCCCCGGTATCAAGGCAAAACATCGGGAATAAATAGGTTAAATATTAATAGTTAATTAAGGGGGAACTCAGAGGTGGTTTCACAGCAGCCAAGGAAGCCAAGGGATGGCCGAGAGCCAGGAGGGAGTCAACAGGAACCTGGAGCTCTGAGGGACTTCACCTTAGCCTCCCAAACCCCTTCAGAGGGGGATCCACGAAGGAAAATACACAATGGAAATGTGGGAATAGCTTTGGTAATGATGCTGCAGGAGCAGATATTTCTGTTTGGCTCCTGAGCACAGTGTGGAAAGAGCCAAACTTTGGCTGGAGGTGGCCCAAAGTCTGAGCCCAGAGGCAGAGCCAGGTGCTCCGTGTGAAAGTTTGCCTGTAATTCCCTGTACAAAAAGTACAATTAAGGAATTTATGGCAGTGTGTCCTGGACAAGGAGGCAGCAGTGGGATGATTTACCACCCCTGTCCCTCCGCATTGCCCAAATAGCATCGGTGCTGAAGAGGCTCCAGGTCTCACTGAGTGCAAATAACCGAGGAATTCCACTTGATAGTAAAACAGCAAAATGAGCTGGTGCCGAGCAGATCCAGAGCCGGACGGGCACACAGGGCAGGCAGGTCCGGGGCCCACCAGGACACGGGGGACAGCAGAGCACCCAAGGGGTGTCCCTGTGTCCCCAAACGAGGGCAGGGCTGTGGGAAGAGCCCACCCCGGCTGCCCCTGGCTCTGGGAACACACGCATGGGCACACACATGGACACACACACGGACACACATGGACACACATGAACACACATGGGCACACATGGACACACACAGGGGCACACACATGGGCACACACACATGGACACATACATGGACACACATGGGCACACATGCACACACACATGGGCACACACACATGGACACACAGAGTGCAAACACACATGGACACACACATGGACACACACATGGACACACACATGGACACACACATGGGGACACACATGGGGACACACACGGACACAGAGTGCAAACACACACAGACACACACATGAACAGAGACATGGACACACACATGGACACACACACAATGCAAACACACACACACACACTCTCACACTCACACACACATGTACACACACACATGTACACTCACACACCCCCCCCTCACACCATGCCGGACACCCCTTTTGCCCCCCTCGGTTTCTCCTTTTGCCCCCGGGGGGGCGCTGGGGCCCGCGGCATCCCCGTTGCCATGGAAACGCGCCGGGCCTGTCGGGGGTGGGGATGGGG
>JAXCLP010000081.1:1286985-1304450 GCA_035584035.1 Lepidocolaptes lacrymiger | reverse complement strand
CCCCTGGGATGTTCCAGTGACCCACATTCCCACAGGTGTGTGAGGGATGGGATTTCCCATTCCTTATCCCACTTCCCACGTGTGTAACTGCTGGAACTGTCCCTGTGGCACAAGAGAGGATGATCCTCCCAGCCCATCAACACTGAGGGGTCTTGTACCTGCCCCAGGAGTGAGGAGCAACCAAGTTTGGCCCGCTGGGCACAGCTGAACGAGGTGTCCTGGTAAAGCTCTGCCCTGCCAGGCTGTGGGTGCTGACTCCTCTCTCCCTGTGCTGCTCAGACAGCTGCAAGTTCCTGCACGACCGCTCGGACTACAAGCACGGCTGGCAGATCGAGCGCGAGCTGGACGAAGGGCGCTACGGAGTCAATGGTATGGCCCCTGTGCCCCCCAGTGCTCCTGGTGCCATCCCTGCTGCAGGGGGGCTCAGGGCCTGCACACACTGCCAGTGCCAGTTCCAGACAGCCCCTGAGTCCACTCAGGGGGGTGATTTCCCTGTGTCTCCGTTGGGTGGGTGGGTGGGGATGGGACCCTCTGTCCCACGGGTGGCCAGGAGCTGTGAGACTTCCCTGGGCACGTCATTTTGTCTCACTCACAGTGGCCATAGCTGGGGCCTGATGTTCCTGAGCACTGCTGTGCATCTGAGGGGGGAGAGTTCTCCCTTCAGTTCTCCCCAGAGTTTTGGTGGCAGCTGGTTTGGAAGGAAGTCTGAAAATCAGGAGGGGGACGGAGGATGTTTCTCTTTATAGCAGTGAGTGGGTGAGGTAGAGGAGAATTTGCTCTTGGGAGATGAGCTCGAGGCCTGCTGGCTCATTAGCCCTAATTATAGCACAGTCCCACATGTGTCAGTGACATCAGCAACACCCAGAGAGATGCCAGAGCTCCGTTGTCTGCAGCACAGATTCAATCCCACCTGCTGTGCCCTCCCCATGTTTAATATCTCATGCCCCACACAAGGGCTGGGCTGGGCTGGCTGCTCTGGCTCTGGGTCACTCTCTCTTCTGCAGATGAGGAGAACTACGAGGTGAGCAGTGATGAGGAGGACATGCCTTTCAAGTGCTTCATCTGCAGAGGGTCCTTCAAGAACCCCGTGGTCACCAAGTAAGTGGTGGTTTGGCATGAGGAGCTGCATGTCTGCTGTGGGTCCAGCTCGTGAGCCATTCAGTGTTGAGGCAAAGACAAACAGCCCACGGGCTGTGGGTGGAACCTGCCTGTTGTCTGCTGTGGCTTTTTGGTGGATGGGGGAGCCCTCTGAGAACCAGGGAGCCTCACACCTGCATCTGGAGCATCCCCTTGGGAGGGATCTCAGGCTCTTGTTCAGGCCTTTCTTAGAGTTTCACAGATGTTGCCTCATTATGTCATTTTTCCTTGCAACCTTGAGACTTTGTTTTCCTGCCTTCATTCCTCCTGGAATGACAAACTGCAGTGCCTGAGCAGAGAAGTGGGAGCATGGGAAAGCCCAGAGCCTGGCAGGGAGGAGGAGGAGGCTGAGGGCAGCCCTCTCCCACTGCTGGCTGTGCTGCCACCTGTGTCACACGAGCTCACTGGTGGCTCTGACACTCCACGTCAGGGAAGCAATGCCAGAGCACCTTCCATGGGGACAGGGATGCAGAGCAAGCTCTGCCTGCAGCTCCCTTTTGCTCCCCCTGGGCACCAGCAGTCTGATCTCTGACTCCAGGCCCCCGAGGTTGTGCCTGGTGGTTTGCAGTGGCCTCTGTGTCTCCGTACAGGTGCAGGCACTACTTCTGTGAGAGCTGTGCCCTGCAGCACTACCGCAAGTCCCAGCGCTGCTACGTCTGTGACAAACAAACCAACGGGGTCTTCAACCCAGCCAAAGGTACCAGAGCCTGGGGAGGGACCTGCCAGGGGGCACCCCCAGCAGCAAAGGCACCACCTCCTGAGGGGTCCTGTGGTGCTGGGCCTGGCCCCGAGCTGGAGCTCACAGCTCTGGGCACAGCAGAGCTCTGTTAGTGCCAGCAGGGTTTAAATCAGGGCCTGGGTGCAAAATGAGGGTCTGTGCTTACCCAGGGGTGGAGAATTCAGGGAGTGCCTTCTGGAGAGGGAAGGGGGATGTGCCAGGGGAGCAGCTTGTCCCTCAGGACTGCAGGAACTCAGGCCAGGGCTCTCTGGGAGCTGCCCTGGTGCTCGTGCAGAGGGGTGTTCACAGGACTGGCACCTCATCCTGCCCCTGCCTGTTTTTCAGAGCTCATGGCAAAACTGGAGAAACACAAAGGGGAGGAAGAGGAGCAGCAGCACTCAGACCATGAGGAGGAGCCACAGTAGCAGAGCCCCCTGTTTTGTACATAACTGAATAAAGCTTTTGTAGAAAAAACAAACCCTCCCACTGGAAGCAGGGGTTGTGTCCAACCAGCAGGAACAGTGTCCACCTGTGCTGGACTCCTTGGCTGCTGCTCTGGCAGAACAGGTAAGGTCAGACCCAAAGATTTGGGGCTGAGTAGAGCCCACCTGGGGAAGGAGATGCTGAAAGTGTTCAGCTGCTTCATAACTTACTGCTTCCTACTTCTGACCATGACTGACTGCTGCTTCACTCCTAATTCTGCTCTGATCCTCCTGCTGTGTAAGCATAAAACTATCCAAATTAATTTAAGCCCCTCATCTTTGAGCACAGAGCAGTCTGCAAGCAGGGCCAGGGCTGGGAAATATGAGCTTGCATGAAGTTCCTCCTTCACCCTAGAAATGCTAACTCAGGGAAAGCAGGCTGGAGCACTGCAGTGACAGGGGATTTATGCCCTGCTGTCCTGGTTCCTGCAAGTCAAGAGGGATGGGAACTGCAGTGGGCAGCACACCTCCTGGATCATGTCACTTCATGACAAGTGATACTGTGTTTTTCTTGATTTAAGTGCCAGGCATTCAGTCCCTGGGAGAGGGATGAGGGTTTCTGCAAGCTGCAGACTTCATAGCAAACCAGGAAATTAAGATCTGCCTACTATAATAAGATTAAATCAGGAGCCAGACCTGATCCTGAGGAGGAACTTGGCCTGAGCTTGCAAACACCCCTGCTCTGGGAGAAGGGTTTTACTGAAACTTTCAGAAAACAGCAAGGGCAGCTTCTTGATTTAGCTGAAATATGTCTTTGAAACATGAAGGCAGCTGCACTGAGCTGATCTGTATGAAGATCAGGAGATAAGACAAGCGTGCACAGCCAGCCTGTGTCACCCTCTGATTCACTCCATCATCCTGCAGAAACAGCAGCCTTAAAAAAACAACTTCAGAAATATTTTATTTGTTTTGGCAAAAAACTAGAGTAACAAACTTTATCTGGGTTCAAGTACAGTTTATAAACACAAGAAGGACCTGTTGCCAGCACCACTACTCCCATCAGCTGCACCTACACAAGGGTTCTCAGTGCTTCAGTAAAGAGTAGACGACTCCCAGCACTCCTGGTCCTTGGAAAAGTCACACTAAAAGCCTTAAATACACCTCCAATAAAACCCCAAACACGGTGGAAGGGGGAGAGGAGAGCTGCCCCAGCAGCAGGGCAGGCACAGCCATGAGTCAGGGGGGGCCACGTGAGCAGCTTTTACCTGTCAGGCAGGGAAGGCAGAACAGCAATGGGAGCAGAAGGGTGAAGGTCAGTTCTGTACAGGAGTCGTGAGCAAGAGGATTTAGCAGGAAAATCAACTTGCTTTTCCTCTGTGCCAGGGTAAATCACTGAGAAGAAGCTGGTGAGAGTGCTTTGTGCTGTGAAACCAGCCCAGAGAGCATGAGGTTCAACTGGCTGGGGATAAAAACGCTGGTCTGTGGTGCAGGCACCCCCTGCTCTGGTGGCAGAGGCAGAGGAGGGGAGGCCCTGTCTGACCTGGAGCTCAGAGTGCTCAGCACGGAGGGAGGAGCCTTCAAAACCCCCCTCCAGCACGGGAAGAACCCACCCAGTGCTGCAGAGGAATGCCCAAGGCAGCAGGAGTGCCTGGAATGGCATCGGGCTGTCTTTATCTCCCACTGTCCATCACAAAGCAGTAACTAAGAACATTATCCCTTTTTCCCCATAAAAACTCGCCCTGTGACAACAGGAATCTGCCTAGTTCTAAGAAATGCCCAAGACTAAGAGCTGCCCACCTCCCCTCAACTCTAAGGCACCCTTAAAAGAGAAAGAACCACAGAGGGTAGGGCCATGCAGCCTCAGCTGTGATATGAGGAAGCCAGTGATGTTTAGAAACACATAAATAGAGACCATAACTACACAAACTCACTCAAGCCCCTCGAGTGATCTACCAGTGCTCAGCTGCAGGGATGGGGGCTCTGGGAACTGCACCATCTGGAATATTCCACAGCTCCTTGGGTTGATCCTTTCCAGCTCAGGTTTGTCCATGTTTCCAGGCTACCTTTCTGCAGTAAACAGGCAGCTGAAGCTCCTTCCCAAGGACCTGTAAACTCTTCTGTGTGTAACATTCATCAGCTTTTACGAACAGGACCAATAAATTACAATGTCCAGGAAGCTCCTCCAGAACTCCGTGCAGTCCGTGTGTCTCTAGAACTCCCAGTCATCCACATCCAGCTGCTCCAGCTCTGACACCAGCCCAAAAATGCCACTGGGGTCCTGGGGCCGTGTGCCCTCGAGGTTGGTGATGGGGGTGACGGGGCGCAGGAGCTCGGGGAGCGCCTCGGAGGGGCGACGTTTGATCTGCACCAGGGACAGGGCTCAGCTGGGCTCCAGCACAGCCAACACCACCACACACACCACACACTGCTTGTTACAACTGCCCCCACAACAGCCTGGGGGAGGGACTGCTGTGGCACCCAGCACAGGCACTTTTACAACCTCTGTTGGGTAAGAGATGCTTGGGAACAGCCCGTGCCCTCCCAGAGGATCAGAGGGTCACCACACTGCACTACCACTGGTCACCAAAGTGACTGAACCCATCAGATCACACAATTCAGCAGCTCCACACTCCCACCCTCACAGCAGAGCCCTGTGCTTTACCTGCAGGCTGAGCAGTTCTTACCTGCTTGAAGAAGGGGTGGCTGAGCAGAGTGCCTGCGCTTGGCCTGTGCAAGGGAGGCAGAATCCATAAGTACACAAGAAAATGTCAGTGTGTGAAGTCAGGCAGTAAAAGGAAACACCAGGGTCCTTCCTACTTCTCCCATTTCTTACCTACTGGTATCTGCCTTTTGTCACCAGTAACACTGCTATTATTTATTATCACATTTTATGTGAGGAGTTCAACCTTCTTTTTAACCTTCCAGTTACCTACTTGGTCCCCACAACGTGGCCAAGGGCAGTTTCTGAGCAGTGGGAAGCCTGTCAAGGCTACAGATGACCCTGCCCTCACTACAGAGGAAAATGCAGCTCTTGACCATTTTCCCACCATTATTTTCTACTGCCTGAAGAGCAGCTGTTTGAGTGATGGGAGCTGAGTAAAAATGGTCTCACAGGACCCAGAATTCAGTTTGTTTCCTTGATGTGCAGCCCCACTACTCCCCAAAGAGAGGTGTAAAGGAATTCAGGCTCTCACATCAAGTGCTCCAAGTGTTAACACCGCTTTTGTCCTACACAAAGACTGCTCTCCTCCACCCCACTGCTGGGAAAATCCCTCGGACCAATCCCCGCTGCGTGGGCGGGTCTGTGAGGGCGAGGAGCAGCCTTACCTGAAGTCGGGGTTGCGCTGCAGACACTGCTCCACGAAGCTGTGGAAGGAGGTGGAGAAGGTGCGCAGGTAGGGGTGCAGGGCCGGCTCGCCGTTGGCCGCCCGCGCCGTGCCCGTGCCCGGGGCCGTGCTGTCCCCCACGCCGTAGGTGGCGCTGGAGCCGCGGGACGTCCTCATGGTCAGCTCGTCAGCAGGGATGGTGGTGGTGTCCAGCAGGCGGGGCACGGTCCCGTTCAGCTTCTCCAGGAGCATCTGGGACAGCAGGGCACACACAGTGAGCTCAGCAGTGGGATCTCCCACTCACCCCCCTGCCTTCCCGTGCCAGTGCAGCACAGCAGGAGTGAGAGCCAGGACACAGCAGGAGAGAGGAGCAGCTCTCCAGCCCTACCTGAGTGGAGGGCATGTCTTTGAAGGGGACGTGTCCATTGGCCAGCTCACAGGCTGTTATCCCCACACTGTAAATGTCAGATTTGGCATCGTAGCCCTGGAGGTTCTGCATGAAAGGGGAAAGAAAAATTAGCCCTGGGACTTAGATGGGATTCACTGGGCAATGCCCTGGACTTGCTATGCAAAGCAGCAAACCCAGGTGATTAGAGCAGGAACAGTACAACCCACAGATGGACTGGTTTATTGTGGTGGGGTTTTTTGTGTGTTAAAACAGTTAAGAGCAACATTTATGCAACTGAAATCAGCCAGCTAGTAGGGATGGCATCTGCCTTGGGGTAACTGGCATCTGATGTGACCCTTTGCTAATGAGACAATCCACAAAGGTACCTACAATTAAACTATTTAGTCAAATAGATACATTTGACAGAGTTTCCCTGTGCCCACCCCAAATCTGTTTCCTCTACCCTTCCTTTTCCTTCCACTTGCACGCCTTCTGTTCAGCAATTTCCCCTTCTGAGAGGAATGCAGGTTTCTCCTTAGCTAAGGGGTCACATGTTTTGAGGTAAAAAGGACCAAAAAACAGGATAGAGAAAACGTAACTCTGTGGGTTTTCTCATGTCCCCCACCCTACACCTGCTGAACGTGCCCCAGGAACTCAGAATATTCCAGAAAAATCACAAATCACTAAACACAAGCAGTTTTTTTCACCATACCTGCTGCAAGACCTCAGGACTGAGCCAAGGCAGCACTTTGATGCTGTATTTGGGGAAGTCATGAACCACTTTGAGTCGCTGCCCGTGGTTGATCATGCTCAGGTTACTCCTCAGCCCAGAGAGGTACACCTTCCCATCCACAGAGATCAGGATATGGCTGGCTTTAACACTCCTGGGAAAGGGAAGAACAGTCAGGTTCCCTGCCCAGCTCAATGCACAGCCTGTTCAGCCTCTTCCCAGGACACTGGGACTCCTAAACCACCACCCAGGGACCACTTCTACAAACATTGAGGACTCTGTTCACCCTCTCTGCAAGTCCCAAAAATGTTTCTGTGGCAGGAGAAATGCAGGCCTAAAGCTGATGGACTGACTTCACACACACAGTGGTCATTGGGATAAGTTTGTTCCACAGTGACATTTTCATGCAGCTTATTAAGATCAGTGATATAATTTCCTGTAAGTATCAAACTGATTTGCTGTAAGAGCAAAGTAAGACAAAACTTAATGTGTTCCATGTCTCCTGAATCATCCTCCCTGCTCTACTCTGAGCAGCATTTCCAAGAACTCCCAGCAGAAGGAAAATGGGTCAGTTTACATTTGTAATACCTGTGTACATAGCCCATGTGGTGGATGTAGTCAAGTGCTTTCAGTACCCCCTGGAGGATATATGCAATGGCCAGTTCACTCATCCCATCCATAAAATGGGTGCAGATCAGATCTTTTGCAGAGCCTGAAAAGAAACAAAACACCACCTGTCAGAACAAGAGCCCCAGGGATATTTCATCTCTTCCCTCTCATTTCACACAGTATGATGATCAAAGGTAACCCCTCTCCACCTACCATAGGCCATGAAAGATGTCACCACCCACAGCTCATTGTCTGCTATGAAAGTTGCTTTGTATGGCACAATGTTAGGGTGGTTGAAGAGCTTGGAAACATGAAGCTCCCCCTAGAATAAAAACCAAAGATATTTTGATTAGATTGAGTAAATGCAGAAACACAACTGCAGCACTGGCCAGCTCCTGCTGTCTGTGGGCTGGTGTTACCTGCAGGAAGGTGACCATTTCATTGGTGCAGGCCTCGAGGTTCACTCTTCTCACTGTCACATACTCCCCTGTGGGTTTGTACCTGGCCAGGTTCACAACCATCAAGTCTTCAAAGCCTCTGCCTGCAAGGAAAGGCATTAAAGCTTCAGCAACACTTGTGGAACCACACACCTCTGGAGGACTCCCCAGCCCCTGACCCTTCAACAGTCTCTACACTCATTTACTGGGACTATTTTTGGCCTTGTAAAAAAGAGTAATTGTTCCATCAGATACCACTTTGCTTGGCAGGGATCCCATGGACAGGAATCCTCCTAGGCAGATATATGATCCTGTCCTTCAGATTCAGGACTGAGGCAGAAATGAAGTGATGAAGACCACCCAGGCCAGGTTCCAGGCTCTTTCTGCTGACTGTGCTGCACACCCAGCATCACTAACCCACCTCCCAGCTGAAAACCTTCAGCACTGGCATCTCAGTTTTCATTCAAGTGAGTTTCAAATCAAAGCTAACAGCACCTAATGTCACAAACAAGCAATCAGTCAAGAAAAGGCCAACAACCTGCAGAAGTTCTTTTCTCTGCAGAGCAGACTGTGGTGCCCCAGCCCTCCAGAATTACCTATGATAGTGAGCAACTCATAGCAGCTGCTGTCTGGGAGGAAGCTGCTCATGGTGTCCCTTTTAGGGGAAGAAGCTATCGACTCGGAGCTCGCCTCATTGGTCTGGGGGGAAAAGGAACTCAGGTCAAAACCAGTAAAGATCACCTGCAGGAAAATCATCTGTGCCTTATATCATCACACCTCAAAATGATAAGACAGTACTGAATACAGAAGATGATTTAATTGCTGTTAAAATACTTCCAAATAGTTATTTATCAATTGAAATTCAGGAGATGCCTCATTTCAGAAGATCCAGACATCTGTGTTCCCAAACAAGTAACAGGTAGGTTGTTACTCACTGGAAGCTGGAACTGACTCAGGAATATTTGGATAAAGCCAATTATTATTTCCCAGGGGAGCCTGAGCACTGCTTTAAGGTGACTGCCTGTCTCCCAGGAATGACAAACTGCTGTGCCACCATCCTGCAGTCCCTGGGGGATGCTGGGGCTCCTGCTCAGCTGAATGGCTCAAGGGATGAAGAAAATCAGACACGTGAAAAGAGAAGCACCAAATGAAAGCAAAAAGGGCAAAGCATTAGTGCTTAGAGGAAAAAAAAGGGGGAAAAAGGGATAAGAGAAGCCCCACCAGCACAAGTGGAAGCAGCATTCCCAAGCCTGTCAGCTCTGCCTCCCTCCATCTGACATTAGCTTTCTGCCTCATTTACATACACATAAATCTTCCCAAGCAGGATTTTGCAGATGATAAACTTCAATGTTCTTACCAGTTCCTTTATACCCTCCAACTCCCTCAAACTCCAAAGGCACAAGGAGAGCATCCAAATGGGGATTAGAATTTATTTGGTGTCTAAAATCATATTTAGTTATCTCAAATTTCCAGCACATTAACTGCTCCTGACATTTGGAACGCCAGCTCAGTTTTTCCACCTCATTCTTCCTCAACTGCAAATGCCCTTTATCAGACCTTTCCTCGTGGTACATGAAGCAGAAAAGGTTTGTGCCTTTTCCTGGTGTGACAGCAGAGTTCCTTTTTCATTTCCATTGCTGAAGGATGGAAACAACACGGTGACAGCTGACAAACAAGGAACTTGCTGTTCTACCCTCAGCACAGGGTAAATGCAAAGAGCACAGACAGGGATTTGCTGCAAATTCCCTCTGGGTCCTTTGGGAGCAAAAAAGAGTCACACTCCCCAATTCCACCTTTACCACTGGCTAGGAACAGCACACTGCCTGACTTGTAAATATTCTTCCAGGAAGGGAAAAGGCAAAAATTCAGATTTGTGACCAGCACTGTGGTCTAATTTCAGCTCAAACAACCCAACCCTGTTTCAGGATCAGCACTCCCAAATCCCTTCTCCCAGTCCCAACACCACAGTGCTGTCCCTGGGCTCAGAACAGGCAGCCACTTCCCTTCAGGATTTCAAACTTCTGCTAAAGAGGCCTGTCAGTTCTGATCTCAGTTGTATCATTCCTGGCTTCCTCCAGCAATTTCACACAGCCCTGTCAGCAGCAAGACTGCCAGGAGAGACACACAGGCAGATGGAAACCTCTGAAGCAGAAAGGCACCCCCAAGGAGATGGAAGCAGGAGCTGGGAAGCAGTTATGGAGCAGTGACAGCTGGTGAGACACTGAGCAATATGTAAGTGGTTTGCTTTAGTCAAGTCCACTCCAGGTAGAGCATAAGCCAACAAAACAGATGCAAAGAATTAAATAAATTTAATCTTATTAATGGTGGATGCTTGTACAGTGATGGAAAAATACTGTGAATTCCCTTTTTGAGTCTTCCAGCAGGAGGTTTTCACTCACCTCTCCTCGTGTTAGCAGTGACCAATAACAGAGTTAATGCAAAAGGAGCTCTACCAGAAATTACCAACATCATACAGGGGTTTAAAAAAAAGGAAGTTAAACTGAAATGTCATTTATGAGATACTGCAAAAAGCCCCTCAGTGGTTTCACACAGGATAACTTTTGGTGTATGGTCAAAAGCAAAAGCAGTTGCAAGATGAAGTCCCATTTCAGCAGCTTTATGGCATGACATTCATTCCAAGCTGGCTTTACAGCTCCTGGAGCTGATTTTAATTTGAGATAGATTGAAGGGAAATTAATCTTTGAAAGGCAACTCCTGGTATAAATGCCACAACACAGTCAGTTCTGTGATGCTGGCAAGGATCTGCATTTGCCAAAGGACATTGCTCTGAGTTAGGAGGCAATATCAGGGTTGTTCTGCTGCCTCCCTCTCCAGCTCCTCATTCCATTCCTCACTTCCAGCATAAGCAACAAAAGCTTTCCTCCCACCCCATCCCCAAATTATTTACCTTTTTCTATAGCCCTACTGGAAAAAAAACAGACTTTTACTTAGATGTAAAAATCAAAATGAGAACCAGCAAAAGTCTCCAAACCCCAAGTGAACACTTTGACAAAACCCCAACCAATTCTAATCCCAATTTGCTTCCAGCCCAGCATATGTGTGACACTCAGCCATTTAAAAAAGGTGTGAATTTACTCAATTTGATACAAAACAATCCATACACATGGATTTTCAGCTTGGTTTGTGCCAGTAAATTACAGACACTGGCACAAAAATCAATTATAAGCAGCTTGAGCTGACATAGTTATATCAAATCACACTTAATTCATGTTTGTAATTAGCTTAAAATAAAGCAACACCTGCACCCAGAGATGTTTCAGTGTGGTGGGAAATCATTTAGAGTAAAATACTGTATTCTAAGGGGTGCTATTTTATGTGCTCATTATGAAGCAGAGAGTGATCAGGGTCTGGAGAACAAGCACCATCAAGGTAAAGGTTTCAGCTGCCCCATTTTGGCTGTACATTTTTGAACAGCCCAGGTCTGGGAGTGATTTTAGTTTTTAAGAGGCAAAGCAGGCATGGAATTGGCTCTGAAGATGACATTAAACTAACCTTTTCCTTCATTCTCTCAAGAACCAGATCTAAATCCCCTCAAAAAGAGACCTTTGAGGGGCTGGGGGGAGAGGGGATGACGACACAGATACAAATCCAAGAGACTGAGTTTAAATTTTTGACTTCTCACGTATTGTTTGAAAACCACACACCAAAATCTCCTCTCCAGGGTGAAACCTGTTTCCACACTCGTAGAGCTAAATATCGAGATGAGATATATAACTAAGAGAAAAAGAAAAATCAAACTTCCACAAGGAATAATCTCCATGCAATGAACCACAGCACCACAGCCTGCACAAGTCACTTACTTTTCTCCGAGAGTCACCCGGAGGCTGCTCTGGAGTAAAGAAATTAATTGTTCACCATGTTGTGTTCAACAGAAACCCATTAAAATATAGTTGGAAACTGAGTAAACAACCCTACACAACACTTTTGGATACCAAATTTACACAGTTGTTTTATACAAAGACATTTCATTTACACATAACATTGCAATACACGTATGGGGGTTAAAGAGATCCAAATAGTGCTACTGTTCCTATATTTTACATAAATGTAAAGGGACTTTTTTTTAATTATAGCCCTAAATATTATCCCTCTGTCATGGCCCTGCTCATTGCAGGGGCATTGAACTTCACGATCTCTAAAAGCCTCTTCCAACCTAAACTCTTTATGATTCTTTATGATCTTTATGATTCTAAACACGTTCACAGATGACATTTAAACACAGAAGAAACTATCTAAAATTATTCCAAGTAATAAAAATCCTTCCACTCCACCTGAGAGCTCAAAATCTAGACATATTTCCTATGCTGATTGTTTTCCATGTCACTGACCAGGAATTCTGCATCCCAGTGGGCAATTTGGGGTTTTATGCATAAAGCAGAGCACAAGCTCATCAGCTCTCTGCAGACACACTGGGGAGCAATCAGCAGTTTTAAAATACCTTTTTACTCAGAAAGTAATAATTAACTTTCCCAAACCCCATATCTATCTTCTGCATAGGAAAAAATGATATTGCTAAGAAATACAGAATAAAAATAGTACAGTCATCAGCATGGAATTGATTTCCAAGTAACTTGCTTGAGCTTGGACACTTCCATGTTAAATTTCTGTGCTTGGAACAACCAGACTTAGTGCTACAACCAGATTTAGGGTTGTAGATACATCTTTTAGGGTTAAGATACATCTTTACTACCAAATTACCAGACCTAAAATAGAACAATGTCATCTAATGAGAGTAAAAACTTACCTCCAAAGAGCTCGAACTCTCTCAAACCCTCAACAATGAACTTCTCAGAGACCCACCGCTGAAAGGAAGAAAAACCCTCCACATAATCATTATTCCAGCTAGAGACAAGCTTCTTTTCCCCTTCCCCACAAAAAAAATACAAGAGAACCATGTAGCTTCAATGGTTCCACTGTGGTGTGACACTGATTTGCTGCACCATCAGTTACATCCTTCCTCTGGCCAAGGGTATTCCCTTTCTGTGACAATGACATGCACCCACCAACCACACAGGTGCTGCTCTTGTTCCCAACCAACATGCACTTGCAATAAAATTAACATCATTTTAATGATTCAAACAAGTTTTCATACATGCACATACAGCAGAAATAACCAGCATGCTACAACTCCCTCATACAGGCAAATAAATTGGGGTCTTTTGGTAAACAGGTGTTAAAAAAAAGCTTTAACTATTTACAACGAGGTGATATCTTAAGAGAATTTAAATATCTTGGGTTTGTATCTATTGATTGTATGCAAAATTAGAACATAAAAGTTTTTAGGCTGTTATTCTCTTGCAGAATTCATGTCTGAAATTCACAGCATTAGGTTGTGCACAGAAATGTTTCTACCCCTCTTCAACATCGCAATTCCAAGAAAATAAATATGTATATACAAATATATAATAGGCAATTTTAAGCTTGCAGTGCTGATCTTGAAGTTAGCATTAAACAATAAATCACAACCAGGGTAGAATTTGTCTACTTGGCAAAATAATTTAAAAAGCAGCTCGTGTTTTTTAGTGCGAGGGAAGCCGGTCCTAGAAAGCACCAACGAGTCTCTGGGTAATGAGCACTCAAAACTTCTATATAACAATCCCATTTTAAGGCATTAACAGTGGGCTTTTCTGCAGGAAACCTCCTCACTTTAAGAAAGCAGAATTAAATAAAGCTTTTGTGTTCAAACCACAAGCCGTGGCGTGACAAAGGTGAGGCAGCCACTTCTTAAAGAAAAGCTGAAAACAAACAGCACTGTGGGCCTTGTTCTTCATTCCAAAGCCCATCCCAATCCCACTGCTCACCGAGGAGATACGAGCAGTAATTAATTCAGCAGTGGTGGTTGTACACCCATCATTAACCCCCAATTAAGTCTCCCCGCGCCCGCACGGTGCTCTCCAGGCCCGGCCCCTCCGCTCGTACCGGCTCGAGGGAAGCGGGAAGGTCTTCAACACTCACCCTAATGCGCTCGGGTTTACTTACAAGGAAAGACATGGATCCGGCGCTGTGGGACCGAGGCAGCAGCAAGGGCGGGACACCTGCGGGGACAGCGCTGTCACCCCCTGCACAGGGAGGGGACCCGCTCACCACAGAGCCCCCCGGGGGTCCCAGGGCTGTGGTAACCACGGTAAGTGACAGTGGGATCCCACAAAGCACCGAGACCCCAAAAGTCCCTCATGGAGCCACCCTCAGGGCGTGGTAATCCCGGTAAGCAATAGTGGGATCCCCCAAAGCAAAGAGACCCCAAAAGCCACCTCCAGGTGTGTGGTAACCACGGTAAGTGACAGTGGGATCCCACAAAGCAAAGAGACCCCAATGGTCCCCTATGGAGCTACCTTCAGAGTGTGGTAAACCTGGTAAGCAACAGTGGGACCCCATAAAGCAAACAGACCCCAAAAGCCCCTCAGGGGAGCGGTAACACCGCTAAGCACCTCCCGGTGCCCTCACAAGGAGCACCAACACCCCCCTCACCCTCCCGGGGCCCGTCGCTAAGCACCGACACCTCCGAGTGGCCCCCTCATCCCCGGTGTCCCCACAGAGCCCCGCTGTCCCCCCCAGTCCCGGTGTCCCCCCCAAATCCCGGTGTCCCCACAGAGCCTCGGTGCCCTCACAAACCCCC
Source organism: Lepidocolaptes lacrymiger (assembly GCA_035584035.1). Taxonomy (NCBI): domain Eukaryota; kingdom Metazoa; phylum Chordata; class Aves; order Passeriformes; family Dendrocolaptidae; genus Lepidocolaptes; species Lepidocolaptes lacrymiger. The sequence goes on along the minus strand of JAXCLP010000081.1, from coordinate 1,290,046 downwards.
GGTGTCCCCCCTCCTCCCCGGTGCCCTCACAAACCCCCGGTGTCCCTCACAAACCCCCGGTGTCCCCCCTCCTCCCCGCTGTCCCCACACAGCCCCCCCCGCGCCCCTCACCGACCCCTCAGGCTGCGGCCGCCGCTCACCGGCGCGTGACGTCACCGCGCCGCCACGTGACCCGCGTGACGCCGCGCGCGCGCCGGGGGCGGGGGAGGAGCGGGCGCCATGTTGGGTCCGTGAGGGGAGGGAACCATCGCCATGGGGCGTGCTCTGCCGGGTGGGGACAGTGACCCTGCACGGCCCAGAGTGAGGGGAAAGTGGCCCTGCAGGTGCTGGGTGACACCTGGCTTGTGTCAAACGAGGAACAGGGAAGAGATTGTTCCCCTGTTCTGGGGAGGCCACACCTCAAGTCTGTGGAGTTCTGGGCCCCTCATGACATGAGGAGCTGGAGGGTGTCCAGGGAAGGGAATGGAGCTGCAGGAGAGGCTGAGGGAGCTGGGGGGACTCAGCCTGAGGAAAAGGAGGCTCAGGGGGACCTTCTGGCTCTGCAAGTCCCTGATGGCTCCAGGCAGGGATTGGACTCTGCTCCCAGGGCACAGGGACAGGAGCAGAGGGAACGGCCTCAGGCTGGGCCAGGCCAGGGGCAGGTGGGACAGCAGGAGGAATTTCCTCATGGAAAAGGTGGTTGGACATTGGAAGGGGCTGCCCAGGGAGGTTTGGAGTGCCCAGCCCTGGGGGTGTCCTGGGAAGGACTGGAGGTGGCAGTGACAATGTGGGCATTGGGTACAAGGTGGGCTTTTCCAACCTCAGCGATGCTGTGGGTCCCTCAGAATGGCCAAGGCTGTGCCCCCACCAGTCCTTGGGAACAGGGAACCCTCCCCTAAACCCCATCCTTAAACCCCAGGGGCAAAACCCTCCAAACCTGCACCAGGGGAGAGACACCTCCCTCCAGCCCCAACCAGCTCCTGGGTGTTCAAAACAGACACCAAAACCAGACACAAATGAGGCTTGGAGATCCTAATAAAGGAAAGGAACCCTGAGTGGAGCCAAGGAAAGTAGGCAAGTGGAGTGTTTCAATTATATTTTACTCTTTAGATTGTTCATTTGAATGTTCATATTACAAAATTAGCTGCCATAGCCCACAACTGGATGGGACTTCAGGAAAGCTGTCCACTTACTCAGAAAAGCACAAACTAGTAATTCCTTTCAAAGAACTCTTGTGAAACAACACCATATTAATCTTTAAAGCTAAATAGTGCTAAAATTTCACATACTCTACATCAGTTTTGGTTTTAAATAATTTTACCAACCATTATAAAATTAATGTATTTGCATGTATCAGGTTACAGACATTTGCATTTCAATCAGGGTGAAGTATCCCATGCTGGAACAAGGAGTTTAAGCAATTGCTGTTTCAACAGCAGCTCTTTCTCATTGCCTCAGAACCAAGTTTGCACAAAGTATTGAACAAGAAAATGCACGACCTTGTTTCCCCACAAAACTGTTCAAAGTCTATTATAAGCAACAATAAAATGCCTTCTGGACAGGAAGCATTTATAAAATGCAGAGCTCTCCCAGCAAAGTGCTTGCACAGGGCATTCACTTCATTCTCCCCATTCAGATTCAGACCCCTGAAGTGACCACTGACCACACGAGGAGGATGAATGTCCTCTGAAACGTTTTTACTGGCTTGGGGGAATTGGCAATTGCAGGTGCTTCACTGGATCTGGTTCCTGGCTGAAGCAAACCGGGCAGCAGCTGCTGGGATCGGGAGAAAAGTGTCTGAGGCAAACTGGAACAGTTAAAAATACCCAAGGAAAGCTGGTTGAATTGCTAACTCACCATGCACTCGCTCCTCAAGGAACACTACACTGACATCACAGACCTCACACTGTGCCAAGCCTGCAGCATCCAAAACCACAAGTAGGAGATGGTCCATATTCCATTCCTGTGGTTCTCACCCTCCCTGTTTTACACATAAGCCAATCGTGCCCACAGGGGACCTAATACTGCTTCAGGCCCTTGTTTGTAAAACAAAAAAAGAAATAAAAACATCACTTCTATTCTACTGGGCTTAAATCCCTGAAGAATCCATACTGTGTATGGAAGGCTCTAAGTTTTGTGCCTTGATGCAAATAAATGCACAGTATTTATTGTGCAGTTTTCCTCCCCATTAAGTTTTCCCCCTTTCCCTCCCGTTAACTAAACCCAAATTTTTAAAACCAAAGCATGAATATGTTACCAGCACACGTGGACAGGTTTACAATCTTCTGTTTTTAAAGAACAAAGGACAAACAGCATTCAAGAATATTGCCTTTTTTTTTTTTGAAACAGACAAGTAGCAAAAACTTTTTACCACCTGGAATAAGAACTGCCGAGACAAAGCTCTCCACACACACCTGCATGTTGCTGTAATACTTAAATAAGTAACACCAATGCAAGAACTTTTCTCTCAATGGCTAGTAGTGTTCAAAGAAGCAGAGGATTATGGAGTCACGCAGGTCTTTGTACCCTGTGAATTGCAATTCTGCAGGTGGCACCGGGACGCTCCTCACATGGCTTTCACTTTGATCTGCTTCATCTTCATCTGCTTCTTCTCGAGCTTCTTCTGCTCCCGCCGCAGAGCAGCTTCCTGCAGGCGAGGACAGGGATCTCAGTGAACAGCAGGGATCTCCTCCCAGAGCAAGGGGAGCGTTTCAGAGCCAGACAAAGCCCTCCAGAACTGGGTTTTGGCATCCCTGCCGGTGCGAGCTGGCTCCTCAGGTGCAGGGGAGGGTCCCCACAAAGGCAAACTGCCTCCCCCAATCTAAGAGGAAGCACATCCCCCTTTAATGCTCCAGCCAGCACAGGCTCCTGCATCCTCCCCTTGGTCCAGACAAGTCACACTGCAGCCGTGCCTCAATTCCCCCATTTTTAACCAGAAGGGCAAATCATACAATCCCACAATGGTTTGAGTTGGATCTTAAAGCCCATCCATTCCACCCCTTGCAGGACACCTCCCACCAGCCCAGGGTGCTCCAAGCCCCATCCAACCTGGCCTTGGACACTTCCAGGGATCCAGGGGCAG
>JAXCLP010000081.1:1258455-1274349 GCA_035584035.1 Lepidocolaptes lacrymiger | reverse complement strand
GCCAGGTTGGACGGGGCTTGGAGCACCCTGGGCTGGTGGAAGGTGTCCCTGCCCATGGCAGGGGTGGCACTGGATGGACTTTGAGGTCTCCTCCAACCTAAACCATTCCATGAAATGTGTCAGTTGGAAGGGAGGTCAGAAAAGCATCCCGTGTCCACCAGCCTGGGAGAGTCACTCAGGAAGATCAGGTTAATGATGTCTGTTTGTCTTGACACCACTTTTTGAGCTTCTGACACAAATAATTCTAAATAAATAACCCTCAGCATCTTTCCCTGTGTCTTCCCAGGTACTTTGAGGACGAGGAGGAAGATTCCAGCAATGTGGAACTGCCCTACATTCCTGCTGAGAACTCCCCGACTCGGCAGCAGTTCCACGCCAAGGCTGCAGACTCTGACAGCGATGATGATCCTCTGGAGGCATTCATGGCTGAAGTGGAGGCAAGACCCAGCTCAGCACATGTTTGTTCACTGCTGAGGCCACAGTCAGGAGCAGCAGATGCCACTCAGGGCTTTGGCAGCTGCAGTGAAAATGTCATTTAACTTTATGATGAGACAAGCTGTGTTAGGTAGAACTCAGAGGTGGATTAGGTAGGGAGAGGGTGGATGTGATTTATAATGACTTTAACACTGCTTTGATAAAACACAGGGCTATGCCTGTCTCTGAATATCAAGCTGTGTGCATTTTTCACTACCTGAATGTTAATTATTTGTGTTTGGCATGAGCTGTTCCTTAGCTACAGTTCTGCTATTGGATGGACTCTAGCACAGTGTTCTCAGGAGGAATATGGGCACAAACAGTATATAAATTCAAAGGTATCAGTAGGAGAATTTATTTAAGATAATCAGATGTGGAACAAGAGCAGGGTTAGCCCAAAAAGTGTCATCTCTGTGACATAACAGTCTAGTTGTGTTGGAACACTTTTCCCTTCCATGTTTTATCATCTTGATCTTTTTAACATATGATAATTTTATGACCTGTTAGGATCAAGCTGCTCGAGACATGAAGAGACTCGAAGATAAAGACAAAGAAAAAAAGAACGTTAAGTAAGTTCTCTTTTATCATTCCCATCCCTGCCTGTCTTTGTGGTGCTGAGAGAATTCCAGTGCATTTTGCTGATGATGATTGCTCTATAGAAGACCATATAATACATACCTAATAAACAGCATTAACAGTGCATGATATTTCCTGTGGGTAAAGATTTGTGCTTGCTGTAAAAATGGGATGATAAGAGGGAAGAATCCATGGCAGCCTCCTGTGGTAAACTGCACCACCCCACACAAGGAGCCTTTCTAGGCCACAGAAATTGGGGCAGCACATTGTACTCCTGCCACCTTCCAGATCAGCCTGGATAGTTTTTCCTTCTTCCCACACCCTTGGAAAGATCAGGATGGTTGAGTTTAAAATGGCAATTGTGAGAGCAAAATAACTCAGTGCTGCTGTACCAGAGTACTGGAGGTTCTTCCCAGCTTGGACCAGGTTGGAGGGTATTAAAGCTGATACATTATGATTGGGATGCTGAATTTGGAGTTTAAATTCTTGTAGCTGTGTTGACCAAGGGAAATAGTCGTGCTGTTGATTCTTGATAGAAATGTCAGCTACACTGGTAGAACTTGCATTGCATGGGGTTGATGAGATTATACATGGTCCTGAAACAGAGCACCGGATCCAAATCACCACCTGGGGAAGCTCTGGCCTGGATTTGCACTTCCTGCCTCATATTCCTCTTCAGTTATGGGACTTCTGTAGCAGCAAGAGCTTAGACCAGGATGATCTTTGCTGTGGCTTCTGCTGGGAAGACGGAGTCCCAATCTTTCAGTCTCATTACTAGAAGTAAAGAGAAGCCTTTGCAGGGTCGCTGTTCTGGTTGGCACCAGCTGTGAAACTCCCTGGGTTGGGATTAGAAATGTTACCAAGTTGGCAGTGTTGTGTCTTCCACGAAATCTGGAGCTCAGCACTGCTCAAATGAAACTTTGGAGCTGAGTCTGTGGAACACTTGCAGGGAAGTTTTTTTTCTCCGCTTGTTTTTCCAGGGGTATTCGAGATGACATTGAAGAGGAAGATGACCAAGTGAGTTCCTATGCAGTCTTTCTATCTTCTTTTTTTTTTGTTGTTGGTTTGTTTTCTTTCACCTTCCCTCTCCAAACACAACCACAGGGCACAAACACAACTCCAGTATCATGCAGAGTATCCGGACACCGCAGCAGGAGGCTCTAGTGGTCACCCTGCTGCCTCCACCCTTCTAGGTGTTTCAAGAAGAATATTAGGAGGCAATTGCATTCCTTTGAGAAGGTTTTGAACTTCAGCTTCCTCTGCAGGTTTTTCAGTGTCTGAGGGTCTCATCAGGTCTGAAATTGGCACAATCACTTACCATGGGGTGCCAGGGAGAGGCTCTTAGACTGTGGAGGGGACTTGCAGTGAAGCTCAGTGTTTGTGAAGGGCTTTTTGCTCTTCCATTTCAGAGGAGCTTCAGTTCTGGTTGAGGATTATAAGCATCACCAACAGAATCCCTAAAGAGGAAAGACTTCATTTCAAAATGTGCCTTACTAGTAATTAACAGCTCTTGTGTTGCTGCAGAGCTTGGCAGGGCTGTGGCCTCGAGGCCTTTGCCTCCCATTTGGTGAGTGTAGCTGTGCCAGAGTCTGAGCAGAGGTGCCAAACCCTTGGGGAGAGCTGTTGTTGCAGTGCACTGTGTGCAGAGCTGAGGGGCTGAGGGATGATTGGCCAGGGCAAGGGAAAAGCCAGATGAGTATATACATACAGTTGTAATTGAACCTTGCTTTAAAAAGCTGATCTTAAATATTTGCTTTGAGTCAAGTGACACTGGTGTTTGCTCCATGAGAAAGTCTTGGTGTGCCACTGGGATTCTGAGGGACACAGACATCTCTGTGGGCTGTGAGGGGGCCATGTGACAGCAGTGACAGGGACTGAACTTGGGCTACTGTTGAAGGACTCTTCTGATTCAGTTTCTTTCCCCTTTGTTGTTGACTCACTGAAAAATAGATATATTTGCATTTCTGGGAGTCTGGTTAGGGGAAGTGAATGGCTGTCTTTGGCATGGCATATTTAAAAGAAAATAAACATATGCTTAGTGGCATTGTGTTCTCTGATTAGAAACCCTCAGCATTTGTGCTTTGTTGATGTGGAAATAAGAAGAGATTCTTCTCGTGTTAAACAAAGCAAGACTTGGTAGAAGGACTTGTTGAGCAGACATGTAAGAGAAGTTTGTTTTTAGAAGCACTTTGTGGTCCTGCTGCCACTAGAGCTGTTTTCCTTCATACTCACTGTCCTTCTGGACATGTGTTGGTGCTTATTGGAAGAATCAGTTCTAGGGACTGTGATTGTTTTTCTCCTCAGTGGTGGGTGTGAAAGCAAACATCACTTGACCAAAGAGTGGTCGTTCTGCATCCTCCTGTGTGTGATTCTGCTGCTCTGCTTTGCTGCAGGAGGCCTATTTTCGCTACATGGCTGAAAACCCCACAGCTGGTGTGGTGCAGGAGGAGGAGGAGGATAACCTGGAGTATGACAGTGATGGGAACCCCATTGCACCGTCCAAAAAGATCATTGATCCTCTTCCACCCATTGACCACTCGGAGGTAGGAAGGGTTTTTACTCAGTTTTGTTCTGTTTGGGGCACTCCAGAAAGCAGGAGCTGAGAAGGTCCTGTCACCTTCCAGTGCTGTGTTAGTTAAGTCATATTAAAGCTCCTTGAAATGGCTTCCTGTTAAAGGACTGTTCCTGCAGGCAATTAAGAGCTTATGGAAAAGAGGGGGATCTTGAGTCCTGCACTAACTGAGCGATTAATTCCCTTGCAGATTGAATATCCACCCTTTGAGAAGAACTTCTACGATGAGCACGAGGAGATCACCAGCCTCACCCCCCAGCAGGTGGTGGAGCTGCGGCACAAGCTGAACCTCCGGGTGAGCTGCTCCCAGCCTGGCCTCCTCCCCCCTGTCCCTGTCATTTCCTTTGGGGAATCTTGGTTTTAGTGGGCATTTTCACTAAAAGGGAGCTCCAGCTGTTTGAATCGAAGCCCCTCAGGTGCCTTCAGGGACTTTGGCTTCTTGGGAGTCTCCTCTGGGTTTGTGGAAGTGGGCAGTGAGGATTGCACTTGGGATAAAGAATTCCAGAGCTAGGAATTCAAAGTGGAAATGTCACAAATGGCAAAAGAATTAGTTTTTGCATATGGTGACTTTCTGTGAGGAGAAATTTGGGGAAGAAGACCAATTATGCAAGGAGGTAATTACAGTGTTTAGTAGCTCATGTTGATTGACAGTTAATCAAAATTTCTATACCTGAAAGTCCTATTTACACAACTCCTCTGGAATCTGCATTTGTTCATAAAGTAAAAATCCATTTTCTGAGGCAGAGAGACCCTTTTTTTTCATTTTTCATCAGATTTCTGTTTGTCTTTCCCTTCCTGCTCGTGAACAAAGCTCTGTTTCTGTTTCCAAGGTCTCTGGTGCTGCTCCCCCAAGGCCTGGCAGCAGTTTTGCTCATTTTGGGTTTGATGAGCAACTTATGCATCAAATTAGGAAATCAGAGTACACCCAGCCCACTCCAATACAGTGCCAGGTGAGTGTTGCTGCTGTTTTAACATCTAAAGAAAACTCATAAAACACATGCAAAGGTCTCTCATCCCTATGAGGACGTGAGAGATGCAATTCAAGTTGTCTGCAGGGAGTTGTCACAGAGAATTTGTATTTTTCAAGGAAAATATCTTTGATATTTTTAAATAGAGGTTTACCCACTTTTGTTCTTGTTAAATGACCACTGTTAATATAACCATATTCTTTTAATTTGTCTCTTGGTGACAACTGAAAAACATTCAAGTGACATCTCTTGCTTATAGAAATGTGTGAAAGGTCTGGGGGGGTAACGTGCTTTCTCTTGTCACCTGAGCTCCCATGTAAAGCCTGGCACAAGGATGTGCTAAGGAGGCACAACAGGGGCTTAGAACCTCCTTCTTTTCAGGGTGTTCCAGTTGCTCTGAGTGGCAGAGATATGATTGGGATAGCCAAGACTGGCAGTGGGAAAACAGCAGCCTTCATCTGGCCGATGCTGATCCACATCATGGACCAGAAGGAGCTGGAGCCAGGGGATGGTCCCATTGCTGTGATCGTGTGCCCCACCAGAGAGCTCTGCCAGCAGGTGGGTGTGTGGCATTGCTGTGTGTGCCACCAGGAGTTCTGGGAGAAGATGACACAATTCTGGGCAAAAATTATCAGAGAACCTCAGTGAAGTGTTTAAAAACCTACCCTGAGTGTGAGTAGAGTGGCTCCAGCTCACAGCTCTTTGTCTTGAAAGATCAGGACAAGTCTGAAATTGTACATTTTTGCACAGCACTTCCATATTATTTTTAAGTGTAAGAAGCTGTGGATGAATTGCATGTGTAAAAAACCAGAGCCTGCAGGTTAATTACCTTTGGATGCCCAAAGAGGTTTCTCCAGTTATTAGAAATGATCCCCATGTATTCAGGCATTCAGCCCTGAGGATTTCAGAACCATTTCATGGAGTTACTCCCTGAGGAGTGGATTCCAGGAGCTGGCCTGTATTCCCAAGGCTTTTCCCAGAGCTGCCTGACAGGAGCTGTGCTGTGTTTGTTCCCAGATCCACTCGGAGTGCAAGCGCTTTGGCAAGGCCTACAACCTGCGCTCCGTGGCCGTGTATGGAGGGGGCAGCATGTGGGAACAAGCCAAAGCCCTGCAGGAGGGGGCAGAGATCGTGGTCTGCACACCTGTAAGTGCCTCTATGCACCAGCAAAGCTGTTTGTGCCTTACCTGAACCTGGGGCAGAGTTTTAATACCACTGTGAATGGGTGAGACTTGAGTTTTTAACAGGTTATCGGGTGTTGAGAGCAAACCTGGTGGGTTTGATGTTCTCCCAAGAGAAACTGGAGGAGTTTACAGAGTAGCAAGCAGGGTCTGCTTGTGTCAGTTGTGCACAGTGTTAGCTCCTGATTGCTGAGCCTTAAATTCAGGAGGAGAATTCCCAAAATGTCAGGAGCTTGAGTGTCATCCCCTGAATCTGTGTGGAGCCCGTGGTGGTGACACTGGAGGGGGAAACCCTGAGTCAGGATGGGGTTTGGGGTTTAAACAAGCACCACTGTCAGGTGGCTTTTCTTACTGCAAACAACTAGTTATGAACTTGGGCAAAACTGAGCAGCTGATGGTTGGAGGAGGTTTTATTGTGGCTGTTTATTTGGTACCAGGCAGGAAAACAAAGTATGAGGAACTGCCTTGCCAAAATTAGTGGGATTAAGTAGGCAGCTCCCATTTTAAATTTGATTATAATGAAGAATGGAAAATTGTAGGGTCTCAGCACTGTTAAGCTTGGAAAATGGCAGATATAAATTCAGCATAATTGATAAGTTGAATATTGGCAGTTCTAGACTGAAGTCTTGAGATGTTTTCTGCCCTAAGCCTCTTTTAAGTGGGGATAAAAAGCAGGGAAGTGCTTGAGGTTATATATATATATATATTTTAAATAGGCTTTAAAAACTTGGTTTTTTTTTCTTAATAGGGTCGTTTGATTGATCATGTGAAGAAGAAAGCTACAAACCTTCAAAGAGTCACTTACCTTGTGTTTGATGAAGCTGACAGGATGTTTGATATGGGCTTTGGTACGTACTGAGCAAAGGGCACTGGTTTGGAAAGCAGGGGAGTCCAGGCCAGCCTAGTGGGACTGTGAGGCACTCATTCTCTCTGTGGTTACCTGTTAAATCAAGCAAGGAAGTTGCATTTTGAGTTATTCTGCTAAATAATGAGCAGCAATGGTGATTAGAGCTTTGTTTCTCCTCCTTTCCAGAGTATCAGGTCAGATCGATCGCGAGCCACGTACGTCCTGACAGACAGAGTGAGTAGCCACGTCTCCAGGTGAACTCCTGAGGGTCAGAGCTGGTCTGTGCTGGGCTTCCAGCTCAGGGTCTGCAGCAGAGCTTGCATTTCCAGTTCTGGACACAGCCACACAAGTTGGGGTTGGCCAAAGCCCCTTGGTGTAATTCTCAGCGTGGGCTGTGGGGAGGGAGCAGTTGTAACCTGTGGGCATTTGGCTGCTCCTCAGGCTGTTATCCCTCCACTGGCTGCACTCAGAGGAAAGAGGATGAGCTGAATTTGTGTTCATGTGCCTCGAAATTCGGTGCTCTGGGCTGCCCTGAGAGAATTTCACAGCAGTGCCACGTATTACCAGCATTCCAGGTGCCAGGAAATGTGTTCCCACTTCAGGACATTCCAACAGCGATTGACAATTTCCATTAGCACCTGTAACACAAACCTCAGCTTCCAGATTCCTCAGGGCCCAGGTCCTTGTGCACAACATCTGTGTGTGTTTTCACAGTTGTGAAAGGAAGGTTCTAACCCTGTTTTTCCCTCCCTCAGCCCTCCTGTTCAGTGCCACGTTCAGGAAGAAGATCGAGAAGTTGGCCCGGGATATTCTGATCGACCCAATCCGGGTCGTGCAGGGAGACATTGGAGAGGTAATCCCATGGTACTTGTGGGGCAACCAGAGCAGTGGAGGGGTGCATTTCTGGTCTCTGAAATGTAAATTCAGCTACAACAGCCATCATTTATATTTATATTTACATTTAAGAGGAAATACTTGGTGCTTAACAAAGAAACCAAGTTCTGTGGGTGTGCAGAGTTTGCAGCTCCCTCCTTCCTGACTCAGGGCTCGTTTCTCCCCTCAGGCAAACGAAGATGTTACTCAGATTGTGGAGATCTTCCCCTCTGGCCCCAGCAAGTGGAACTGGCTGACTCGGCGCCTCGTGGAGTTCACGTCCTCGGGGAGTGTCCTCCTCTTTGTCACCAAGAAGGCCAACGCAGAGGAACTGGCCAATAACCTCAAGCAGGAGGATCACAACCTGGGGCTGCTGCACGGGGACATGGACCAGAGTGAGAGGAATAAGGTCATCTCAGAGTTCAAGAAAAAGGGCATCCCCATCCTGGTGGCTACTGACGTGGCAGGTGGGTGACCTTCCAGCTTGGACAGGCTGTGGGGAGGAGCAGTTCCAGTGGCAGGTGGGGAGCCAAGTGGAAGCTTTGCTTCTGCACTGCAGGGCACTGAGTCCCACGTGCTTTTCAGAATCACAGAACCATAAAATACCCTGAGCTGGGAGGGACCCACAAGGGTCATGGAGTGCAGCTCCTGGCCCTGCACAGGACACCCCCAGGAGCCACACCACGTGCCTGTGACATACCCAGCATTAGCAAGGGGGGGTATTTTTAGCCCCCTAATGATGCCTAAATTGGTCTGATGTGTTTTTTAATACACAGAAGGAAAATAAGTTGTGTCTTAAGTAGTCGCTATTCATTCATCAGCTGACATTATTCATGTTTAAATGAAGAGGAGAGGGACACACTTGAAACCTGCACTAGAGCAGCTTTTGTACCCCAATGTTTTGCTGAACAGAGAGTGAATTTTGGTGGCCTTTGGTGGCCTCGAAGCCTAGAAAAGGTGTATTGACCGAGGTGGGTTCCTGTGTGTGCTGGGGCAGAAGGAGGGGACAGGCTGGTATGAATGGGGTTGCTGTGAGCTAACTGGGGACAACCACCCCTCCTGTGACCCTGCCCTGTCTCCCAGCCCGAGGGTTGGACATCCCTTCCATCAAGACTGTCATCAACTACGACGTGGCTCGGGACATCGACACCCACACGCACAGGATCGGCCGCACGGGCCGGGCGGGAGAGAAGGGGGTGGCCTACACTCTGCTCACTCCCAAGGACAGCAACTTCGCTGGGGACCTCGTCAGGAACCTGGAAGGAGCCAACCAACACGTCTCCAAGGAGCTGCTGGATCTGGCAATGCAGGTATGGGTGAGGCAGAGGAAGGTTCATTCCACCATCAGCACCGAAGTGGGAGCTGCAGGGCTTGTTTGTGGCTCCCCCACGTGTTAGCAGTGACCTTTTGGTGATCTGTCCTTCCTCGTGGTGTTAATGGCCTTTGGAAGAATCCATGGGTATTTTGGACTGCAGTAGGGGATTATTTGGGGGGCAGGAGCTGGACTCTGGCTGATGCCAGTGTCTCTTTACAATCAGGTTTTCAATGCACGTTCATGGCAGGCACCTGGGAGATGCAGCTCAGTTGAAAGCCAAGCTGGAAAACAATCACAGGGACATTCCCTCTTTGTTGCTTGAGGGCATTAAATTAGTTTTCATAGGAAGCATTTGTAGCAAAAAGCTTCAGACCCACATGACAGACCTGCCTGCAGTGGCTTTGTGATTGAACAGAAAACAGCAGTTATATCTTTTACTTTGAAGTGCTCAAACCCCTTCTTTTCTGACCCTCCTCCTGTGCATTTATGAAGCTTCTTGTTGCCTGTGTTGGGAAACATTTGTCCTTTTGTTGCAGAATCCGTGGTTCAGGAAATCCCGGTTCAAAGGAGGGAAGGGCAAGAAGCTGAACATTGGTGGTGGTGGTTTGGGATACCGAGAGCGCCCCGGGCTGGGCTCAGAGAACTCTGTAAGTAGACATGCTCAAGAGGTTGTTTACAGGTACCTGGAACTTCTAAACTTGGTATTGATTCTTCTTTAATTTAAAAAAATTGTGCTGGATTGCAGCCTCTGCTTTCAAGCATCTTTCAGAGTTGGTATCAGATACCTGAAATGAAGCTCTGCTGTGCTGTTCTCATCAGGGCCTGCCCTCCTGAGGGCCAGAGTGATGCAAAAGGTTTGGAGGTTCTTCCCCAAAGTACTGTCACTGCAGAATCCATGCTAAGAAATGAAAAGCCATTTCCAGGCTGATTCTTGGCAGGAAAAAACCCATCCCTGCCAGGAAACGAGTTCATTGCTGGTGTGTGCAGGGACAGAGCTCAGCTGGGGACGTGTTGAAAACACATCACAGGGTCCCAGAATGGCTTGGGTAGGAGGGGACCTCAAAGCCCACCCAGTGCCACCCCCTGCCATGGGCAGGGACACCTTCCACAAGCCCAGATTGCTCCAATCCCTGTCCAACCTGGCCTTGGACATTCCCATGTTCAGCATCTTCCCAAAGCCCCACCTGGAGCTCTGTTCACACTTTGTCCTGGCTGTGACTTATGTGAAAACCTCCCTTTGATTCCATTTTGCTCAGCAGGAGCTGGAACCTGCAGTTAACACTGTTCCCAGTGAGTCCCTAAGGCTTCATACATCTTTACTCTGACATCCTCAGGGTCATGGAGCAGACTGTTCTGCTCAAGCCACCCAGAAGTCTGCCAGCCTTGGGGGATGTATTTCCTGAGGGCAGGGTCAAGGTACATGTGGAGAGGGGTTGAACTGAGAGTGTCTGTGTGGGATGAACCTCTGTGTTTGTGCACAGGACCGTGGGAACAACAACAGTGTGATGAGCAACTACGAGGCCTACAAACCATCCACAGGGGCCATGGGGGACAGGCTGACAGCAATGAAAGCAGCTTTCCAGGTTGGTGCCATCCCTTGGGCTCGTTTTCTCCCCTGAAAATGCAGCTGCCCGTTGGTTTCAGGGAAGCTGAGTCTGGTAGTTGTGACTGTGTCACTTGGAGCACACACTGAGCACTGAGGTCTGAAGTGCTGCAGTTTGTGGGCATATCTGCTCAAACTTACCAAACTTGCTTTGTGTTCTGCTGCCTCTTTGCTCCTTTTCCCTTCTGGATTCTGCTCCCTGGCTCGATCCTGTGAAGGTTTCTCAGCAGCAAGAGTGTAATTGCCCTCAAAAGGAGGGGGAAGAGAGCAGCTCTTTCCCTTCAGTGTCAAAATCAACCCCACCACACAGGACCTCTGGTAGCAGATGCCTCTCACTAATTCAGTGTTCATAAACACTCCAGGACTTTTCCAGGAGCTCTTTCCTAGGGAATCCCCCCAATCCAAGCCGTACATGTGACACCTCCTGTCTTTTCTCTCCCCCCTCCCTGCAGTCCCAGTACAAGAGCCACTTTGTCGCTGCGAGTTTAAATAACCAAAAGACTGGGAGCTCCTCGGCTGGTGCCAGCGGCTGGACCAGCGCCGGGAGCCTCAACTCCGTCCCCACGGGCTCGGCACAGCAAAACACCGATGGCACCACGGCCAAGGGCACCCTGAGTGGCATCCCCCCCTTCCCCGGCGCACAGGCCTTCAACAACACCAGTGCCAGCACCAACAGCCGAGGAGATGGAGGCGCTGGGGGTGTTGTCAGGGAACGGTACAACGACGGCAGGAACAGCCGGCACGGCGAGGCCCCGCGGCGCGGCGAGGGAGGAGGAGGCCGTGCTGATGGAGGAGGCCATGCAGAGTGGGGTGGAGGCCGTGCTGATGGAGGTGGCCGTGTTGATGGAGGAGGAGGCCGCGCAGAGTGGGGTGGCCGTGCTGATGGAGGAGGCCGTGGCGAGGGAGGAGGTGGCCGTGCTGATGGAGGTGGCCGTTCAGAATGGGGAGGTGGCCGTGCCGATGGAGGAGGAGGCCGTGCAGAATGGAGTGGCCGTGCTGATGGAGGAGGAGGCCGTGTTGATGGAGGAGCTGGCCGTGCAGAGGGAGGAGGCCACGGAGAATGGGGTGGCCGTGCTGATGGAGGTTACCGTGGCGAGGGAGGCCGTGCCGATGGAGGAGGAGGCCGTGCAGAATGGGGTGGCCGTGCCGATGGAGGAGGAGGCCGTGCAGAATGGTTTGGCCGTGCAGAAGGAGGAGGAGGCCGTGCAGAGGGAGGAGGAGGCCGCTACAATGACATCCAGCGCCACGGCGAAGGCGGCGGCCGCCACGGTGACACCCCCCGGCACGGTGACGGCCGGCACGGTGACATCCATCGCCACGGAGAGGGCCGGCACTTCAGCGACTTCCCGGGAGCCGGGGGCAGGACCAGCAGTGACAGCAGGAACGGGGAGAGCAGGAAGGAGGGCACCGGCCGGGACAACAAGACAGATGGTTTCGCTGTCCCCGAGCCGCCCAAACGCAAGAAGAGCCGGTGGGACAGTTAAAGCTGGGGTTTCGCAGCAATCTCAGCAGGTAGTGTTGTCTTTTTTCCAGAGGATTTCTTGGGGTTTTTGGGAACTGGTTGTTGAGCAGCTGGGGAGGAGAAGGAAGGCACGAGAGCCCCCCGTGCCAGCGCGGGCCGGTACGGCCAGGACAGATCACACAGGGCGTAGTCAGAGACACCATTGTGGTGAAGCTCCCTGGGTTCTGCTTTGGAACAGCACTCGAGTGACTCTGCTGGATTTAAACAGATCTTCTTGACTAAAAGAAGCTGTTTCACATCCTTGGAACGTTGAGAAACTGTTGTGCACAGAATATAAATCAGTCTTTTCTTAACCAGCGTTCTCATTTACAAACCAGTCCAGCCCACCTAGAGATGCTCAGGACCTGCCTGTTAGACAGTAATCCCTCAGCAGTTTGGTCAGTATGGTGAGTTCTTCCCCTATCTCCTTTTCACATATTCTCTGATCCCCAAATAATTTGGCCTCCAGGTTGCCCTTTACCTCTCTCCCCATCAGCTGAGAATGTATCAGCTTACCTTGCTGAAGGTGGGATGGAGCAAGTTGATTTTCCTTTCCCTTTGTTTTGTTTTTTATGAAGCTGTTCAAGGGATGCTTGTCCAGCCCAGCAAACCACAAATTCACACGTAGTGTAGGTTGGACTCCCTGGCTTGTTTGTGGTCAGTACATCACTCCCAATCCCATTGCCCAGGTATTTTCTTTTCTTTCAAAGAACCTCTTCCTTCCTGCTCTCCTTCCTTCTGGTGGAAGCCTGCATAGCAAACCTGTCTCTCTGCTGTGCCTATGCACCCTCTGTTCTGAGAGGGTTGAGTGCTTTCTTCAAACTAAAAGCAAAAAAGGGAAAACAAAGTAGATACAGCACAACAATCAGAGGCTGGAACCCCCCAGGAGGTGTTGCTGAAGGCAGAGGCTTCACTCAGAAATTCAGGGATCTGCTGCTCAGAAGCCTTTAGGGAGAACCCAAAAAAGGGTGAAGGAGATGGAACAGCTCAAATCTGGCCCCATATTGAACACATGTAGTAAATCTGTAAAATCTTGCTTGCCCGTTTTTAACTCATTGTGTGTATTATTATCTATTTTTTAACTTGGTTTTTTTGCCACAAGGTAGGGCAGAACTTTTCTGTTGGAGCACCCATTGCTGGCTCGTTCCCACTGAAAGAAGTATCAGAGGCTGTCAGGGTTTTGTGACATTGTGATGTTTTCTTTATCAGCTGTGCATTTACTTTCTGCTTGCTCTAGTAAATGTTTTATTACTGGTACAAAAACAATCAGCATGTGCTTTTTATTCTCCACCTCCTTTGGCTGCTCTGGCACGTGGATGGAGAACTGGCTGCCTGGAGATTGGACTCTGTGTGTCTCTTCCACCAGAACTTGTGGGTTGTAGTTGATAAAAGACTTCCTGTGGGTTTTCTCAGGAGCTTTCACCTCAAACTGGTTCACAAACCCTGTTTTAGCTCCAAAGCCTCCTGGGGAATAGATTTTTCTCCACTTTATAGGAGCAAAGGATACAGGCCAGGACATTTGATTCACCTCAGCTTCTCATGGGGTCATTGGGACACCTGGAAAGAGAACTCAGCAACAGCCTCGTCTCAGACTTACATGTGAATTGGCTTCAGTGAAGACACCACTGTGATTTTTTGGGCCCCCTCAGCAGCTCTGATCTTGTTGGAGTTCTTTAAAATAGCTTCCAGAATTCCCTCATGACTGCCCTGGTTTTTGGGCTCTGCCCATTTGGTGTGAAGACAAGTGTGTGGCAGGGCTTTACAGGCTGTTGGGTTCCCCTCCTCACCCTGGGGGTTTATCACTCTGCACTATTAGAGATTGGGGTTTCAAAACAAACTATAAAAATAACTGCCTACTCTGAAGCTGCCATCTGCTCCCTCCCTCATCCCCACAGCCCTGTGGGAGGCACATGCTTGGCTGTCTCCCCTTCCTTTTAGCACTTCCCTCTGCTCTTTGGGGGATGATTGGAATTCCTCACCCCTGTCCCAGCCACCAGGAGCCTCCTGGGGGTGGCAGGAGTCAATATTGATCAGTGGCAGTGAGCTGCAGCAGGCAGCTCTCAGGGCTGTGTGAGGTGCCCCCAGAACAAGGGGGCAGTGTGAGCAGCATTCCATTCCAGCCACGCTGAGGGGGGGTCTCTCCTTGCAGTGGCAGCTCTGCTGGGACCTTCCAGAGGGGCCAGAGCACGGCCCAGCTGAGCAAACCCCCTCCAGCAAGCTCAGAGTGGTTTGTAAATGAAATCCTGGGGCCCTGCTCCTGCCTCTGTGCCTGTTGTCCCCCTGCTGCCACCTGCCAGCTGTGCCTTTCTCACAGGGAGCAGCACCTGGAGGTGGTGCCCCTGTCCCTGCCCCTGCACTGCCTTCTGGACCCTTTAAACTGCCACAGGGCAGGGTTAGGTGGGACATTGGGAAGGAATTCCTGGCTGGGAGGGTGGGCAGGCCCTGGCACAGGGTGCCCAGAGAAGCTGTGGCTGCCCCTGGATCCCTGGGAGTGTCCAAGGCCAGGCTGGATGGGGCTTGGAGCACCCTGGGCTGGTGGGAGGTGTCCCTGCCCATGGCAGGGGTGGCACTGGGGGGGCTGTAAGGGCTTTTCCCACCCCTGCTGTTTAATTCATCTGGCACCTCCAGCAGCTCCTTGGGGCTGTCTCCCCTCAGGTGAGGAGCTTTCCCAGCAGGGGCTGCCTGGCCCTGGCAGGGGCAGTGAGGGCAGACCTGGCTGGGAACAGGGCCAGCTTTCCACCCCTTTACACCCACTGCTGCTCTCCAGCAACCAGTTGCTGTACCCATAATGGAATACAAGGATGGAAACAAGCCAGACAGACTCTTTATTCATGTTTAGCCTGCAGTGAGATGACAGGGCCACAGCTCTTGCATGCAGGGGCCTGTGAGTTCATGGACAAAGTGTGGGGGGTCCAGGCATTTCCTCTACCCTTCCAGGCCACAACACGTGTCCTGCCTCCCTCAGCCCACCATGTCCCAGGGCCTCCTGCTCCCTGTTGGTGGGTTTGTGTTGGTGTCCACACCATCTGTGAGCTGGATGTGAGGGCAGGGTGAGCTCTGTGGGCTCTCTGTGCTCTCCCAGGCTGGACAACCCCAGCACAGGCAGGACTGTGGGCTCATGGAATTGGCTTTACCCACACTGGGGGGGTAGGAAGGAGCTTGGGGGCTGGTCCCTGGCTTTGCACACACAGACATCACATCAGTCACTTGCACATGAAGCAGAATGAACTTTTTTTGGCTCTTTTTGGGGCCAGGTGGGGAGGAGGAGTGAGAGCACGTGGTCCCTTTGCACACCGGTGTGAGGGGAAGGGGGCTGGGTTGTTCCAGCTGCTCTCCCTGCCCTGGCTCTCCGTGCCAAAAGGGGCCCGAAGCGTCAGGATCAGCATCTTTCCAGGCCCAGCAGGATGTCCAGCTGGGAAACATCCCCGTCACAGCATCGTCTCCAGCTCCTTGCTGGGGTTGGGGTGGCCCTGGGTCAGCTCCGTGCCTGCGCCCGTGCTGTCCCCGCGGGTTGTGGGGCAGGGCAGGAGGCGGTGGGAGGCGCAGGAGCCGGGGGGGTGCCCGGCCTGGGTGGGCAGCAGCAGCCCCCGCCGGGCGCCCCCCGGCCCCTTCCCCGCCAGGCTGGTGCTGCAGCTCGGGGGGCCCTGCCCGGCCCCGCAGCAGCTCCCCCCGCGGCCCTTCTGCCTCAGGTCCAGCGCCAGCAGCCTCCGAAAGTGGGCCTTCTTGATCTCTGCCTGCACCTGCGAGGCGTCAGGGGGCTGCTGTGCACAGCAAAACAGCATTCCCCCCTTCCCTGCCCTCTCCTCCCCTTCCCCTTCCTTCCCTTTCATCTTCCCTCCCTTGCCTTACTTTCCCTTCCCTCCCCTCCCTTTTTCCTTTCCTTCCCTTTCATCTCTTCTCCTATCTCTCCCCTTTCCTTTCCTTTCCTTTCCTTTCCTTTCCTTTCCTTTCCTTTCCTTTCCTTTCCTTTCCTTTCCTTTCCTT